>CM038216.1:182222848-182822848 GCA_021442155.1 Cymbidium sinense
ATAACTCATCCACTCATCCATCATCGCTTGTTGGGAATGATAGATTAAGAAAATTCAGCTCACAAAAGAGCTAATGTCAAATCAAATAAACTACTATATTTAAACTCAAATAATCTCATGTAAGAGTGTGACGTGTTCTCTGTCGCATGGGTTGACCGATAAGCTCCACATATGATGTGTTTGCGATCGAATCCTCTAATCACATGGTTGCCACCAAATGACACCATTATATTACGATCCGACTAAATCTCTTATGTTCCTTAATGGCTCAGTTTTTGAGTTATGAATCATATGGTATATTTGATAGGCAAAGCTCCTCTCACTAAGATAGACTTAAGCATGTCTCCTTGACAAACATCATCCAGTCTATAAGGATTTCTTGGGCGACACATGTCGATAAGGATCATTTGGTTGGGTTGGTCTACCTCTTAAGACAGGGACGCTGACAGGGATGATGGAACCATGGGATCTAGATTGGGCACATCATCATTCCCCCAACAATCCGCTTTAAGCTAATAATGATGAATTTCATAAATTCTAAATCTAAATTCTAAAACTTCACATTGCTCTTCTTATGCATTTAGCGATCTAACCATAGCCTTGTCGAAAGTTCTCTCTGCATTGAAAGAGGTAATTAATTATGGGGCTTGCTTTTATAAAGGGTCAGATCTAAAGTCCTCACCAAATGAGGATGAAATCTGGTAGTGTCTTATCTACTATTCCATTTGCCTTCTGAAAATTACACCGACACTTAAATCACACTCTCTTCAAAATTATCGAGAGGTAGCAATTTTGAATTGTTCAAACATATTTGGACTTATACAATCATATTTCAACCATGTTTAAACCTTATTTAATTTTTTAACCATCTTTAAACTATAAGCAATCCTTTAATTTTCAACAATTATTTGAACCTTCATTGTATATTGTTTGAATGTTATTCAGAGTACAAATGTCAATGAAGTTTGCATAAGATTTGATCATGGAAAAATGAGTTAAAAGAATTTATAGCAGATAATATAATGTATAATATCATTTTGGATTAAGAGATTAAATGTGAACCAAAATATATAATATCACAAATCTTAAATGTTTAGCTAGAGATGAAGAAAGGAACTTGGCTTTAGAACTTTGCAATAGACTAATCACAAGCAATTGATCATTGTTGAAGATTGATGATGATGTTGGGATGAGAAAGGAAGTATCTTTTATCTGAATGTTCATGTGACTGTTTGAGTAATGATTTTTAATTTTATGTCTATAAATTACGAGTATATTTTGTTCAAATAAACTTTCGCAGACATATTTCTCTAAAAATTAAACAACAAAATACTTGATCAATTTGGAATGTCATGTGCAAATAAAGTAAAATTTCTCTTAGGAAATGTTTTGAAAGTGAGAATTTTATAATAAATATATTATTGTAACACTAATATCTATTGAAAGTAAAAGACTATTGATATATTTTACATATTGACATGCTACTAAGAAAGATGTTCAAACTCCTTCCATATTTCAAAGCTTGTGTTAGGCATAAATCTAAGATCATTACTCACCCTTTTGCATAGTAGGAGCTTTCAAGCATGTTTCTCTAAACATTGACACAATAGGGATAATTAGCTAATTATGACTATTATGAGGCATAAATTCAAACTTTTCTTTTAAAATTATCTAAGTTATTTTCAGATAAGTACAATCTAAAAATTAATTATTTATATATTATAATTAAATTGTTTCAATTTGAAATTTTAAAATTTATTATATTAATAACAATTTGATGAGATTACGAGAATGTCCTCTTAATTTTTCTTTCTGAAAAGCTTTAACGACGAGTTCTCTTTTTTAGAGGCTCGTTAAACTTTTCTTGATTATTTTTTGCAGTTAGATGTTAAGAATAATAGAATTTGAGGTATTTGTATAAATTTGTATATTTTCGCTTCCCTCCTTGAAAAATGTGATGATGTTAGAAGTAGCACTGTAAATTAATTTATTGAAATCAAAGCACGTGCTTTGATTTGAAAAAAAATATTTCTAGATTATATTTTTTTTATTTAAACGTGCTTTTAAATAATAAGAAGATTTACATATATCACATAAATGTATTTATATATCTAATAGTTAAAGATATATATTTAGTTATCCAACACTTTTATGCTTTAAAAGATACATTTTACTTTTAAAAAGTGAGTGATGATGATATTTTTATGTGATATTAAAAATTAGGATGATGTATATGTAAAAATTAAAAATTAGGTATTAGATATGTAAATACAAAAGAATGTGGTATATATATAAATCAACCTAAATAAGTTAAATATTTCTTTATCTAACATTTTACTATACTTTAAAAGGTGCATTTTATTTTTAAAAAATAAGTGATGATGATATTTTTGATGTGATATTGAAGATTATGATAGTATATATGTAAAATTGAAGTTTAGGTATGTATAAATATAAAATTATGTGGTATATATATAAATCCCTCTAAATAATATTAATTATTATTATCTCTTTTTTTATCTTGCCTACATATTTAAATTATGCATAACCATATATATATATTTATTTTCTTATGCTTTTATATACTTTTGTTTATACAATATTTTTTTATTAAAATCATATTTATTAAATTGTACTTTTTTATTTACTTTAAATTTTCAGTTTACTTTTTTTTTTTCATTAGAGGTTAAAATTTTGAATGAATTTAATAAACAGTGCAAAAAATAAATATAATAAAAGTGATCTTTAACTTTTAAAATATTTAATTAATCTCAAATAAAATTTTCAAATTAAAAAGTATTTATCTGTTTCCAATAAATGATATTAAAAATTTAATCTCCACCTATTTAAAATAATATTTATTTTATAATCTTCATCAACTTCATATTCGCCTCATTAGGATTTATTTGCACTTCTTCTGCCAATATGCACATAAGTATTTTTATTTTTAATTTATAACAATGCAAAGTATTATTATTACAATACTTATTTAATTTTTTATGGCAATAGCAGCATAAATAAAATTATTTTCACATTCCTTCAAAACAAATTATAACTAAGAGTAATTTTGCTTATACAAATTAAATTTGTAAAATCATAACAAGATTAATATATAGTAATAAAATATATATTTAAAAATAAAAGATGAATCCCTTAATGAAAAAAATGTTTAAATATTATTAAAAATAAGGATAAAAATTAAAAAAAACAAAATATATTTAATCTCTAAATAAAAAGGAGTAGAATTATTTATTTAGTTTTTTAATATAAATAAATCAAATCATTTAATTAAATATTAAAATTAAATGTTATTAATATAAATTAAATAAAAATACAAAAACAAAAAAAATAAAAAAAAATCAAAGGAAAATAAAATTTCTATAAATTTAATCAGGGAATGCGATTTATTTATAAAAATAAATAAATAAGAAGATGTTCCTTTCTTCTCATTATTTTAACACTAAAATTTCTTAATAAAACTTGTATCGAAAGCGACTCATGCTTTCTTCTCTCTTCTAATCTCGATGTTACATTATTCTAATCTTCCTTTGTTGGCTCTTTCTTCTCTTTCTATCTTACTTTGATTATTCTAATCTTCCTGTAAGTACATGAAAGATCACGCTGGATGATACAAAGACATGAAGGACTTGTGAAGACTATGAGCTAATCACCTTAAGATTAAGGCTTCGTTTGAATAAGTTTTTTTAGTGCGTTTTAATTTTGAGAGCGTGAATTTTTAATTTTAATATCCGTTTGAATAGTCTTTTTTTAATTTGCGTTTTCATTTTTTTTATTTTTTTTTTAAGCAAATAATTTTTGAAATCTTTTAAAGCGAACTTTGAATCAGAAAACTGGCAAATGAACCAATCTATTGTCTTTGTTTTCAAGATGAGATCATAGGCTAAACTCTAGCTCTCAACAAGTGGTCATGGCATAGGGGGGTGTCAATTCAGATCAGTGGGTTAAGTTCGAGTTTGATCAGAATTTGATCCGATCTGAACTCAACCCGACTGGAAAGATTTTATGTTAAGAATTAGGCTGGATATGGAATTGGAAAGCTAGAATATATGAATGAGCTTCACCTATTAAGAATATTTCATCTTGAAAATGTGAAGGTTGTTAGTGAGGCATATAGTGTCAAATTATATGATAAGAAGAACCTTACTGATTTGTCTTTAATACGGTGTGGCATTAGCCCTTGAAAAGTTTGTAATAGCATTGAGAATGGAGAGAAAATACTTAACAATCTTCAACCACACAGTAGTTTGAAGAAACTAAGAATAGATTCAGATGTGTGCAATGTCTACATTTTAGATGAATAACGTCCTTTTAATCTCTAATTTGGAAGTACATAATCTTTAAGGATTGTTTGATTCGTATTTAGAATCTGCATTAATCTGTATTTTGAATATTTCAAATATTTGGTTAGTAAAGTAAAATTTAATGTAACGTTCAAATAAAAGTTTATGTGTATTGATTATTTAAAATGTCAAAATGCCATGCGTAATTCAACGAACGTCATTCATGCAATGTTAAAACTTTCGTTCTTTTCGTTATATTTTATCCCAAAACAAAGCACGTGAATTTATAAAGTCTCTAAACATTAAAGTAATCCTAATTAAATCTTTCTATTTATGTATTTAATCTAAAGTGATAAACTCTCTTGGTGGCTTCTCTTCCTCAAGTCATTGTACCCTCGTAACACATCAAAAAGTAAATGATTTGATTATAAATTTCATGAAAAATTGTTACAAGTGCTTGCTTGATATTAAGAAATTAGAAGCATTAGAGAAGCAGTGTAATGTAAGAGCAATAATAAATGACTATTTATCTCCTTGCTATGGCTATAATATTGTCTCAAAATGTAGGAATTGGCCTCTTTACTTCCTAAGCTCAAGAAATTGGAGATTAATAGCATTGGGTTGAAAGCTTTTAATTAACTTCAAGTCACTAACAATTATTATAGCATTTCAATTCAACATTTGCCAATTTGATCTCCCTCATAGGATTATAAGAATTGGAGACCATTGAGAATTGTTGGCTCATACTTAGTTCACTCATTATAAAGGATCAATCATTGTTACTAATGATGCAATAAATAAGCATAATCTCCATTCAAATGCTAGAAATTGAGGATAATGATGCACTGGTTTCATTTCTAATTGAGAGAGAGCTCCAAAAAAATTGCATTTATAGGGTTCCTCAACTCTTGGAATTATCTGATCTCCCTCCCTCTTCCTATGTTTTGTGTCTAGAATATCTTGATAACCTAGATTATCTATTTAAATAATTTCTTTTATATGAATATGTATGATTATCTCTATTATGATGAATATTTTAATTTATTAATAGCATTATTATTTTATAATTTTGATTTTTGATAAGTTAGCAAAACACATAGTTTAGATGTTTCATGTTTGTTTTCTTGCAAATTCAAAAATGATGTCCTATAATCTAGTTATTGTCATATAAAATTAAGGATGAAGTCAATAAAATCATAATTAAATATCTCATATCAAATTGAAATTTAAAAAAAAAACTAAAAAAAATACTAATAAAACATCTTACAAATGATGATGAAGATTAGCATATTCTAAACAATTTGTTCATCTCGAAATTAGTAGATTTGAAAAAAAAGGAATTACATCATGTAAATATAATCTTTAAATATTTGTCGCTTTAATATTTTTCAACTTTCATAAAAAAATCATTTAACAAAAATACAAGTATTTTGATGTAATAAAGATTTAGTCTTATTTAAGTAAATATTAAAGTTTGGGTGTTAAATATGTAAATGCATAAGACTGGCGTGGTATGTATGTAAATCCCCTCAAAAAAAATTAAAATCTCATCTCAAAATGCGAATAAATCCTAATAAATTTTTAACTAAAAAATAAAGAGCAAATGATTTCAACATCATAAACAATCATACCAAAACATAGAGATCTAGCATGGAGGCAAGAGTTTCATAAAAGCGAGAGAGAGAGAGAGAACGTAAAGCAAATTGTTGATGATAAGCCTCAATAAAAAGAGATTCGATAAACCAAGAGCCAACTAGATACAAATTTGAGACCAAAATCATAGAGAGATTGATTGGTATGTGTGATGCATGTAAATGTGTCTTGCATTAAGTGAGTAAGAGAGAGAGAGAGAGATAAGGGACAAGAGAAATGTTTAAAACCTAGAGTAGCAAGAAGAAGAGATAAGGGTTTCTATATGAGATGAGTGGTTCATGGATATTATGGATAAGCTTATACAAAAACTAGGATTTGATAAATTTTTAATATTAGCCTCTGATGACTAGGAGTGATGGTAAGATTTGAACTGTTAGCCTCTGTGGTATTTTTTTGATTTAAGTGTTAGAATGTAAATATCAAAGTTTAGGTGTCACATATATAAATATAGAAGAATTATGTGGTATAACAGAATCATAGAAGATGTTATAAGGAACAGTGTTCATTTAGCATCTTGCTGAACAATTAATTACCATATTTGCAACACCAATATTCAAAAAGATGGCAATCTATCTATTCACAAACAAAATAACAGCATCCATAACACAGCCCTCGGGTACTAAATGAGCAAGAAAACACATAATTAAACTGAATTAAACCAAGAGATATGTACAAAATGGTCAAATAAGACAATAAAGGAGACACAGGCCATGTAGAACAAAGATGGCTTCTTCCAGTTCAAAAGCATTAAAAAAAACTACCAGTTCTCTTTCACAATTTTTGGTTTCTCAAAAATGAACTTACCTTCCTTGTACTTCTGTGACTCAGCATAAGCTTTCTCGTACTTCCAACCCAAAACCTCATGGCAGTCTGAGCAGTAAATATCAGCAACTGTGTGCAGCCCTGTCATGAGCTGACGATCTTCCTTCGGGCCGACGACAATGTTCATGGCATGAGAAAACAGGAAAGCACGCCCATTTCTCCCCTGAGGCAATTTTATAAATGCAAGAAGATGGGGTGATCATTCACCAAAACGAGCTCATTTGAAACAATAAAAAAAAAAAATTTGATGACATGAATAAAAAATTAGATTGGATTACTCATATATTACTCTCAATCATAAATTTCTGGTTACATAGATATCACAAATTCTTAGGTATTTATATATCTAACATTTAAACTTTAATTTTTACATATATATATATATATATATATATATATATATATATATAACATCTCAATCTTCAGCATTACATCAAAAATACAACTATTATTTTTTATAAAATGAAATGCATCTTTACAAGCATAGAAGAGTGTTAGATAAGTAAATATCAAACTTTAGGTGTTAGATATATAAATATAAAGTGTGTAATATATGTAAATCTACTTAAATTTTATGACTTTGAGACTCGATTTTGATCAAAATATCCTCACCCAATTTTATTCTTGAATAAAATAGTTGGTTTCAATCATTCCAATTCTACAACAGATTTGCCAAAGCTTCCTTAGGAAACCTCTGATAGTGTATATTAAAGATAAAAAAAAGTAATAGTACAGTAAATTTGCAATAGAATGGAATAAGTTCCTAATTTATTATCAAGAGAACTGGTTTGGTGAAACTTTGATAAAATTTAAAAGTATTTCGCTTTTGTCTTTTTTGAATTTAAAGCGACTTTCTTGAGATAACTAAAGCGTAGTTTAAATTGAGCAGTATCAAAATTAAAATTCATTCTCAAAAGCAAGCACTAAAAAAAACTCGAGCCTAAAACAACAATTAACCAATAACACAGTGACACAAGCAGTAGCAAGTCAGCAATTTTTAGAAGTTGGGCAATAAATTCACCACACAATCTTTGGAAATGACTCATCATGAAGGAGCATAATTCACCCAAACAATAAAAACTTTAATAAAAAAAGTCATATGGACTAAGGAAAATTGATCATACTAATAGCAAAGCAGGTTTCTTGCCAATCAATTCTACAAAATATTTTGCCAGATCTTCCTTTTAGGAAAAACACCGCCCCAAATCGACAACAATTGCTCCGCGTTAGCATTTAAAGGCAGTTTGTTATCCTATTTTTGGCTGGATTTAAGCAATACTTTCAAAAGAATTTTGCAGATTTTAAATTCTACTGCTTTGATGAATTCCATTTTAAATTATTAATCTCATTATTGGTTAAATTCATGATTTTTCAACCACCATCATTCATAAAATTAAATGAATTTAAGGCTTCGTTTCGGAGAGCTTTTTTAGTGCGTTTTGCTTTTGAGAGCCTGAATTTTTAATTTTGATCTTAAATAATACTTTTGGCGAGTTTTAGCTATTTCAGTTTAATTTTGCAAAGATAAATAGTTTTTAGGAGCTCAACTTTCAGAATCAAAAGCGACTAAGAATGTCCCCCTCCTACAATTCTTAAATACTAAAGCAAATGACCAAACAATTCATCAATCTTTGACAAGTATTAACAATTATCATGTAAAACAATTTTCAGTTATAATCCTTTTAAGAATATTTAATTTGAATTTACTAATCCTACTTAGTTAATCCTTTTGAAGCCAAACAGCCCCTTAATTCCGCTTCAGATAGCCAAAAGCTCTCTAAATTCGGATTATTTCAGAAACTAAAACACGCAATGGACCACAAAACCATAATCAGCAACAGCTTTCTGAACAGAGTCAACAGATTCACCTGAAAATCTTTGGAAATTATATCATCATGAAGGCAGACATGATTCCCACAATTGCAGCAGCTATAAAGCCTGGGACCAACCAGTTCAGCCATCAGCACTCGCAGCCCTTTCCTGCCACAAATTAGTCAAGAAAACAAATCTTTCTAAATTAGTGCAAAAGCAAGTAGAAGCATATGCATCGATAAACAAAACCCTAAAATCCAATTGCAGTGCCCTCAACTTACGCCAAGTTTGGAAGGAATAAGCAACTAAATGTGAATAAGATTCTTCCTCTGTCTTCCGATTCCCAGTATCTCTTCTTCCTACTGTAAAACGAGCCGATGGATGGTTATCCACTCGTGACGAGGGAAAGTGAAAGAGCACGATGAAGAAGAAGCTAATATGATAAAGAGACGATTACGGCGGAATAAATATCCAAGAAATAAAATAAAATCAGAAGCCAATCCGCATTGGGGAATCAAGGAAGCGTAGAATCGAAGAGAAACAAGATTGGACTGAAAGTGATAGACTTTGAATGGTAGCAGAGTAAAACAGAAACGCCCATAGGAACTCCATTAATTTATTCGTCTAGTACTCAATTATTGAGTATACCATTAACGATAATCTTGGTTAAAATTTTGAAATTTAGCATTTTATCCTTAAGTTTTAATTTATTTAAGTTAAAGTTAGTCACATGAATTATTAATATTATTTGACCTGCAAACACAGTTTTAACGGATAAAATTTCAAAAAATAAATTAAATTTTAAAATTAATTTAAATCTCCTCATAAATCAGTCTCATCTATCTAATATTTGAATTTTCGATAAGTTCACTATGATGAATTCATGAAAATAAGATTTAAATGAAAATATGTTTTATTCATTGATAAGAAATCTTCTTGCTAGTAATGAAGGTTGATTGTCATTGGATTATTATGATCAACTACTTAGTCAAACT
The DNA here is from genome assembly GCA_021442155.1 of Cymbidium sinense. Taxonomy (NCBI): domain Eukaryota; kingdom Viridiplantae; phylum Streptophyta; class Magnoliopsida; order Asparagales; family Orchidaceae; genus Cymbidium; species Cymbidium sinense. Next base: position 182,232,432 of record CM038216.1, read on the forward strand.
TGTCTTGAGCAGAGAAGCAGTATGTCAGTCTACATTATAACTTTTGATTAAGAAAGAAATTATTATATTCATTGATAGAAATAAAGAATTATATATTGTATTGAACAAGGATCTTACTATCCCCTAGAAATCTATAAATAAAATGATTATTCTTACATTAAACATTTAGAACCTTAAAATCATAGAAAATTATTGAGCTATGATCAATGCTTAAAGCTCAATTGCTAACCTTCCTCCATTAAGAAGAAAGACTATCCCAACACTTTCAATCACTTGTAGACTCTAGATTATTCCATCCATCTCCTTCATCTAGAAGATGAACTATCCAACTACTATCTTTAATCTCCCCCCTCGCTATAAAAAAAGACCATCTTAATCCCCTTAAGTCATTTGTGACTCTGGATCTTTATGTTCACTCTTTAGGAGAAAAATTTTCTAGATCACCTCTAGTCGGTCATTAACTTTATATAGATTGGTAATCTAAAACAATCCAAAACATCAAGATCCAAATATATATTTAATAAATGCATCGAAATTTTCTTCTCATACAAAGTTGCTAGCTTTAATATGTTGGTGTTAAAACAAAGAGATTTTATTTATTTATTTTGAATACTATTAAAGAAATTGGTATGTCATGTAGCAATAGTAATTATTATAAATAAGATATCATTGCATCTTCGAGTGAAAGATCAAAACACCTAAGATCTCAAGCTAATTACCTTATTATATGTTATGCCATGAATTTAAGTTACAATTGAGCAAAATAAGCTAAGCATTAGGCTTCTAGGTAAGTTGGGTATTCATTTTGAGGGCTTAAGTTGTATCGTTATTATAAGGTTAACATATGTCATCGTCCTAATCTAGTTTAAAAGCATAATAATTTTTAGGTATACTTCTCCCTTTTCTAAATTATTTAAAAAAGAGTTTCAAGAACTTTTAGCATTCTCTTTATATATTGACTACTATTTTTAACATTTTAATTCCTGAAGTGCGGGATAAGGAGATATCCCAACCTTTAATTTTGGAAGGATCGTATCCCCAGATGATTATCTAATGGGGCTGGATGGTTGTTCCACAAGGTATTCCTTGGATAACTATAGCACCGATCTTGAAGCTATGTTCAAGCCTCGAATGTGAAGCAATCTTTCAAAATATGGCCTAGCATGCGGTAGGGGCAAAAGTTAGGATCATTGCTTTTGTCCACTTCCTCCGGCCTCTTAGGTTTAGGTAGCTAAAAACTAGGCTTTTTTAAGAGATTCTTAAATATTTTCCTGATTACCTCCCTCTTAAATGAATAAGGCTTATTAAGTTTATCCAAAAGAGGATGGTAAAAGAAAAGAGGTAAAAAAATTGAGATAGAGTGATAGACAACTTTTATAAAGCACATTAAAGATCTTATAAATGTTGCATGCTCTATCGACTTAGTCATAAAGCATCTAATGTTCCAGTAAATCATGTACAATACTTGATGCACTAGATGAGGTTGGTGGATACCGAGATCTTTGACGCCAAGTTATAGAATTTCACAATAGATTTTACACAAGATAAAATCAAAGAGATACTTTTATGAGTGTGCCTAAAGATAGAAAATTTTGGTAGCAGGCAATAATTCTTAAGTAGTGTAACTTAATTCATATTGAGCACTTCAATTATCTTTTCTATTTGTACAGATTATGATGTTGTTGCAACTATTGATGAGGACTACAACATTTTATTTTCTAAGTAATGTGTTTATCAAATGCTTTATTTTCACAATTTCTGATATGATCCCAAATACACAGAATGACATCAGAAACACAATGCACAGAAAAGCCCCAAATTGGCTGAGGGATTTTACTCAGTAAAATAGGAAATTACAAGGCAAGTCGCGGTAAGAAAATAAAAGAAAGAAGCGAAAGATCAGAGGCTATTAGGATCAAAGAAACCAGAATTAACAGAGAACTACATCTGACTAATATGACATTACAAAATAACTTTCAACAAATTTAACAACACAACATTCTGATTGCTAGAATAACAAGAGCAATTGCATTTATAGAGCAGAATCGCAACAATATCCATAGGCAGAGGCTATTGGACTTCAACCACAACAAATAAAGAAAACAAGAAACAAGAAGGGATCTTGCCCATTACGAATAACGCCAAATTGAAATAAGCAAGAAATACTAAGGCTCAAGCCCAAAATAGAAAGAGCTCAACATCATGCAATAGAAAACCATTATAACCAAAGAGAAATCTTGAATAATGTAAAGTAGTAGATCTAGTAGGATAGTAGAACAAAATAGTATAAATAGAGTGAAAAAGGGACAAATAAAAAAATTGTAACCACTTCTGCAAAAGAAACTTCTCCTTCTCGACTCCTCTCTTCTTCTCCTTTTTCCTCTGGTATTTTCCTTGGTTTCCTCGCTGGAACCACCTTCTTCTCCAACAGAGAAACCCTAGGGTTTCCCTCCTCTCTCCAGCTTCTCATCCCTCACGGCCTCTCGAGTTACTGGCTCGAGCATTGAATTTTCCTTATCCTCCCCTCTCAAAGGCAGCGTTTCTTCCGACAAGGTTCATCCAACGGTTCCCGGTAAGGCCAGCAGCACTTTTGAGTGGAGATTAGATCGCGAAGAGTTCCTGCGATCCACCGGCAAATCTTAAATCGACAGATCGGCATAATCAATCGGGTCCTTATCAATTTCATGTAATATTTACTAGTAAATTCTAATCAATCTTGATTGCCATAAGATTTCTGATATAGTGGTTAAGGGATATGTCTTATCGAGCAACACAAAATAATTGTTGAAAATATCTACATTTGTTCTTCTTACTCGTAGTCTTATTATAAGCGCATTGATATAAAATTGTTACATCTATTAAATACTTTGCATGAATAAGCAAGTATTTTAAAATGAGACTTCTTGATGATTTTGAAGAAACTTTAAAGATGAAAAGCTAAAATGAATAATGTTATACTATATAAAGAATAAAAAATAAAGTTAAAAATATTTTTAGATTTTATAGATAATCTACATGTTTAAAAACATTTAGAAGCTATATGCATTAATAAAATTTCATTGCACTTCATCCATCTTAGAGAATAAAAAAAAAATACAATTCCCTATTATTATAACTTTAAATTCAAAATAGTCATTTATTGACTACTTAAATTTATATGTTCACATTTCTACATCATGTCATGTCCCTTATTTATACTACATTAGTTTTATATATTGCAATTTTTTTTAGCAAACATTAGTATTTCAAAATAATAATAGTAATAATGATGATTATAATAATAATAAATGATATGACACTAAAAATTTCACTAGTCGAAGCACGAATCTTGATGTCAAAAGCAAGCTGATCCTAAGTCCAAACTAGTCGAGATCAAGCACTTAAAATATCTCTAAATAGTTCCTAAATATGGAGTGTTTATGATCAAATCGAGCATCTTGACGAGCCGGATTTAACAAGCCCAAGATCTCTTGATTTTGACTTCATTTGAGCATTCAAATACTCAAAATACATCAGATGATCAAGGAAATCATCTTGAGTCATCCGATGGAGTGGTTTGATTGTATTACGAAATGCCCTGTCATAAATAATCTCATTCTTCATGAGTAGCCAGTTAAAGAGAAGAGAGCTCTAAAGCTCGAAAATCTTCCAAGCATGTCGTCTACCACTCGATGATGCGACCACCACCGCCGCGTCGTCCACCACCACTCACCCGTCACATCACCCAATACCCGTCGTGATCGTCATCATTCGATCATCTCCGACCACCGTCGCTGATCGCCGCCGACCACCATCTGATTCTTTCCGTCCAAGCCGTATCGACCACCACCATCGATTCATCATCAATCCGGTTATCATGCGAGTCCCATTGTCATAGGCCGACTGTCGGCCCGTTATTCACCATCATTAGCGCCACCAACAACGGTACAACCTAACGCGGTGCGCATAATATTATTCCTTAGAATTCTCATTGTCGCCCTTCTTCTACAATTTTGTAATCCGTTATCGGGAAAATTTTGTACTCACGAACCGATACATAGTGAAAGATTTTTTATTGGAGGTGCGTGGTTTTCCCTATTGAGGTTTTTCGTAAAATTTTGGAGTTTTCTTATTCATTTTTCAAATATATTGTGTCTTTGGATTTCACAACAAAAAAGTAAACTTTTATTCTATCGTGGCGGTTTTAAGCATAGCAGTTTTGGCCGTCGTGGGAAAAGAACCCCTCAATCATAAGAACACATGCATTATGGTAGGCACTGCAACAAGCTCTCCAATTCGTCACTCTCGAAACCAATCCTGGAACCAAAGATGTTAAGCTTCTGCCTCACTTCTCCTTGATAGGCATGACCCTATCGATGAAGATGCAACAGGAATCTCTCTAGAGATCGCGTGCGTCGAATGGAAAAGTCTCAAAATGAGATAATCTGACTTCTACGAGGAATACAACAACCACTACTTGTGGTAAACACATCTTTCAAAGATCGATGTATGGAGGTCAAAATGCTAATCTGGGCCTTCTTGCCATCAGTTGAAGTTCCCAGCATCGTGATCTTGACCTCCCTCGATAGTTTTATTAATCCATCACTTGCAAGCTAATCCACTAATAATTCTTTGGCGACTTGGTAAGTTCTCGTCTTGTTGACTCCACCCACATTATACTTGGAATTACAATCTTGGTGTGAAGAATTCCATTAAAGGAAATCATCTTCCCTCTCATTGCATTAGAGTCTTCACCATTAAGTTATTCTTCAACATCTTATTCCGTAGAGGCTTAGAGCATCGACTCTTATGATGGGGCAAGCAATATGAACACATCGACAATTACAGGACCATCATGCATATCCAATGAGCTTTTGACACACTGCTTTGTCAGGTCTTTCCAGTTACCTTCAAAGGTCAGGCTCACACTTGGTTCTACTCCCTTCTAAGGAGATTCATCCATACTTTTGATGAAATCGCTAAGATTTTTGTAGAACAGTTTATTGCAAACTAGAGGATCATTAAAGATTCCACTCATATCTTAGGCATTAAAAATGAGGGTGAATCATTTAAGAATACTTCAGAGTTCTTCTTATAAGCTAAATATGAGTAGACCGAACTAAGAGGAGTTTTCCTTGGAGGCTTAGTCACGGGCCTTTCTACTCATCACTTGCGAGATATGGTCTATTGACCTCCATATATGTCATAAAGTCAAGCCACAAGTCTAATTGACGGACTTGAAGTGACGTGAATCGAGCTTAAAATGTACTAGATGTCACCAAAAATGGTCAAAATGACCTCCAATCGGCAAACAAATTTCACCATCGCATTTAGAATATCAAAATTGATCAAAATATAAATATTGTAAAATCTAACGAGCAATTGATTAAGTACTCAAGCTATCGATGTATTTACACATATCGAAGTTGGGAAGCTGCGACGATGACCAAATAATCTCCGTTCATGAAATTGATTATATTGTTAGCTTTAAAACATCGAAACAATCAAATGAGGCTATTCACACTTAATTCAGACGAGTCTGTGCAAATATCGGATGATTTGAAGTGATAGTGTGCAAATCGAGGCTGAAATGCACAGGACGTCACCAAAATCAACTCAAATGACCTCCAATCAATTAATGAACTTCGTCATCGCATTCAGAACATCAAAATTGATCAAGATATAAATATTACATAACTTAATGATCAACTGATCAAGCGCTTGAGTCGTCAATATTATTGCACGTATATCGAAGTCAGGAGGTGCCGATGCAAGCCAAATGACCCATGTTCATGAAATTGATTACATCATTAGCTTCAAAACATCCAAAACTATCAAATGAGACTATCTGCATTCAATTCAGACGAGTCTGTGCAAATATCAAATGATTTGAAATGACAACACATAAATCAAGACTGAAATGAACTGGACATTACCAAAATCAACTCAAATGACTTTCGATCGATGAACGGACTTCGCCATCGCATTTAGAATGTTGAAACTGATCAGAATATAAATATTACATGACTTGGTGATCAACCGATCATGCGTTCAAGTCATCAACACATATGCACGTATATCGAGATCAGGAGGCGCCGATGAGGATCAAACGGCATCCGTTCATGAAATTGATTATGTCATTGGCTTTGAAATATCAAAATCTATTAAGGCTGTTCACAATCAATTGATGAGTCTTGCAAAAATCGGCGGTCGGCGGTCGGTCAGCGCGATGAGCATTTTGGTGAAATGAACTCAATTTGGTCATCTTGAACCAAAACGACCTCATGAAACGGTGCCATTGCGTTAGCAACAAATTACCATAAATTTATATATATTTACTATGTGCATTTACCGATGTAAAATCCACATTAAAATCATTTAATCAATTTAAAATTTATTTTAAATCCCTAAATTACCTCCCTCATGCTCAACCATTCCCTCTCATTTTCATTTTGAAAAAATGGTTCCAAGTCTTCTCCCCATCCTCTCGTTTGAAACTCTTCTACACAGATTCTCTTTTTGCATGTCTCTCTGCATTCTGTCCCGTTCAACCGTTGTTTGGCATCCCGCATGATTTTGTGCCGCTGTCTGTCGTGCGTCTTGCCTCCAGCCCGCTCTGCGTCCAGCTCAACGCCGCTGCATCCCGCAAACCGCCTTCCCACATCTCACCTCCGGCTTGCGCATTCCACGTCCAATTCCGTGTTTCGACGTCCAGCTCGCCGACGCTATCCCGCTCCGCGACCTGTTCCACACTCCACCGCATCCCGTTCCGCAGGCATCATCCGCCAGCACAAAGGTGTGCAAGCGCGCGTCCCGTTCCTTCGCAAGCAACCATGCCTCTGAGCACGTTCGGACCAGCACTGCCTGCGGCCCGCTGCGTCGCGCCGCCTTCCTGTTCCCGCTGCACCCACGACCTGCTGCAACCAGGAAAGCCTGACCCATTCCTCCAGCCCGTAAACCTGCTGCATGAGCCCACCAACCCACTCCTCCATCCTGCAAACCTGTTGCACGAGCCCGTTGTCCGTTCCTCCTTCCCGCAGCACGCAACCTCCTTCCCGCAGCCCGCAATCTCCTTCTCGCATCTCGTAAGTCTAATTTTTTCCATCGGGAAGAACGTCGTCGAGGCTTGTTTTGTTTCCGTCGACTCCTCGGTTATCTTTCCATTTTGCCTCTCCATCCGAGGGAAACGTCGTAAGCGAATTCTTCGATTTTGATTGTCGCGTTCATCTTTTCCCTCATTCCATTGGAGGAACCAACCGTCAAGAGAACTTCTTGCATCACACTCTCATTCGTTACATTCTTGCATCCCGGCCTTCAGTATTGCGGCCAAAAATGAGTCAATATGTGATTTGTGAATGTGAATATATATACATCTTGTGTTTTTTAGCGTTTGAAAATATCATGCTCGAGGGCGCGAGATGAAAAACAGGTTGTGGTTACAAGACCTTGCTCATGCTCGAGAAATCTGGAAGTAAGCCATCCATTAAATATTTCTCTAGACAAAATCTTTCAAAATTTTATCTAATTACTTATCTTAGACAAAAAAATGGAGAATGAATATATATTGCATTTATCTTTTCGGGTTTAAAGGCGCTGTTGTGTTTGAGAGGCGACAGATGAAAAGAGTAGTACGTATTTGATAAGCACTAAAGCCAGCATCCGCGATCGACCCCAGATGATCGAGATCCAAAATTTATACTAAAATTTAAGACTTAAGCAAAATCAAATAGAAATTACCTAAACTTAAGTCAAACAAAAGAATATATGATAAATATGAAGATAAATATTAAAGGAAAAAATTTTAAATTAGGCATAATTATAAGTTTAATTAGCTAATTAGGCACCAAAAAAATTAACAAAATTAGTCCATTGAGCGGAATGGTGCCAATAAATCACGTCGGTCTTATCGTCCGTTAACATCTCGGTAGCTCGCCTTTAAAAAAAAAAAAATTAGAGGCAGCTACAATATTTTGCTTATATCTACCTCATGTTAAAATTGAGTGAGAGCTTGTATCGATTGGAATCATAACAAAATTTATCACTTTCATGTTGATAAAAAAACTAAGATTGTTGCCCAATAAGCTGCGGTTTTTTGAATCTGAAAAAGCAAACTAATTTTTGAAAGCGCTTTATTTATCTATGACTCATCCAGGTCCGGACTCAAGCGAGTATTGTTGGAATTAGAAATTCCCAAACTGTTGATCGAAAATTACGATTGTAACTGATATGTTTACTGATTATTATAATACTAAAATATAATACATACATACACACACATATACATACATAAACATACATATCATATGCTCTCAATCCTTGAATGATTATTTTTTATTTTTTAAGAAATTTGTAATAATACAATTAATTATAATACTAAAACATAGACTTAAATAGAATAATATTATTTAAAAATAGTGCAAATAATGATAAATTTAATAAAAAAATAAAATTAGAATTTAATAAATATTTAGTCACATAAAATAATATAAGCTACAGATCGAAACAATCAAAGTCATCAAAACCAAACTTTGGATAAATCAACAAAACTAATGAAACTAACACAAAAAAAAAATAATAATAATTTTCTTTTAGAATATTCTCATTCTCTAAAAATAATAGATTCATCCAACAATAATAAAATAATTCAGATTTTATTTAATTTTAATATTTTTTTAATTACTTTTTCCATCCTAATTATCACGCGACGTAATCAAATAACAATAAATTAAGAACACACGCTATAAATATCTTAAATTATTAAAATTTTGGGCCACAATCGTAATTTATGATCAACATTAAAGTTGTGAGAAATTTTATTACGATTCCAAAGATACCAAACTCGCTTGATTCCGACACCGGATAAGTCTGGTATAGATAAATAAAGGCGGCTGCTCAAATATTTCAAGTCGGTGCCTTTTTTTCATTAGCACTGCTGGGATCAATCTTAATTTTGTTCAACATAAAAAATTGTGAAAATTTTATTATACAAGTTCAACGATCTAAGCTCACTCAATTCGACCATATGAGATAGATATAAGCAAAATACTATAGGCCCCTTTTTTTTTAAAAAAAAAATTTGGCGTATTGAATAGATGATTGTGGCGTGGATGCGCGTTGGCGATCGTCAGTTCAATCGACTTTCTATTTTGTTTTTTTGATGCCTAATTAGATAATTAAACTTATAATTATAATTTAATTTAAAATTTCCAATATTAAATCCAAGAGAAATAGGAGGGAGCTTTAAAGAAAATTTTGGAGAATGGAACACACATTTAAAATGCAAGTAAAATTTAGGGAGGTTAATATTAAACTCACAAACTCTAATTGTGATTCTCTATGGCTTAAATTGAAGTAATGAGTGAGTTCTCTTTTCTTGTAAATTCCTCAAATCTAAACAAACTTTAATTAGAATTTGGGGATACTAATACCAAACTCATAACAAATTTATAATAAAATTAAAGTCTAGGGATGAATCCAAATTGGATTTAGTAACTCTTATACGAATATAGAGATGATTATTATGCTAGCTAATAAGCATAAATAAAACAATAAACAGAAATTGGCACTATTAAAAATGATGTTGGTTGAACATAATCAAAATGGGAGAATTATAAAAACTCAACAAGTAAACTAAGTGCAAATATTTTAAACTACAATCTAAAGCAAAATATCTTTTTTTGCCAGAATCTAACTCGAAGACGATACTCCCAATTACCAAAAATCATAGACTTCTTTTAATCAAAATTTAAGGAACTTCATTCTAAACTATGATTTTTTTAAAATCAACAATCACTAATTAGGTGAAATTATCTAAGATATAAATATATGCATGTACTTGGATATAGAGATTTCAAGTGCAAATTTAATGTTTAAAAGGTTGCGGAAGTTTTAGATAAAAATCTAAAATCAATCTTATAATTGAAATAAATACTACATTCTTAAATACACTGCATGGGCGACACTCGTTGAATGCTTAAATTCAAAGAGGATCTTTGCTTGAGGTAAACTTCGGTTTAGTCTTGGGGCCGTTAACAAAACCTAAAACTTATAATAAGTGTTTCAAATTAGTAAAATATCGGCGATTACGTAGGGTGATAATAGATCTAATCTTACATTACATAGTTGACACTAAAGCTCTTAAACATATTCTAATTAATCAATTGTTAAACCAAATTAACTAAAATAAAATCAATATCATAAATTGCTTAAATGAAACTCTATCATTAAATTAAATCAAACTCAATCCATCCACCTTCCATAACTATTTATTGGGGTGATAAATTAATTCTAGCTCACAAAGTCAATGTCAAATCAAGTGTTATCTATGTTCACTCTCAATCAATCTCACAGTAAGGATGGCTCGTCCTCCTGTGTGGCTTGGCGGTAGCTCCGAGATGAAGCGATTGAATGAGTCCTCGATGGTGGTTTGGCCGGTCGACTCCATTTTATTACGATCACGATGAGCGTATGCTCCCCAATGGCTTTTCCCTTTGAGTTGTGAATCATAGGGTATACTTGATAGGACAAATAGCCCTCTGTCAGCTAAGGTAGCCTTAAGAGCATCTCCTTAAACAAACACCACCCGGATCTATAAGTATTTTTTGGACGACATAACCCATGTGTTCGATGAGGATTCTTACGGGTTTGAATTATTTTACTCTAATTAAGTAGACTAGGGACCCAGGGGATGAGAACCATGGGATCTAGATGAGACGTCATCATTCTCAACCATTTTTGAAATGATGAATTTCATAATCTAAATTCAAATTCTATATCTTTATATATGCATTTAGCGATCTAATGACCCAATTAAGAAAGTTCTCTCACTTATTGGGAGGGGATAATTAACTATAGGGGCTTGCGCTTATAGGTAACCTAGAACCACATCTAAAGTCCTCACAAAATGAGGGCAAAATCTATGGGTAGTGTTTTTATCTATTCCATCGCACGAAAACTACATTCTTCAAATCACTCTCTTGATTAATAATTGAGAGATCGATGGAAAATTTTTAAATTTTGACAACTCTGTTTGGACGATTCTCTTTCCATCTTTGGGTCATATATATGTGTTATAGTAGCAATAAAATTTTAAAAATTCAAAACAAAAATGGCAATTTAAGTGTGTAATAAATTCAATATGAGGCTATGTAGAATGAATCATTATGAGTATATTTATTACACCATTATTTTGTTAACCCTGCATCTTGAAAGTATGGGTGATAATAATTGTTAATTAATCTCCATGTTTCATAGAATGGATCTACAAAGCACTCTTTTCACCGTTTAGCTAGGTCATGGTGCGAACATCGCTTATGTCATCAACAGGAGATGTTCTACCATTCAATTTGGTAGCTTCAATTTTCGCTATCGTAGTAACTCTAAAATACCCACCCCATGGTACATTCATCCAGGCTAGAGGCCTCAAGTTATTGAATCTCCAACCTAGCCACCAGTTCACCGCACCCTATCAAAGTTCTCCAGAGAACTTCAATTTTCAAAAGCTAGGTCAATCAAGCTCCGTGATGAAAAGAACATTGATCGTGTCTTTAATTCATCGTGATAGTTCTTATGCCGATTGAACCTTTGTACGAAAGCATGATCATGAAACTTCTCATCATGAAGCAAATTAACCAGACGAGAAGAAGGAGAAATCTGAGGGGATTTTTGAATGACCTGAAAATATTATCTCCATAAGTGAGTATCCCTACCCACAACAACTTTGACAACTTAAAGAGGGTAAAAAGGAATAACTCTATTGATGAAGTAAAGCAGTCTTTCTAGAAGAATCAACCACACCAAGCTCCACCACCACAGAGAAGACAGCCTGAAACACTATTTGCCATGATACATAAAGTTCTCAAAGTAGCCAATGATAGAAGTCTAATGAAAAGAAGATTTGAGGCGTGGTGATGGAAAAATCGCTCCACCAAGAAAGTTATCATCTCTTCGCTAACCATGAGCGATGCTTTGCATGGTGAGCATCGAGCATAACACTTGGACCTGTCCAAGAATCCATCAGGTCCGACAAAGATAAGCAAATATGGACGCCAATGCCCCGTAATGAAACTTTGAGTAATAGAATAGGTGTGACATCTGATACATATACTCAAAAATCTATCTCAAAATCAAATCATCAGAAGTGGATACCCAAAAGAATGGATATCACTGATGAAAGATATGATGGTTAACACCCTGGAGAATCCTCTATGGGATCCCATCGCCAACCAAGTTCAACCTCACAAGAGAAGGTTGACTTTGATCGCAGTCCTTTAATAGAAGAAGTACTTATTTCACACATAGAACTAGAGATCCACTGGAAATGTTGATCAAAAATTTGTGTGCAAAAAGAAAATAATGAAGAGGATTCTATGGAAGTAGAAGTCGTCTATATGGTCAAAGATATAGATGAACTCTTTCATCATTAGCGGCACAAACTCGACTTGAACACGAATTCAACATTTATGAAGAAGAGTCTTCGAAGTAAAAGGATGGATCTTTGATCTTTCAAGATAAAGAAGAAAAAGATCATAATGAAAAGAAATCATGGGTGTTGAAGCTGTCTATATGGTTGAACCAGGAAATGATCAGCCTAGTACACGCTTTTATAATCAGCGTCGTCATACAACCCCAGCAACAGCTGTCTCTACAAATACACAAGGAGAAGGGCAATCAAGTTCTCCCCTTGAAAATGAGCAAGAAGTAAAACAATAATAAAAAATAGAAGAAGAGGAAGAACCTGTGTTGATTGACGTTATGATGCTAGTTAGAGAACAAAGAGAGATGCAACGTCAAATGGAGGTCAAAGACATGGAGATTGCATAGCTTAGTACCAAAATGAATGATATGATGGTAAAAATAAATATCATGATAGAGATTTTATAAAAATATCACATCAAGTGCACCTATTTTATGTTAATCAACCACTAATAATACAACTATATACCACCACTATGATACCTCAAGCTCTACGTATGCTACGCATGAAGCAGGAACAGTTAACCCACTACCTCTCCGACAATAATGCAAAATCGGCTAGCACACCTAGAACGAAACAACTAAAAATAATCAATGAAAAGATAAAGGAAATCATAGCCTGAAGCGGTGAGTGAGGGTCGCCTTACTGAATATGATCAAGTGTCGTGAAAGGCTACTCAATGCCAAAATTTAATACTTTCAATGGGCTTGATAATCCAAAGCAACATCTAGCCCAATTTAAGGCTACTTGGTAACAGGATGGAGCGATGCATTGCTTTTCCATCAATTAGTAGCGACCTCACTTTCATGGTATGTAAAATTGTCAAATGATTCGGTTAAAATATTTGTTGAATTAGAGACTATATTTGTGAAGAGGTTCACTAGTGCAACCGAGAAAATCACAATCGCTGACCTCGTCATGCTGAAAAGAAGGAAAGACGAGTCTGTGATGAAATTTATAAGTCTTTGTCGCAACATAAGCTTGAAGTGCGAGCAACAATTGGATGAAAAATATGCGATCTAATTGCTAATGGGCAATATGGATGATAAAATGGCACCATTTTTATGCATAGAGTCGATTGCAACATTCTAGGACTTGCTCGATAGGGTGGCTAAATTTGAAAAGTTGAACCACCCTAAGTCTGAAGTCTATGCAGATAAAGCAAAGAAAAATAAACCTTCAGACTCATGAAAAAATGAAATTCATGCTGCTTCCTATAGCTCAAATGGTAAAAGCAGGTGATATACAACATGGATAAAGGAAAGCAGTCGCTGTACAATGATGATAAGGGTAAAAAGCCTATTTATTCTAATTCACAACCAAAACTAGTATTAAGAGGTAATGACAAACCTCAAACTTTTCTAAGTGGTGGGGAGCGTCCAAAACAAGCAATAAGAAATGATGAGTGAATGTGACCATCTCTTAAGGAAAAGATGAGTAAAGAATATTCTTTTAGAAGGGACAGTGTGGCCAAATTATTTTGGCAAGCAGTCAAAGCCGATCTACAGTTACCAAAAATTAAAAGGCCTGAAGAAGCTGATCAAGTCAGTAATCCAAATTATTATCTCTATCATCGAATGATCAGTCACCCTATTAAAGATTATTATGTTTTCAAAGATTGGCTAGAAATGAAGTATCGATGAGGTGAATTTATCATAGTGTTAGTCAGTCAAAAAAAAAATCAAGGATGATTACATTCTCTTCTATATCATCCATCAAAGATAAAAAGAATGAGAAATCAATTCTGACTAAAGAATGACAAACAGTAATATCTAAAAATACCATGAAGATGCTGAAGCAGCTAAAAGACGTCCATAGTGTTAAGTGAAATCACCACTATATTGGACTTAAGAGAGATGCCTAAGTATTTGGGCTTCTCGGTGGCATTATAAGGCTACTTTGTCACCGCATGAAGCGGTCTACTAAAGCGTGCCTCATAAATCAAAAAGAAGAGAAAAGAAGATCAAGAAGAGAACTACAACTCAAAAGATCATTAACAATCTAGGAATATCAAACCGGCAAGATAACCATTTAAACTTGCGGACTTCATGCCTAAACTTCATTATTGAATCGGATGAAGAAGATAATGGTGAATCTTGTCCGATAAAGACATGTTGAATCATCTATGTGATGATGTTCTTCACATTAGTTACTCCGATAAGGTAGTTGGCGGACCAACCAATCAAAATGTTTATCAAGCAAGAAGAGCGAGGAGCTAATGTCGAATTTTGTTTAATGACTCAACAAGACAATAACAGTTCAGATGAATATCTATATTTTCACGATGGAGAAGAGTCGACTCATGCATATCATCACATATGAAATGTATGGCGTTGAAAAATGAGTTTTGGTCAATCTTCGAATAAGAAATTTGAAGAAACTACCTCTTGAAGAATTTGAGCATGATAAGGTGATTCAAGTTCGGTTGAGAAGTGTTAAAGTCTTACCACCTTCATCAAAGAAGGAAATGCAAATAAAGACAAAGGTAATTGAAGTTAACAAAGATATCATTCCCAAAATTCTAGAATAAAGCTCGAGTGAGAAGATAGATTATAATATTATCACATCGAGAAAGATCTGGCAGTGTGTACGAGGCTCTCTTGATTCAAAAGACCTCTAAAAAACTTTGATACATGTTCTCAAAGATCCGGAGAGTTATGAAGCTTATTTTACTGAAAAATGCATGACTTAAGTATTGAAAATCCAAGATCTCCCAGTAATCACATTTTCTGAGAAAGATCTTATGTTGGGAATAGCAAATCACACTCCTCTTTATATGAGAGTGTGGCATCTCGATCGGTGAATATTGATTGATCGTTCTTCTATCAATCTTATGAGTCTAAAAGGATTATCACTAGATATCCAACATCTTGAGAGAGACAAGTTGATGGTTCATGGTTTCAATGAAAAAGGGCAAAAGACTCCGTGTTCTTTTATTCTCCCACCCAAGTTTAGAGATTTATATACAAAAGCCAAGTTTCATATAATTGATGTTGATACATCATTTAGAGCTCTCTTGGTGTGGTACATGAGTATTACATGGTCCCATCAATGCATCAATGTATGAAGTATAAAAGATGGAGAAGAATTGAATTTTTTAATAACCTAATCATTCTCAAGAAGCAAAATTTATGAAGATGCAAAGTACTTCATCCTCAAGAGCCTAAGCTAACAAAGCCTTTTGAAGCAGTAGCATTCACTTTAGGAACTAAAAAGCAAATTCACAAAGTGAAAGAGCAAAAGCAAAGAGGAAAAAAGAAGGTGATGCTGACTCTTTCTAAAGCATTTGATTATGTACCTAAGTTAGGAAAATTAGTTCTGCTTTTGGGAAGTGACACAGAAGAAGAAGAAGAAGATATGCCTGTCAAACCTAAGGAAACTTATAAGCTTTCAAGAAAGATAGAGTATAAAATAAGTGATTCTGATTCAGACTGTGATTTTGAATCTACTTATGGAAATAGAGTTCAGAAAGCTGCAACAAAGGTGATAGCTCACTTGGCAGAGTCAGATGAATCACTCAAAGTTATACCCATCTCTCAATAGTGTTTTAAAGAAATTAGTCCACTGGATGTTCATAACATTGAAGAATTGATAATATTCTATGTGTCGTCGTTGAGTGAGAGTGGCAGAACAGGAACTTTATTTTACAAATCTGAAGAGTCTCAGCCTCACAACTTTTATCAGCCTACTCAACATGGAAATTATGATGAGATAGTGCCAACAAGAATACTAATATACTATCCATAAAAAATGCGAAGAATGATGCATAAGCTTAGAATTCATATTGGAACTACTAAATATAGAACCCAAATCTTTAAAAATATGTGGAGCCAAAGAAGTCCTCAAGCGTCACGAAGAAGTGATAAGTTTATCACTAAAGATCTTGGGTTCATCTGCAAATCTCATCAAAATAGAGCCTGTTATAATATAATAGAAGCTGAGATTGATACTCATAGTGATGAAGAAGATGATTCCCATGAAATTCTTTTTTAAAATTATGAAAAAGAAGCCAAGCCTACACTCGAAGAACTTGAAGATGGTGGACAAATAACTACTATGGATGGACTTAAAAAAATCAACCTAGAGCTCAAGATGATCCCGTCAACTTTCATTAGTGGCTGTGAAAGAGAAAGCTAAAATGTCACTTTGTGAATTGGATTGCTTTGCCTGGACATATTCTGAAATGCCAGGCTCATCCCCTGATGTAACAATTCATAAACTAGCTATTAAATCAGATGCGACGCTTGTTAATCAAGCTCATAGGTAAATGAGATTGGAGATTGAAGAACAAGTAATTACAGAAACTAAAAGGCTAATTGAAGTAGGCTTTATCCAAGAGGAGAAGTATGCAGATTGGATAGCTAACGTTATCTGTTAGAAGAAGAAATTATGCATTACTTGGGACCTAGGCATGATGACTTTTATTCAAACTACTAGTGGACAACACCTCCAACTATGACATTCATGGCTGGATGGATACAACCAAATCAAATGGCACCTGGAGATGAAAAACACACATCGTTCAGAACACCTATTGATATTTATTGTTACACTATCATGCCCTTTGGCTTGAAAAATACTGGAGCTACATACCAAAGAGCCATGATGCATATTTTTATGAGTTTATTCATCAAAAGATGGAATGTTATGTTGATGATGATGAAGAGCTTAAATCATGAAAATCACTTCAAATACTTGAGAATTGTATTGGAAGAATTAGAAAATATGATCTCAAGATGAATCCTCTAAAATGGGTATCCTCAAAATTTTGGGTACATTATGCGTCAGTATTGAAATTGATCCTGTAAAATCAAGGTAATTGTGGAGATGCCTCCACTGAAAAGTTTGCGTCAGCTCCGTTGTTTACAAGGACAGCTCGCATTCATTCATTGATTTATATCAAACTTATCAGGATGTTGTCAACCATTTGTAAGGTTTATGAAGAAGGATGCTCCATTCAAGTGGGACAATGAATGCTAAGAAGCCTTCAATTGCATTAAAAGCTACTTAAAACCACAATCCTTAGTGCTACTCACAGGAAGCCCCTCATTCTATACACAACTACATTAGAAGAGTCCCTTGGAGCATTATTGCCACAACACAATGAAAAAAGTAAAGAGAATGTTCTTTATTATATCAGTTGAAGATTAATAGGAGTAGAAATAAGATACTCTCCGATAGAGAAGTACTGTTTAACATTGATCTTTGTTGTCCAAAAGCTTCGTCACTATATGTTATATCACAAAATTATTCTCATCTCAAGGATTGATCTGCTGAAGTACTTGATGATAAGATTAGCGTTGACAGGTCATTTAGTAAGATGGGTATTATTTCTACAATTTGATATTACATATGTTCCGTGAAAGCGTGAAGGGGTCTTCTTCTACTACATCTGACTCTTCTCTTAATGATTTTCACGATGAGCAAATTCATTCATGAAAGAGAAAATTTACAAATTTGAGAAATATACTTTCATGGAGCCTCATCGATCAAACAAGTCTAATATCTAAATTTCCCAAGCGAGAGTGACATCATCTTCATAACTAGAAGAAGGGATAATAATGCATATGGATTGAGCCAAGAACTAATAATAATGATTTGAAGCATTGGCGGGAATAAGTTATTTTCATAGGCATTCAAAACTACATATTTTTGGTGATTATTATAAATCAAATCTTACATCTATAAATTAATAAGCTTGGGTTAGCTTTTTTTATGTAAGCAGTTCTCGAGCTTATAGATACCAAATATCACACTAACTCAAGTCTCTCAATCCAGAATAGTAAAGCTGCTTGGCAAAATTAGCTAAAAAATGACAAGTATGAATGGTGATTATGTCATGATCATATTTACTGAGTTCTAGAAAGTAAAAAATCAATCCAGTAGAGGGTTATCAATTTTACCAATGTGACTGGGTTGCTCCTCTCCTCAAAATCAATAAGAAGTTGTACCAAGAAGAGTTAAGAATAACATTGCTTCAAAAAAGTAGTGTGAAGCCTTTGTTGTGGAAGAGTCATGTGATTAGAGGCAACCCTTCATCGACTACTTTAAAGAAGGCAAATTATTAAATAATAAATTACTATAAGCTCAAATCGAGAAGAGAATGTTATGCTATGCTTTCGCCAACAATACTTTATATCATAGATCCTTTAAACAAATGTGACTACGATGCCTAAATGTAGATGAAGCTAGCAAAATGATGGTTGAAGTTTATGAAGGACTTTGTGGTGCACATTAGTTAGGTCCCAAGATGGCAGTAAAGATCAAAAAGATAGGCTATTATTGGCCATTTATGGTGAGAGACTGTATTAATCATGCTAAGAAGTGTCATGAGTGTCAAGTACATGAGAATATCATCCATCCCTCAAATCCATTACACACAATAGCATCCTAGTTATTTGAATGTTGAGATACAGATGTAATTGGACTAATTGATTCACCATCGTCAGCTGGACATCGCTTTATCCTAGCAGTGACGGATTATTTCTCTAAGTGGGTTGAAACTGCTCCATTTAAAAAAGTTATTGCGGGTGACCAACTTCTTCGCATAATGTAATTATGGAGTGTCACGCGAATAATCGATAATGGCATAACTTTCAAAAGTGAAAAAAATTATAGATTCGTCAATCAACATAAAATTGATTGGTGATACTGTTCAATATATAATCCAAGAGCAAATAGTTTGGCAGAGGCCTTTAACAAGACATTAGTCAAAATTTCAGAATATTCTCACTAAAAATAAAAGAGAATGACATAAATAAAGTGTTGTGGGCATATCGAACCACTATAAAATCTACTAAAAGCCACTCCATTCATTGGTATTTGGAACTAAAGTTCTTTACTTGAAGTTGAGTTATTTTACTTCAAGTAACCATCATACAACTCTAAGATCAAAAAAAACACTCATTTAAGAATGGAGGAACCGGCGTGCTTGATGAAGTTAGATTGCAAGCTCATCAAAATCTAAAGTTTATCGAGTAAAGATGTCAGGGCTTTTGCATACTCGACATTCAAAAAAGGAGAATTGGTTTGAGAAGACCAATTATTCTAAGCTAAAATTTGGTGATTTGAATTTTTGGGAAGGTTTTGTCATTATACCAAGGAGGGCATACCAACTCATTTAAAGGGTGAAAGACCATACCATGTCGATACTTGAATAATACATGGCGACGTTCTCGAGGTATAATAAAAAATCCCTACAGATAGGGACATTTTTTTAGTATATCTATTTAGGTCAACATCGTGCTTCATAAGATCCTAAATAAACATATTCTAGATGAAGAACTTTTCATTATTATGCATTTTAGATTTTTATGTATATGAAATCAATATTGTATGTTAAAATCCTCTTTAGAGTATATCAATTCAAATATTGATGTATTTGTGTATTTTCACCTTGAAAATTCTCCTAAATATATTTTAGAATTCTCCCTGCAAGATAAGGGGCATTTTTTTTAGTTTATGTTTAGTTTATTTGAGTTAACTTCGTACTATAAGATGAGATCCTCGAATATATTCTAATTCAGGTTAACATCGAGCGTTACACTAAAATCTTTAAATATATCTATAATTATCATTGTTAAGTTGCATATTCTTGTAAGAACAAAAATAATATATTTCTATGCATGAAAAGACAACCCTAAATGTCAAGAAATTTATCTCTCAGATTTGTCAAATTGGATCGTCGAAAAACTCGATTTGAAGCTTTACTCAATTAAGTTGGAAAACATCAACTTCACATCAGTCATGGATGGGTTCTAAGGTCAAAGTCAACAATCCCACAAATGATGAGTTTGGCGCTCTCCTCATTCAACAATTGCAAGAAAAGCGGTGAAAGAGCCCGTTCGTCATCGATGATAAAACCACTAACTGATTGTTGAAGTTCTAAAGGTGGGTCAAACTCAACAAGCCCAAATATGATCGAGTTATTGATGCTCTCCTTCATCAAGTAAGAAAAGGCGTGAAAGAGCTCATGCTCATGTCCAATCGACCAAATTGATCTCAAAATCCCTTAGTAATTACAAGCATAAGAGAACTTTACTTTGAGTGTGACGGCGAAACTCTCAATTTGAGCCTCAAATCAATCTATATTTATGCGGTGATATCTCAATTTATTCTCAAATGATCCAAATCAAAGTATAGATCAAAGCCAATCTCATCATCAGTAGCAAAAGCACGAGGAAGCTTCCATAGTTCAAACAAAGCCGATGGTAAAAAATTTCATGATTATTGGTCAGTTAAAGCACGCGTTGCTGACTAATAACTCATATTGACTATATAGGAAAGGCTGGATCATCTATCCTTCAATGAATCATCAAAGCTACAAGCAGGGTTCATGGTGCATACCACTTCCGATAAGTCAATAGGACAAATCGGTGGATCTTCATCAAGTCATCAAGCTCAAAGCAGGGGAAAGTTTCAAATCCGACCAAGTATGGATAAATCGATTTTCCGGCGAGAATCACTTCAAAATAAAAGACCAATTCCTCCATCAAACTCAACCAAGCACGAAGCTAAGGTTAGAAGAAACTCAAATCTACAAGGATATAAAAAAAAAGAGATCTTCAGCAAAGCCATTAAAGTTGGGAGTAGATGGTGTAAGAACTCTTATCTATCCAGAATTCGATTCTCATCAATCATTTAGTATGTCTACAAGGCGACATACTAATGACAAATCTATCAAAGCTCAGTAAGTTCAATGCTAAAATGATCCAAGTTCATGGCCCAAAGGTCAACCGGTTTTCAACAAATGTGACTTGGTTTCGTACACAATCACATTTGTTGAAGCATTTGTTGACCTTTGTATGTCATAAGTCGAGTTAAGCCAATCATTGACGGACTTGAAGTGATAGTCGTAATCGAGCTTAAAATATCTGATATCAGAAAATGGTGAAATGATCTCGATTGACGTGCAACGCATTGAACATCAAAATTAATCATAAATATAAATATTGCAAAATCTAATAAGCAATTAATTACTGCGCTTCTATATGAAGCGTATAAGAGCCGATGGCGATTACCAAATGACATTCGTTTATGAAATATCATGTTGTTAGCTTTAAAACATCAAAATCAAATGAGGCTAGCTTAATGCTTAATTGTAGTAAATATCGAATGATTTAAAATGAAAGCGCCAATGGTTGACGTTGTCAAAATCAACACAAATCTCCGATCGACGAAACGAACTTTTAAGCTTGAATGTCAAAATGGAATATAAATATTTCAACTTGATCAACTCAGCGTTATCGTCAAATCGCATATCAGTTTATAGATGTATTGGCGTAAGCCATGACCTTGTCTAATTGATTATTCAAATATCAAAATTATCGTTTCAATTCATATGATCGTAAATGTCGAATGATTTGAAATGAAAAATGCATCGCGCATTGGATGTCACCAAAGTAACTCAAATGATCTCGTCGATAAGCGTCTTTCATCATGTGAATATTGAAAGTCAAATATAAATATTGACATGTGATCCATCGCATCGATGAAGCACTATCGATCAAGCATCAACGACTTTATTCAATTGATCATGTTCGCTTTAAAATGTAAATCTATCATAAAGGCATCAGCGTAAATTTGTGATCGGCTAAAATATCCGCATTTTGGTGAAATAATTGCGTCGAACACAAAATCTCTAAAACTGACTATTCTGTTTAGAATCACTAATCAATGATATATATTGACTATATGTATTCCTCAAATTAAATTAAAATTATTTAATCAATTTAAAATCCCTAAATTACTCACTCCCATGCTCAACCATTCCCTCTCTCATTTTCGGCAGATTCAAAAGTAGAAAGAAAAGAAAAAAAAGGTTCCATGTCTTCTCCCCATCCTCTCATTCAAAACTCTTCTGCACAGCCCGTTCAGCCGCTGTCCGGCCATCCCCGCACTATTCCGTGATGCTGTCCACCGCGTGTCCCGCCTCCGGCTCTGTGTCCAGCCCGCCACCGCTACATCCCGCTTCCGCTGCATCCCGCAAATCTGTCCTCCCACATCGGCCCACCTCTGGCCAGTGGACCCACGCCGCTCTGGACGCACGCATCCCGTGTCCAATCCAGCATTCCGCTGTCCAGCCCGCCAGTGCTATCCCGGTCTGCGGCCCGCTCCACAGTCCACCGTGGCCCGTTCCACAAGCGCCGTCCCACCGGCACAAAACCACGCAAGCACGTGTTCCGTTCCGCCGCAAGCAATCGTGCCTCCGAGCCTGTTCCGAACTAGTGTTGCACCCGCCTCCTTTCCGCGGCCCGCTGTGCCATACCGCCTTCCCGTTCCGCTACATCCCACGGCCCGCCGGCCCGCTACGCCGCATCGCCTTCCCGTTCTGCTGCATCCTATGGCCCGCTGCCACAAATCAAGCCTGGCCTGCCGACCCGTTCCTCTGGCCCTCAAACCTGTTGCATAAGCCCGCCGACCCATTCCTCCATCCTGCAAACCTGCTGCATGAGCTCGCTGTCCATTCATTCTTCCCACAACCTGTAACCTATCTAATTTTCATTTTGCCACAAATCAGAGAAGAAAATCATCAAGTGAATCTGGGTTCCGTCGACTCTCACTTTATCCTTTCATTTAGAAGAATATCGAGAAATCTTCTGATTTTTGAATTAAGAGAGTTCTTTCTTTTGTAAATTCTCAAAACTAATAAAACTTTTAATTTGGGACTATCTTCAAATTCATAACTTAAAATCATGGATGAATCCAAATTAAGTTTAGTAACTCTTCTAATATAAATATGATTATTATTATCGTAATAAGCGTAAGTAATTAAAACAATAAATACTAAAATAAAACATCAAAAGGATGTAGGTTAAACATCAAATTGGAATAATTACAAAAAAAAAAATGAGTAAATACAAGTGATATTTTAAACTATAAATCAAAATGTCTTCTTCGATGCAACTCTTTTATAAAGCATCTGAAACTAAATCAATTCATCAAAATAATAAGGCTTCCTTCAATCAAAATTTAAGGAACTTCGTTCTAAACTATGATTTTCAAAATTAACAAAATCATTAGGTAAAATTATAAGTAGATGCTCGGAGAGATTTGTGCAAGTTTTAATGTAAAAAAGTTTATATAAGTTGGAATTAGATAAAAATCATTCTATTTAAAAAATAAACACTATAAAATTAAATAATGACTATCAATGCTTAAATTCAAGTGTCGAGGATCTTTGCAAACTTTAGTTTAGTCTTGAGAACGGGTTAACAAAATCTAAAATATAATAAGAGTTTTTCAAATGAAATATCAGCGATTACGTAATAATATATCTAATAAGCTTAACATGTTAACGATCTAAAGCTCTTAAACATATTAAGCAATTATTTAAACAAAATTCAAACTCAATACTATTTAAATGAAACTTTATCATTAAAACTTAAATCAAATTCAATTCATTCTTTTCATCTTAAAGGGTAATTACTCATAAAGGAGCGATGTTAAATCAAGTGTTCTGTATGTTTACTCAATCAATCTCGATAAGGGCGTGGCGTGTCTCATTACGTGCGTGGTAAATTAAAGCGTACAGATCCTTTGATGGTGGTTTGGCGTCGACTCCATTATATTACGATCCACCATGGCGTATGCTCCCAATGGCTCGCTTTTGAGTTGTAAATCATAGGGTATACTTGATACAAATAACTATCGGTAAGAACTTAGGCTATCTCTTAGACAAACATCACCCAGTCTACAAGATTTCTTGGATAAATGTCATGTGTTCTTTAGATCCAGTTGGGTACCTCCTGACTAAGTAGGCTGGATCTGGATGATGGAACCATGGGATCTAGAGCGTCATCATTCCCCAACCATTCGGTTTAAGTTGAAATGATGAATTTCATAATCTAAATTAAAACTTTATATCTCTAATATCGCTATGCATTTAGCGATCTAACAAGCAAAAGTTCTCTCTCACTTATTGGGAGGTAATTAACTAGAGCTTGCTTTATAGGAAACACATCATATCTAAAGTCCTACAAAATGAGGGTCAAATCTGGGTATAATACTATTCCATTTGCCTTTGAAAATTAACATTCTTCAAATCACTCTCTTCAATTAATAATTATCGAGAGTCGTGGGAAAGAGCCACGAATCTTGGTTCATTATGGAAGCACAAATTCTCGATGAGGCTATTAAGCTCATAAATGATTTGAACAATCAACAGAAAATATAAGAGCATCTAGGGAATGCAAGCGATAATCATCAAAAGAAGCAACAAGGCAATCGTGATCTCCCTCCACGATACTCACATCACGGCGTGAACCACGACCGGAAAAGAATACACATCCACATCTCATGTTAACGTCGATGCCATTGAGATGAAGAAATCATCAATTGCCACATCCGAAACCAAATTGATCAGAGCAATATTATTACTTCCGCCAGTCGTGACATACTTCTTGGTAAATAACTTCGAAAAGAAATCAATAGGCTCATTCAACAAGGATATCTACATCGATTTGTGAAGAGTTAATCGACTCAAGTAAACATAAATCCAACTGGGGGGCAACCAGGACAACCATCACAAAAATAATAAAATAGTCATCAAATAGTTGGTGAAATTGAAACAATCGTAGGAGGACCACTACTATCTAATCAAGTCCTCATTGTCACCTCTGAAGAACTAGAGATAAAGAAATCTCCTATTAATCATTCCATCACTTTTAATGACTCAGACTTAGAAGAAGTCCTAGTTCTCCATCAAGACCCACTTGTCATCAACGTAGAGATCGATGACCCATGTTATAATGTTAAGAGAATTTTGATTGATAACAGGAGTTCTGTTGATGTCTTATTTTACTCCATATTTCTTAGCATGGGCTTAGGAAAAAAATATCCTGCAGACCATTATATGGGTTTCTTGTCTCTATCAAGTGAGAAAATCATCCTCTGAATTTTCTCAATAAGTGACTCATTCAATTCAATTCATTATGTGGTCAGATTCAATATATACTATATCTTGAAGGCCCCTCAATCAATTTTGGTGTCACTTGATCTCATCTTAAGATGAAATTTCTAACCTGTTGGGGTTGGAATAGTCTAAAAATCAACAAATCAATCATGTTACCTCGGACAAGCTCAACGCCCTTTGGTGACCTTGATCAAAACTTTAATTTTGAGATGAAGAAGATTTTGCAGAAGACTTGCTTTCATTATGGATGAAACCTCTATGAACAATGCAAGTTGGATCTCTGCTCTCAGATGAACAAAGGGAAAAATACATAGACTTCTTGCACAAAAATCAAGACATCTTCATTTGAGTCACAGATATGAGTCAACCCAATGGTCATGCACTCCTCAAGATTAATCAACATTCAAACCGATCATCCAAAAGAATCAAGTTTTTTGATGCTCGAACGATTGAACAAAAGTTAACAAGCTCTCAGAAGCAAGATTCATACGAGAAGTATATTACCCTACATGGCTAGCAAATGTTGTCATAGTTAAGAAAGCAAATGAAACAGTAAGAATGTGTATTGATTACACTGATCTCAATAAAGATTGCCCGAAAGATAGTTTTCCTCTCCATTGAATTGATTAATTGGTTGATGCTACGTCTAGACATCAAATTCTCAATTTTTTGGATGCTTACTCTGGTTACAACCAAATAAAATGGACCCAACGGATGAAGAAGTCACAGCATTTCAAATATATAAAGGTTTATATTGTTACAAAGTTATGTCATTTGGGTTAAAAATGATGGTGCTACCTATCAACGCCTTATGAATAAAGTTTTTAAAGACCTCTTAGGCCACACAATGGAGATATGTGTGGATGACATATTAGTAAAAAACTTGGAAGAATCACAACATATTTCAAACTTAGAAATATGCTTTAACCTTCTTTGACGTTATAACATAGCACTTAACTTGACCAAGTGTACTTTTAGGGTTACGTCGAGAAAATTTATTGGGTTTATGATAACCCACCGGGATTGAGGCTAATCTTGAGAAAATCAGAGCCCCTAGAGAAATGACACCTCCGAAGAATATCAAATAAGTTCAACATTTGAATGGATGAATTACTACCTTATCCCTCTTCCTAGCCTGTTCTAGGGATAAATACTTGTCATTCTTTAAAATACTAAAATGAGCTAAAAATAATAATTTTTAGTGGACTGATGAATGTCAGTCTACTTTTGAGCAACTATGAAAATATTTAGCATCTCCACCCTTACTATCCAAACCTATCTAAGGAGAGATGTTATACTTATATCTTGTAGTCTCTTCCCATTCGATAAACTCAGTTTTGGTATGATAAGAAAATGGGATACAACAACTAATTTATTATGTCAGCAAAATTCTCTCTGATATAAAAAATCATTATCCACTGGTAGATAAGATGGTTTTGGCTTTAGTTTTCTCAGCACGAAAATTACGTCTATACTTCCAAGCTCACACCATCGACGTTTACCCTCATTTACTATTGAGAGTCATTCTACAGAAATCAGAGATATTTGGGAGGTTAATCAAATGATCTGTAGAATTAGGAGAATTTCATATCCATTTCCTACCCTGACCAGATATAAAGTCTCAAGTACTAGCAGACTTTATAGTGGAATGTACTGCCCCAACTCCAAATAAGCTATCTACTATACCATCTCCTCAATGGGCCCTCTATGTTGATAGAGCTTGAAAATCTTGGTGAGGCGAGAATCTTACTTATTTTCCCCAATAAGATACCAAAAGTATGGACTTACTTTAAAATTCTCTAATAATATGGTTGAATATGAGGCTCTCTCATGCAGGTTGAGACTTATCATCGTTGTGAAGCTCAAAACTTAGTGATCCACACTGACTCTCAGCTTGTCGCCTCCTAGGTTGAGGAAAACTTTAATACACATAATCTTCAGCTCGCGTAATACCTCAGCTTGGTGAAGTCACTTATTTCCCATTTCAAGACACATCAAATCATTCACATATTATGAGAGAGAATACTGGTCTCACTAAGATTTGCCTCTTTCTACTGGAGATATATTTAAGAGAAGGCATGTTGAAAAAATATATTTTTCTAGTATCCAAGGGTCATGGGAAATACAAGCAATTAATGAGATAAATGAACCTTGGTGGATAGACCCCATCATATATTTCCTATAAGAAGAAGTAGGAACTACGGCGATCGCCTCTCACCGGTCCGACGAGAGCAATTGATGCCTCTTCTCGGGGAAAATGAAAACTGTGATGAACTATGGGCCTTGATGCCTCCCGGAGTCGGTCGAGGATAGTTGATCTCTTTCAAGGGAAAATTGAGCCTCACCTGAACTATGGGCCTCGCCTTGTTAGATGAGGGTGTTAACGTCTCTTTCAAGGGAAAATGGAGCGTATGACTACGAGCCATCTCCAAACCCGATCAGAGGATAGGGACGCCTCTTTAAGGAAAATCGAAGCCTTTGTGATTGATCACCTCCAAATTGTCCAATGATAATTGATCTTTCAAGGAAAAGCGAGCCTTGCCATTCTGATTCTTGATCGAAAGCGAATGACCTTCTTTAAGAAGAACTTCAATAGAAAAGAAAAGAAATTTTTCTTAGGGGTTTTATAGACCCTTATGGGGAAAATAAATAAAAAAATGGAAGAAAACAAAAAAATGGAAAAAAATATAATCATGGCAACATCCATGAAGATCTCATAGACCCATGAGCGTGAGTGTGTGCTGCAACGCATCGCGTAAGCATCAGGATGGGTCCGAACCTTGCTGAAGCGCACATCGCATCCCACCTTAGTGATCATAATCTTGTGCACCCATGAAGATTTATTCTCTTAAACTGTATTGTTAATGAACCCACAAATTTCATTGAATAATTTATTATTTTTAATTATTTGACATATATATTTTTGAATGATAGAGATATCATCCAAAATAGAACGGCGATATAACAAAATCTACTAGTTGAAGCACCGAATCTTGATGTCAAAAGCGATCCATGTCAAACTAGTGAGATCAAGCACTTAAAATATCATTGGAAACTTTGGGATATCGCTAAATCCCTAAATAGTTCTTAAATATGAAGTGTTTATGATCAAATTGACCATCTTGATGAGCCGGATTTAATAAATTCAAGATCTCTTGATTCTGACTTCATTTGAGCATTCAAATACTCAAAATACATCAGATGATCAAGGGAATCATCTTGAGCCATCTGATGGAGTAGTTTGAATGCATATGAAAATGCCCTCCCTCTAATCTATAAATAACTCATCATTCTTCACATGAGGGGGAGCCAAGCTAAAGAGGAGAGAGAGCTCTAAAGCTTGAAAATCCTCCAAGCATAATCGTGCCACTTTCGGCGATCATGAGACCACCGTCCGCGTTGGACCGCCAGCGTCGATTTACCACCGCCGATCCTCATTCGTCCGTCAACCGTCGTCGTCGTCACCGACCACGCCGTCGATCCGCGTATTGGGTCATGCTTCCCTATCGCCGGTCGTCATTCGCGACCACCATTATCGTCATCGTCGCCATCATCATCGCGATCATTCACGCCACCACGCCGGTCATAGCCACCACGCCCGCGGTTACCCGCCATCGTCTTGCTTCTGCCGCGATAACGCCGCGTCGACACCACCATCGATCATCATCATCGTCAACCATCATTGTTGTCATCACGACGTCCCTTTAACCCCATTCTCATCGCATTCTACAACTAACCAACTACATAATTGTTATTTCCTGATTTTGGGATTCACATTGTCAACCCTTTTTATATACAATTTTGTAATCTCGTTATCGGGAAAACTTTGTACTCTGAAAGTCATACATAATGAAAGATTTTTATTGGGCTAGTTGATTTTTCCCCTATTTAGAATTTTTCCGTAAAATTCGAATTTGCTTATTCATTTTAAAACATCTCTGTGGATTCCACAAATTTAAGGCGTAAATTTTATTTATACTACGATTTTCAAACAACAACAACAACAATAATAATAATAATAATAATAATAATAATAATAATAATAATAATAATAATAATAATAATAATAATAATAATAATAATAATAATAATAATGTGAACTACTTATGTTGTGGCTATTTAACAAGATTTGAGGAAGCATCTGATAGCTATAACGATGATTCTAATTAGTATGTGTTTCAAAGTAATGAGCATATGGGCTTTTGACTATTCAATAATTTATTGGTTTGATTTTCCATGATTACCATGCTTTGTACTTGGATAAGAAATAAAATTCGACATCAAGTTATATTATGGAACTACTATATAGTCACCCAACAAGATTTCATGATATATTTAGAATGTTGCAATAAATTTTTATAGACTTATTTTATGTACTTGAATTATGTCATGGGTCATACGAATCACAAAGAATTACAAGCAAAGAAATTATTGCAATAACTTTATATATCTTATAATGAATTCATAAGAGCCACATATGAATGCTTCTAACACTATATAGAAATTATAAGTAGATTGTTTTTTACTAGTCTTATAGCATTATTTCATTTAGCTATGAATGTTATAACCCCTATAGATAAGTAATTATATTATTTCAAGAATTATATTGGAATTATTGATGACAAACATGTTGATGCTCGCATCCCAGTTGATGAATAGTTTCTTATATATGACAACATCATGCACTAACATATGTAATGGATGTATGTAATTTCAACATGTGCTTTATATATTCATAGGATGAGAAGGTTTAGCACATAATAATCATATTTTTCAATTTGTTGTGATGGATCTTAAATGTAATTTTTCAACACCATCATAAAATTTTTAATTTTAAAATTATATTTATTTTTTTATGTTCATTGCTTGATATTTTGTTTATAATTTAATATTCATTTGAATAGGAAATTTTCACTTAGATGATGCTAGAAGCTTTAACTAGCAATATGATCATAAACTAAACTTTGTATAGGAAAGTCATCCATTAAGAGGTCTTGAGAGATATTCACTATGATGCACTCATCTCTTCAAAGTGTTATACGAGGGATATGCCAAACTACTCTTTTAAGAAACGTCTTATTGTTGTTGCAACAATGATATTACATAACTACTTAGGGAGACATTCATTGTGTTGATTCAAAATTTGAGGTTTATGATGTTGTTGAAAGTTTCGTTCATCTATAAGCATATAAGTATCGAGTAGGACCACATAGCATTGAGAATTCTAGCATGAATACGGATCTGAAATTGATTGATGGAGAGAGAGAGAGAGAGAGAGAGAGAGTAGAAGAGATGGCTAAGCTTAGAGATAATATTGTATTGTAATTACATAACTACTAATATTTACTTCCTCATACAAAGTTATTTTGAAAAAAAAGGAAAAATTTACATACATATCACACAATTCTTATACATTTACATATCTTAAAGTTAGATATTTACTTATCTCACTGATTAAAAGGTGCATTTCACTTTTAAAAATAAATAATGATGATATTTTTGATGTGTTATTGAAGATTGTGATGTTATATATATAAAAAAAGTTTATGTGTTGGACATATAAATATATAAGAATTGTGTGGTATGTATGTAAAGTGAAAATATGTCATAAACATCTATTCCCAATTATTATATCTGAGATTAGAATGCATATTTTATGTTTTTTCTTTTATTTATTTATTTTTTTGTTTTTTTTAATGCATATCTTATGTTGAAATTAATAAAAATTTATTTCTAGTGTTCACATTTTAGCCTTTTAGAATAGAAAGTTAAAACTATTTAGTTTCATCAAAAAGATTAAAAACAAGTTTTTAGCAAATTTTCACATCATTTTTAATTTTCTCAATAAATTTTAAGAATTCTTATAAATCAATCGTCTAATATATATATGTATTTATAATTTAATAATTATTTTTTTATATATTTTTAATGATTAGATTCATGTATTTTCATGCAGCATAATCAAATTGTTTAGAATTAAAATAAATGAAAAATATGAATTAGATTTTTATTATAAAATTTAATATTTGAATGTCAATTTTAAAAATGAAGATTAGAAATTGTTGATTTGTGAATATTGAAGAATATGATAATTGTGTATGTAAAAATCCCATTTAAATGGAGTTTTCTATAAAATCACATTTAAAATTAAATTTTCAAAAGCTAACACTCCCCTTGTACTGTCATCAGGGGTAAATGAGTCGAGCAGCGGGAGATATTATTATGTTTATGTTTATTTATTTTATTGTTCGAAATTGGCTCGTGTTCAAAATAGCTCGTTTATAGAATGTTAGGTGTTCTCGAAAAAATTATTCTGGTTTTCGGTTCGTGTTCGGAAATTGGCTGATTTTATATTTTAATAATAAATTTTTTTCTTAATTTTCATTTAAAATTAAAAAAATTGAAAAAGTTAAAACAATATTTATTTAATTGGATATTATATAGTAAAAAAATTGAGTAATATTAACAAAAATTGAAACTAAAAGATATCCAAAATAGCGATACACAATCAAAAAAAAATTTTACAATTAAAAAAAATTTCTTTATTATAAAATAATGAAAAATATTAGCAAAAATTAAATAAAAATTTATTTAATTGAAACTAAAAGATATACAAGTCAATCAGAAATATTTATTTTTACCGAAAATTAAATACAGTTTAAACTGCTAACTCATATTATTATAATTTACAAATTTATAACTTCTTAGAATGAATTCAACATAAAAATTTACATGATCATATACAAGTAATAAGTTGATTTAATAAAAGCTAACAAAATAGTGATATTACAATTTCCAAATTCCAATTTCCCATCCATAGCTTCAATCCTTCAAGTCTTCAAGCGGTCTAACCAACCTTGAATCTTCAAAATAATAATCACACTTTTAAAACAAAACTAACAAGAACATATGAAATAAATATTATGAATGGGCTAAAATTAAAATAAATAATAATGTTGATCGTAACAACGGTGGTGTGGTAAAACTTTCAAAAAATTGGTAAAATGAAAAATTAATAAAAGTAAGTGTATGAAAAAAAATGAAATGAACATAACAACAAATGAATATTGAATAAACTAAAAAAAATGAAACATATACTAAAAAAATGAAATGAACATTGAATAAACTAAAAAGAATGTTAAATTTTTTTTTTTTACATAACATAACAACAAACAGAAATCACAAAAATTTAAATTGAATGTTTGAAAATATACCCCCATAAGTTGCATCTCATACATCTATTTAGTTTTCCATCATAAATGCGTGTATGACATGGTGACAACTGTTGGTCTTACCATTTTAACTCTTAAGAAGAATAGAATAAACAAAGCATGTGACACTGTATCATCAGTCGAAGACCAAGCGAGAATCACCCAAGCGGCCCCATCTGTCGACCACTAGCGACCTCCCCTAATTACAAAGCTAGCAAAATGTCAACCGACCCCCCATCTTGTCAGAAAAGATAAAGTCGTGACCCCATCTTGTCGATGAGAGAAAGAAACCAAGGAAATGACGAAGATGGCAAAATTTAGAATCCCAGGTGGTACAACCCCATACTATCGACTACCAGGTGCCCCACACACACACACACACACAAATATTACCTACATAGTCAGAATCAAAGCCGAAGACAGAAACTAATCCAGAATCACCTAAGACATAAACATAATTACAGCTGAAACATAAACATAATTACAACAATCAACTGTAGTCCAAATTAAATAGCACAAATGTTTGTCCAAATTAAATAGCACAGCTGTAAGTCCAAATTAAAGACATAAATAAGTCCAAATTAAACAACATAAATAAATTAAAATTGAGAGAGAATGAAATAAAAGATTCTCCTCCTCCATTTTAGAAAGTTTTAAAATAAAAGCCAAAATGCTAAACATTTTGGAAGTTTCACTCTTCCTCCATTAACTCTTCTTTGAAATAAAAGTAGATAATGAGAGAATGAAATTTATAGATATATTAAATAGATTGCTTTTATGTTGGAGAAGTACCAAAGGATTTTATGTTGGGTTGAATACCTTTAATCCAACCGTAAACAAGTGCTTTTAAAGATAAAGAGCTCATATAATCATCAAGAATTCTCCCATCAGCACTAAATGTAGATTCGGATGCAACAATGGTTATGGGAATTGTTAAAACATCCCTAGCCATTTTGGATAGAATTAGATACTTGAGAGTGCTCATTTTCCATCATTCGAGAACATCAAAACTCATTATTAATATAATCCAAATAAGTTTGCAAATCAGATTTTTTGATGTGAAGAAGCAACAATAAATTAGCAAATCCCAACATACAATCAACATTCGATGCAAATGGCAATCAAGTTGTGAAGATCCACTAGAAATTGAAGAGCTTGAAGTACTACTTATCTGAATATTGATTCTCAAATAACATCCTCAACACTCTTAATCTTGGATTCTATCTGAGTATATTTTAGGAAATGTGAAAGTAATGAATTTCATTTTCAAAGCGTGGATCAGCACCATGACACATGAGTAAATTGCATTTCTTTCCATGAACAACATATGTATTGTAAAGAGGGTATAGTCTCTCCCTTAAATAGAGTTGTTTCTATAAAATACTTCCATATCGAAGATATTTTCTTTCTACCTTTCTTAGATTTAACTTCTCCACTAGTAGTCTCAAGTACATTTGCCTCTGACTCAACATGTTGTGAATAAATATTTGGAATTTCAATACCACATTCAGCTCCTACAGCTATATCATCACCACATGATGCAGATTGAGAATGATTCACATTAGACATGATAGCACACTAAATAAAAAAAATATATATGAGTTAAGATCACATACACTCTCCATACTAGGTGTTTATTAGAACATGTAGGTGTTTAATTAAAAAACAAGCGAAATTCTACTATCGCAAATATAACTCATAAATATATATATATATATATATATATATGATCCAAACCTTAACTCATAACTCATAACTCATCTTAATATACTCAATTCAATTCAATTCAATCTCAATCTTGATCTAATAGTCTTAATTCCTAGTTCCTACTAAGCAAAATAATATCAGAGAAATTAAAAAACAGTGAGAGAGCACCCCGTTAATGCCCCCACATAAAATTGACATAAAGATAACCAACATTGAAGCTACTCAACCATTCGAAAATAAATGCCCCCACATAAAAATAACCAACAAATAAAATAAATGCTCTCTGCAGCTACTCATTCATTTAATACATCAATCAGCATAATGCAGACCTTCATTCATTAATTTTTTTTTTTTAAAAAAAAATCGCACAGAACACAAATCAGCTTGCAATTCAATCAGCCAATCTTTCATTTTTATCCATTCTTTTTTGATTTCTTCCCTTTCAATATAGACACTAACATTGAAGCCTCAAAACAAATAAAAATGTAGAACTAGAGAAAATTAGGGGGGACTCTAAACAGACAAGAAGAAGAAGAAGAAGAAGAAGAAGAAGAAAAAGTAAAACATCCTAAAATATAATCACATCATATATACAGTTCCCCAATATATTTACAACACTATAAATATGTAAAGGTGCAACCGCAACATGCCAATGTAAATATTTCCAACCGAACGAATATTAAATATAATAGAGAAAAATGAGAGTAAACTCAAGAAAGAAGCAAAATCCAAAAACCCTGGCTAAACATAGTCAAACAAACAGATGAAACTTTCAGAGGAGCCAAACCCATAAACCCTAGAAATACAATTGTTTTAGTTTGCATCTTAAAACCCGCAGGCTACATGATCATTACTAGAAATACTGAGAAAAATAACTCCAGACTCATCATTTGAAATTGAATCCCTAAAATGGAGCAAAAGAATAAAGAGAAGTAAAGACTAAGATGTACCAGATGATGAGAGGCGAAGGTTTTAAGACGAGAAGTATGGAATGACAAAACAAAAGCCTAGAAGCGAGTCTCATGCAGATAGCAAAATGCGGAGATGAGAAGTTGAGAACTAGAGGAATATGATAGTTTACGAAGTCGAGGACTGAGTCAATGCCGATCGAGTGGATGTTAATCTTTAAAATGCACAATGCATGATATTAGCCATTGATTAAATTTACGGTTAAGATTCAATTTAACTGAATTCAATTTTAAAATTTTTATTAAACTTAAATTTTAATTCAAAAAATTCTTATTAATTAACTAAATTAATTATATAACACAAAATATTAAAAATATATTATTTATATGATTATATTAATATTTTTATATAAAATTTAAAAATTAATTTAATAAATTTATTAATTTTTAATCTAAATAATAATGTAATAAACAATATATTATTTATGTTCAGCTCATTTATAAATTGAGCTTGAAATATTTATTTATGTTTGACTCATTTAATTAATAAATGAGTCGAATGTGAATAATTTAACGAGCTAAATATGAGTTGTTAACCGATAATGAATTTTTTTGAGAGGCACAACTGATGTTCACTTGTCGCTCCGGAGTGGCTCCAAAAATTCAAATTTTTATTCCTTGTTTAAAACCCTAACCTCCTCATCGGCGGTCAAGGAGCGAAGGAGGGAGAGTGACGGAGAGGAAGAGGGAGAGGGAACGAAATTGAAGCCATGAGAGGGCCTAGAGGTGGAGCGCCGCAGAGACTGATGAGATCCCACTACGCCGCCACCGGAGACGTCTCTCGGCCATCTTCATCTCCGATGCAACCTCTCTTAGACTACTCATCTTCAGTCAGTGCCGGTGGCTGACGATGTATCCAGCCTTTGCAGCAGCCGTCCCTCTTCCGTTAGCGCCTGCCCGCCTTGCCGGCACCTGCCGACCTCCTATCTCCGTGCCATCATCTCTTCGCCTCTCTCTCCCTGTTCACCTGAAACCCCACTCCATGCGACATTGCAAGCTGCTGCATCTTCTCCTGCCTGACATCGACAATCTCACCGATCTCACCGCGACCTCCCTCTTCTTGCCGCTTTCAGATGCCCGGTCAAACTCAGCAAATCTGCCCTCAAAGCCCTTTCCACTCACGCATGGCCATCGTTCCGTCCTTTACTGGCTCGTGCAGCTTGCTTGTCGCTGATCACCTTGCCTCCTCCCCAACATCTCCCCATGCATCCGATTACGACATCAATTGCTACATTACTCGATCCTATTCCCTCTTTCTCGCCGGCGACGATTGCGCTATTGCCGATCTCGATGCCGAGTACCTCGACAGGCTCAAACGGCATGCTGCTTCGGCGGTTAAAGACGTTGAAGCCATTGAGACTGAAGTTACTCAGTTCGAGGCCAAGCTGCGGGATCTTGCTGCAGCACCGTCTAAGCTCGAAGTCCTCGAGGCGGAACGGGCTGCACTTCTGGAGGACGTGAATAAGTTCCAGAATGTGGTGGATAAGTTTTCTGCAATGATTGAGGAGAAGAGGGAAAAGCTTGCGGAGAGGAGGAGGAGCTAAACGAGGGAGATGGAAAAGAGGAGACTGGATGAGGAGAATGAGGAGTTGAGGCAAAGGATATCGGTGAGCACTAGGGATGGAGAGAATGACCAGGGAGTTATAGAGAGATATGAGAGGGGAGAGTAGGAGGAATGAAATGGAAGAGAAGGCTTGGGTGCTTAACTCTGAATTAGAGAGGAAGTTCAGGGAAATCGAGTCTTTGATAGAGCAAGGCAACCAGGCAATTAGGAAGTAAGTTTTAGATTATATTTGCACCTTCTTTAGAATTTAAATGACTCTTTTTTAAGTTGATGCTGCATAATTGGCTAGAAAGATATATATCCAACACATTACACTTGTATAATGTACTGCAAAGTTTCCAATGATTCCCTCGAGAGCCCTATATTTTGTTGCTGATTCTGCTAGTATGTTCTTTATTTGATTTAGGCTTTATTTTGATGAAACGAAGAAAAGGATAACAAATTGAAATGAATCTATTTGTTAAATCATGAAACTACTTCCATTGATTTGTGATTCTCAATCTCTTTCATTTTCATATAATC
The DNA here is from genome assembly GCA_021442155.1 of Cymbidium sinense. Lineage (NCBI taxonomy): Eukaryota > Viridiplantae > Streptophyta > Magnoliopsida > Asparagales > Orchidaceae > Cymbidium > Cymbidium sinense. The sequence goes on from CM038216.1 coordinate 182,269,771, forward strand.
AAATGCTCAGCATCTACATGGAGACTAATTTGATGCCTCTTGAATTTGCATTTTGGTTTTTTTTTTCAGATTAAAGATTGGAAATAATTTCCAAGTTGTTCTCAATGCTAAGGCCTCTTCTGCAGCTGAGATCATTGGAATGGATTACAAAACTATGTTGAAGCCAGCACTTAGCACTATGATGGAGGAGGCAAAGAAATCCATGGTTTCAAAAGTCGAAGAACTAATCAATCTGCAAAAACAGTCACTTGAGAATGACATGATGCTTGATGGAAAGAGGGCTCACTGCACAGCCATACAAACTAGAATTAATGAGGTCTGAACTGTTACTTCTGTTGTTTTCTGTATGCAACTTTACTATGCAAGTTACAAACAGGAGATTCTTCTGTTTATGTTCCATGATATGATTAAATTATAGTAGCTTTAGTGTTGGTTTCTCTTTAGTTTTTAACAATTTAACAAATAAAAATGGATCAATATTTTATTAGCTAACAACTTTCATATCAATATCTAGAAATTTATTGGATGGGTTCATGGGAAAAAAATAAATAAATACCTATGAAACAGAATCAGCTGTGATTTATATAGGCTCTGTTTAGCATCGCTGTCTTGTGCTATGTTTTGACATACTAAGAAATAAGCAGATGATGGTTTAGCAAAACCATGTTTAAATTATATATAAGTGTTATATGAGCTGTGATTGTCTGGAAAAAAAAAAGGTTGTTTTAGCCTGATGTGAGTTGATTGAATGATTGTAGTGAATATTATTATGAATTTTATTCAATTACAATATATTATCTTAATATTAATTAATACATAATAAATTAAAATAAGCAGATAAAAAACTAATGTCCATAGATGTGTTTTTATCATAAATTTCATAAAATACTGTTGTAAGAAAGTTAATTTTGACATTCACACACAATTTTTCACCCTTCCTTCTTGTTGAACCAAATGTGCTAAAATTGCTATTGATATTGAAGAGAAAATCATCAAAAGTTATGCCACGTAGAGCCTTATAAAGTTGGAATTAATTTAGCCTTTCATTCTAATTTATTATAGGATTGTTTTTTACAGCTGATCAGATCACAATTATAGATTAAGTGATTTTTTGGTAGCAATATCCAGGTAGAATTTAGAAAGTATTTAGCTTAAATTCTGTGATATGATATTTTTGACATCTTTAAATCCTAAGATATTTATGATCTCATTCTACCTATCTTATTTTTAAATTCAGGATTCCTAAAATCTCATGTGAGCTAGGTTCAACTTGCATTTTTGTATTTAACTTTGAAACTCTTTGAATCACCTTTAGGTAAATCTTATAGTTCATTTCTAACTTCAACCTCTCCTGAGATCTTCCTGACAACCTCATTTAGCAAGTTTGAAGCTTATGATTTTTAACTAATTGTAGAATCATGGCTCAAACTCCATTTATACTCTTAGTTAGGGTGAGATTGTGAGAGAAAATAATTTTGAGTTTAATTAGTTAGAATAATTATAAATTATAAATTATGGAGTAATTAGTTTGATTACATAATAAAAATATTAATATGTGTATCTTGATCTTTTTTTTTTGGTTAAATCTGACAATCTTTTAGATTCTATATAAATATTAGAAATTAAAAAATATGTATGCATATATCTTGATATATATTTTGGTTAAATCCCATAACCTTTTAAATTTTAAATTTTGAAAAAAGTAGCCAAATAATTTATTAAACTTTCACCAGATTTAATAGTCATGCCAAACAACTTTTAGGAATATTGTCAAAATTCATATTTATAAGATTTACATTAATTTTATTTGAATTAAATTCCACTTACATCCAAATATTCCCTAGGAGTTCTAAATATTTAACATAGATTTAGTTAGTATTTATCCTAAATCTTGTTAAATAATTTTCTAAGCAAATAAATCGTATTATCTTAAATTCCAATTTATTTTTAGAGGTTGTTTTGTGTCTTATTTTTTTTGCAGGATTTAATTAAATTTTAGCCTAAGTCTTGCCAAACAAGACTTAGTTCCATTATTTTTATAAATCCTATTTCATCAATTTCATTTGTTAAATTCAAGATTTGTAAAATTCCACTATTCACATAGTATAATGGAGATTTAAAAATTCATTCTCTCATAAATTTTAAATCCTAAAACAAATAGCCAAATAATTTATCAATATATATCAATCATCATATTAAAATTCTCTTATAGATTTTATTCTTCTCAAGTTTTAATAAGTTTAGATTTGTGGGATTCACTAAATTTTGCTTATAGCCAAGCAATCACACTTTGCCACTTGAGGTGTCTTTTTCAAGTCAAAGATGACTCATTATTAAAGAGAATGGGGTGGCCAGAACGCTAGGATTTTCTTTCACATCCTTTCGTGCCCAACCTCAAAATAAGCTCTCAACACCAATCTTGTACCTGTTGCTTTCTCAATTATCATCCTTTCTCTAAAGACATTTGTCGGATGATGGTTACTCTCCCGAGATCTTGATTTGAATTGCTTCATGACTTTAAATTAATTAGTTATTAATCCACACTAATAAGCATGCTCCATCAGAAGCTCAATAGTCGACGAATCGGATGCGACGATCGAAGGCTCAAATACGCCGCTAGTCGAAATGATCTCCGATCGATAGACTCATCACGCTCGTAACATCAAAATTAATCAATATACATATTGCAATTACCGATCGATCAAGAAGGAATTCGATCTACGCATCGAGGTCGAAAGTCGTGACGATGCCCAAACGACCTCCGTTCGTAAAATTGATCGTTGCGAAGGCCAAAATATCAAATCTTTCAAAATGAGACTATCCGCCTAAGACGAATGGCGAATGTCGAGCGACAAGCAATGACGAACTCAAACCAAAATTGGCTCGATCCGGTGCCGGCTTTAATCAAACGACTTCCACTTAATGGATTACGCCGTTGAATGGAACATCAATTTGCTAAACGGCATTCATATTGCATGAGATTAATTTTGATGAATTTTTCGTAAATATGATTAAAAATAACTAAATTGGATATTTACTTTAATTTTGATCAAATTTGATTTCTTAATATCCGAATTATTTCAGAATCAATTCAAAAATTTGGGTATAAATTATTTCTAAAATAGATCCAATCTTATTCAAATATTTGTGAAAAAAAGAGAATTCTGTTCATAAGGAAAGTAAATATACAATTAAGAATCCTAATCTTATTTTTTTTCCTCCCAAGACAAAGACAAAGGAGGTGACCAAGAATTTCTACGACAACCTCTCACCTCCAAGCCTCGCTTCTTCTTCTGAAGGGTAATTCTTCCGCTCTCTTCCACTCCCCATCATCTCCTTCCATCCTCCCTGTGGTTGCCCACCCCAAGCAAAACAAAAGCTAAATAAATAGTACGCTTAAGCTCGCTAAAATAAATTGATATCAAATTGAATTTTGAATTATAAATGAGAATAAATTTGAAATGAATTTAAGATTATATTTCAATCAAAGAAAGATAGATTGACTCAACTCAGATTTATGAACTTGAAGTGAATTGAATATTTTGACAGTAAATATAAATTTGGTACTTCAATATATGTTATTTCAAAGAATCTAATAAGATATTAGAGCAATTTAAAGCGCCTCTATGTTCACAACACAGAAAAAGAAGGGCGTTAAAGGCTTCAATTGAACCCCTTGCTTATATTATGTAATAGGATTAAAACTCAAATTCAATGTTTTAAAAGCAAGCATTCTTAAATATACTCGCATGGACACTTATACTAAGCGCTTAAATTTAGTATCTGAGGATGCCGCGGGTTAAGAAAGAAAAATGATGAAATCAATTTAATCATTTATGAATATATGCATGCAAGCTAATGAATGTCTCCATATCCTAATTCAAGTCAATGAAATATATACGTATTCAACTCCATAGAAGATTATAGTAGGCATAATCCTCTATGTTTGAAATAGAGTTCAACCTACTAAATAATCAACTTCTAAATGAATTTCAATTACATTATATCATAAGACTTAATCCTCTATATTTGTAATGGAGTGTGCGTCTCATGATATCAATTTCTTAAAGAATTTAAATTACACATAAGTCATTCCCTCTCTACTAAGTAAAAAGAGATAAGGCCTACTGATGATGGACGTGTTGAATGGTGATTTCAACCGGAGGGGATAATTATCATCAAAATATGTTTACAAGCTCAAATCAAATTAATCAAATTCAAATATCAATACAAACATGAAATCATGCAAATCACTAAGTTCTAAATGTCAAAGTGAAATTCAATATTCAATACTTAAAGCTAAAACCCAATCCACCTTCTGTAATAGTTTGTCGGAGGTGACAAATTAAGAAAATTCTATCTCACAAATGAGCTAATGTCAAGTCAAATAAATCATTATATTCAAACTCAAATAATCTCATGCCAAGAATGACGGACTTGTCCTCGTCCGCATGGTTTGGTTGGCTCTCCACACATGATGCGCTACCACCGAGTCCTTCCTCGATTGGGTGGTTGTCGCCAAATGACACCATTATATTACGGCCATAATCAGAAATCGTGATGCTTCGTAATAGTTCAACCCTTTGAGTTATGAATTATAGGGTATATTTGATAGACATAAAGCTTTTTTGTTAGCTAAGGTAAACTTAAGCTTGTCTCCTTAGACAAACATCACCCCAAATCTACAAGGATTTCTGACGACGCGTAACCCATATGGATAAGAATCCTTCGTTGAGTCGACTACCCTCCGACTAAGTAGACAGACAATAAACCCGGATGACGAACATGAGATCTAGATCGGGCACGTCATCATTCCACCAACCATATGTTTTTTAAGTCAAATAATGGTGAATTTCATAAATTCTAAAATCTAAATTCTAAAAAAACTGCTTTACTATACATGTAGCGATCTAACAACAAATTTTAATCGAAAGCTTTCTCTCATTAGGAGGGGTAATTAATTATAGGTGTTTGCGCCTATAGTAAACCTTGAACCAGATCTAAAGTCCTCATAAAATGAGGATGAAATATCTGGGTTTTATCTATTATTCCATCTGCCTTATGAAAATTTTATCGACGCATAAATCATACCCTCTTCAATATGTTGAGAGGTCGGTGGCGAATTTTTGGAGCCCACAATAATCACCTTTTATTATATAATAATAATAATTATATATTAAGTAGTGTTTAATTATGATCATTAAATTTTCGATTATATTATTATAATAAGTAAACCTAATATAATAAAGTAATTGCTTAATTGGTTTAGAGAATTTGCAATTAACTATTTCATTGTGATAATTCAATTTAAAATTAATAATTGAATGATTTATTACAAAAATGTGTACTTGATAATTATGAAGTTATCGAGCATAATAAGGTTTTTCTTATAATAATTATTGTGCTATGAATATTTAATTATAGTGAACAAGCATAAAATATTTTATGATCTTAAAATGTGTTTTATCAAAAAATAATTCAAATTTCTACTCAAGTGAAGATCATATAATTTTAAATATATGAAATCTCTATTTCACTATTTTTGTGATGATAATGATGCTATATATAAATCCTCATTTTCTTACACGTGCTTACAAAATGATATTATCTAATGTAAGCATCAATATCTCTTCAATGTTGTTAAAACATTAATGTTAGACATGTATGATCTATTTAATTTTGGAGAGATGTTATAGTCACAACATATTTCTTTATCAAACATTTGTCAACATAATTATAGTGGTGGTTCTTTTTTCCATCTTTATCCATGCATGTACACTTTTTTTCTCCTCAATTCTTTAGTTGTGACTATTTTGTTCAATTTTCCCTCATGCTATTACTTGCATCTTTCTGAGCTATACTCAGAACTAAAAAAGTTCATCAATATTATGATTCATTTATAAATTTTACCCCCAACTACTTTCCTGCTATATCCCATACCACATCTTTATAAATTTCACTTGCTTCAATGACTATTTCTCCTCTCTAATGAGTTTATACTTTTCGCCCTTGTTTATATCCTGAAAAATCTCTTTCCAACTCATCTACATCGGTTGGGATTCAATTGCATTTGTGCTCCAAGTATCGATCTCTTGATTTCTATGAAAAGGCATACACATTGCATTAACCATGCACTATGATGTTATATGCCTTTTGATCTTTGGGTTGATTTGCTTTGTTCTAGTCTATTGTCTATATTCTCAAGATTTGTTATAGTTCTGCTCAATTCTAATTAGAAGCATGCAATGGATCTTGAAATGAGTGTTATATTTTATCATCATTCTTGGGATTTCATTTCACACTTTTCTTCGTTTAAACAATTTCATGCCATTAGTTATTTACTACTGAAGTCACTTTAGATTGATCTATTCTTGCTACATTGCTGGATCGAATTATAAAAGGTTGACACAATTTTTTGTTTTGTGTCATCGACTATTTTTAAATATTATGCTCTATTGCTCAACTCAATTAGGTTATTTTTCTTTCTTTTTTTTATTAATCAATGGAGGATCTTGCTCCAAATGGATGACAACAATGCTTATCTTTATGTGGATTTCTTTGAAACTATTTGTATAGAACAATCTCGAGGGTATGTTTCTCAAAATTCTATAAGCTTTAGAAAGCTATATATTGTTTAAAATAAAGTTTCTATACTTGGTTCTACAAATTTTGCAATGTTTTACTTAAAGCCGATTATATAACAAATCTTTTATCTTCATCTACTCCTCTTCTTCTGTCACATTTATTTTTATCTTGTATGTTAATGATATTTATCTTACTAGGAATGATATTTTTATCTTTAAAATATCTTCTTCAGAAGACATTTGTTCAAAAAAATTTGGGGCACCCAAAAGACTTTTTTTGGCATTAAATTTGCATTTTAAAAGGAAAGTGTTTCAATCCTACAAAGGAAATGTGTTGCAAATATTCCTGGAGAAACTTTTCTTCTTTGGCGCAAGTTTATTGACTCTCTTATGAATAACTTTATAATCACTTAAAAACGATGAAAAGTTTGAAGATGTTTGTCCCTTTCAACTTCAGGTTATCAAGATTATCTATTTGACTACCGCTTGATATATTATTTATTATTTGTTGTGATTAGTCAGTATGTAAAATCTAAATAAAAAATATTGGGATGCTATCATAATAATCTTGAGATACAGTAAGTAATCTTTGAGAAGAAGGTCTAGTTCACCGTAAGCATAATTGTTTAAGAATTGAAGCTTATTTTGATGGAAGCTTTGTTAGATTTATTAAGAATCAGAAGTCTACTTTAAGATGTTATGACTTTTTTTATTGATATTCTCGTGGAGAAGCAAGATATATAGCTTGATCTATCATTAAAGTTGAATGCGAGACCATGACTAATGCACTAGCAAAATGATATGGAAAGAACATCTTATATAATAATTTAGTTTTTTAAATCTGAACTTCAAGCAAATGTTGTTAGAGATTCTATCTTGAATAAATGAATCAAATATATTAAAGTGGATTATTACTTCATTAGAGATCATGTACAAGGAATCATTATTCCACATGCTTTTTAGTTTTTAGCTCACGACTTTACCAAGGTTTTGCACCTTGTTTTTTTAAATTTTGTAATAAGTTGAAATTATTTGATATTTATGATCCAGCTTGAGAGAGTGTTATCATAATTGTGCTAAATTAGAGAGGATAGTGCTAAAGCTAGATTAAAAAGTTGATTTATGACTGTCAATATTCTCCTCATTTTTATTTTTTATATTTTTCTTTGTTTTCCTATATATAGGTCCTTGAATTTTATTATTATGATGATATATATGAAAAGCCTTTCTTCAAAATATATAAATTATGAAAGTAATGTTTACTAAACTGAAGGCACTTTGAGAGACTTGCTCCAAACAAATATCAAATAAGGCCAACCTAAGGTACATTCCGAAATACCTACACCCTGGACTACATAAATTATTGTGCTTTGAATGTCAGATTTGCTGACTCATAAGAAGAATAGTTTGGGAAAAAAGAAATACATAAGAGATAATTGTTGACGTGAGAAAAATATGAGAAAAAAATTTGTGTTGGCTCATGATCATGGCTTAGAAAAGAAACATTCAAAGTATTATTGACCTTATTGAGCAGTTAGCTATCAAAGCTGCTTGATTTTGAAATAATCATTGGTCAAAGCATTCCAAAATACCATTCGATGTCTCATCGAGTTGTTTAACAATTCATTTATGCTAATCATCAACTCCCTAATGTGTTAATTGAAGAGCTTTTGTTGCTGTTCAATCAACTCGCTTGGTCTAAAATTTTTGGTTAATTATTTTATGGTTCTTCTCGTAGATTGTATATTTTGTTCTCTTGATTTTGCAGCTCCATATGCAACTAGTTTCTTTCTTGTAGTATCTGAGAGATTTTTTTTTTTTTAATTTTTTGATTCCCCTCTTTGTTGTGTTGATTAACAGTTTTCTTCATTTCACTTGACTTTTTTATACTGTAATGGACAATATGGAGGATTGAAACTCAGTTTGTTGCTTGCTTAAGGTTGAAAGTCGATTGATCTGCTTAAGATGGAAATTGAAGATCATGCTTTGCAATGTTTATCTGAAATTGAAAAGATAAAAGAGGAGCTAACATTAAAAGGAGAACAAGTGAAAATAATGGAAAGGGAAGCTCAAGAGTTATTAATGGTATAGTGTTTATCTTCCTTAATCTTTTTTGTTTAAATTTCTGTAACTATTTAATGCAGTTTAAACCAAGAAATCATTTTATTTTTGCAGGATTCTGAAGAGAAGCTTAAAAAGACCTTCATAGAGAGTACGGAGGAGACTCAATTATGTGCTCAGGAGCTCTACGCATTGATTGATAGCGTCTCTCAGTACAAGGAATTTATGGGATCTATCAGAGAAGAGATCAGAGAGGAGCTGAAGGAAACAGGCCTTTGAGGCTTCTATTCAGTAAGTTAGGTTTAAATGTCTCATATATGTGGAGAACTTACATCCTTTGAGGTACTGAGTTTTTTTTTTTTTTTGATATATGTTCTCTATTTTCTTTATTTTGTGCTGTGGAGGGGATTTGTTTTGCAAAATATTTGGTTTGATTGCAAGAGTTAAAGAAATTCGTTGCAAGAGGTAGTTAGTCATCTTCGCCTTTATAGTTTTTTGTGATTGAATCTTTTGATTTAATAAAAAGATCATTAATGCTTGATTGTCATTTGCTTATAAAAAATTATATAAAAAAAAACAAAAAAAAACAAAAGCTTTATTATCAAATATGTCCTGAAATCTCTTGTACTTTTTTATTAATATATTAATTAAGGAATTTACTTACAAATTTTAAGAAATTATATGTATAAAATATTATATCAATGAAAATTTTCAAATATTTAAATTAAAATTTTTTGAAAAGAAGTTTTATAACTAATGTTTTCAAATTTTGTATATAATACTAAGTTTCATATTAATACAACACATAATTTATGAAATCATTTAAACATTAAATATATATTATAAAAAAAATTATATTAAAAAACATATTCTAATAATTATCATATTTAATTAAAGGGGATTTACATACATATTACCTAAATTTATAGTTTTTATATGAAAAATATTATATCAATGAATTAATTCAATTGTTTAAAAAAATTTTTTGATATAAAAAACTTATATTTTGAAAACTAAATAATTAATTACTTTTTGGAATTTTGTAAAATTAGATAGTTGTTTTGTTCATTGCATATTGAATTAGTAAATATTCTTATTTAAATAAATAACAAAATTTAGTTATATATAAATAAAAATAATTATAAAATAACATTAAATAGATTAATTTCAAAAAAATGTATTATAATACCACAAAATTATGTTATTTTCATACAGTACAAATTTAATTTATATTTCACCACTAAACTTGATTACAATGAAATTGGAAAGATGTTTGATGCAAAAGCATAGATGTTTTTTGATGTACAAGAAGGCACTTCTATATTTTGAAGTTTTTTGCATGATAAATCATCATTTTGAATTACAATTTTTTGGTGTTTTTTGATCTTCCATCAAAAATGATTTCTTATATCCATTTGTTTTGTTTTGTTCATGCATTTTGGTTGAGATAATACAATGGTCTAAAAATAAACATTATAAGCTTTATTTCAATTACATGTAATCTTTTATGAAATAAACATTTATAATGAACTATATAATTTATCCTCTTAATTTTTATCATCAAGATATAAGAAGGGATTTTATACAAATTCTTTGTTATTTACATATCTAGCATGAAAACAAATTACTATTTCACCCTTATTTCATTTAAACTACAAGAACTAACCGATGATTTCTTTTTCTCTCCACTCTCAACTTCATATTTTCATCTCTTTTTTTTTTGCATGGAAACCATCTCTTCCAACATAAAAATCAAATATATATTTCTTTTGCCAAATGCTAATTATTTTGTATTGTTTCTTTGCCAAGAAATTTTAATATAAAATTAGATTTTTAATAATAGTTGAAAAATATTATTTTATTTTATATCATTTTTTAATAAGAAATAAACCGATTATAATTGCTTAATAATTTTATGTTGACTTATATTTTAAATTATTTAGGTCTTTAAATTCACAAATGAAAACCGAATCAAAACGGACAATGACGCCATCGAAAATGGTCGAAATGACCTCCGATCGAAGAATAGACTTCGCCATCACGTTCAGAACATTGAAATTGATTATAATATAAATATTGCAAAATCTAATGAGCAATCGCAAGCGCTAATAATGTGAGCGATATCGTGAAGTCGGGATGATCCGAATCCGACGCATTCGTGATAATGTCGTTAGCTCCGAAACGTCGAAACCTATCAAATGAGACCATTCGTGCTCAATTTGGATGAGTTTACGGAACGCCAAACGCCGAACGATAATGCACATTTTGAACCGAAAGTGACCCATGCCAAGTCGCCAAACGACCTCCGCTCAGTAAAGATCATTGTGTCGAACATTACATCAAAATAGACATCTAATTTGACTAAGGTTGTTCGCTTAAAATTTCATCAAAATTAGTTTTAAATCACTTAATTATCTCTTGAACAAATTTTTAAATTAAGTATTAATTAATAATTAATTAACAAATTAAGTTACGTTAAAAAAATTTAATTATAGATTGCCCATGGAATCGGTCACACCCTCACGGCGAGTAGGCCACTTATTACGAAACTGTTAGCCTCGATAATCTGCTTTATGAAGCCGACCACATCGAGCGGCTTTTTCTCTATCGCGGCATTATCCCAATCTATGACAAACCGATATCCTCGACCCCTACCCCTCTCATCCTCCTCAACCCCGCAAGCAAAATTTTCGGCTTCCTTTAGGTTAGCGTTCGGTCCCCCCTCCCCCACACTCTCACGAGCCATCACTATCGCCGGCTCCACCGAGACCGTAAGCTCCGTCCACTAAGGTAAATGTTTTTTATGTATCTTTTTCCTTTCTTATTTCAACAATAATGTAGAAGTTTTTCATGATTTTCATAATTTTTCTCCCAAATTAAAATTGGTATACAAAATGCTTGGATTAGTTAATTTGGTTGCGATTTTGTTTTGCTAAATTGTTAGGTGTATAAATAGGAGCAATATGTACACCAATTGATATTTTTTTTACTAATTTTGAGTGAATTGTTAGTTTTGTTATCTTTATAAAGCATATAAGAATGAGTCGAGCTTTTAATTCTTTCTTGACGATCATCAATCATTGATGATGATTTTAAAGATGGCAAAATCGCCCATGAAGGCGCCATGCAAGCTTAGGAGATTTGCCGTGTGCTCAGAGGCTATGACGTTGATAACTTCATGGAGATTACATGTCGCTTTTCAGAAGCGGATGGATTTGTACTATTGATGATGATGATGAAGTCGCAGCATGTATTGACGGCCGAATTAATTTTACGAAAAATAGCCAGAAGAAACCGACATCGATATCATGCAAAATGTACACTATTACGCCATGAGTTCACAATAACAATCTGAATCGTAATCTATCATTAAAACAAGAAATAATGTAAGCATTTACCTCAACATCACCGTAGTGTTTTTTTTTTTTGTAGGTCTTCTGTTTTTCAAAAGATTATATCCTTTTAAATGAACCGAAAGCCTGCTCATACAACTGAGCAACCTAGTTCATCTATAGTATGGCGAGTACGAATGATGAATAATCAAACAATCGATTCGATGATAGCGATGATGATTCTTGCTGGTAATGCCAATTTATGTGACAAATTGGTCATGAGCTTCTTCAAAATCAATCAGAATTCATCGATCACGATGTTATGATAATGACTATGTTTGAATATGTCAAACCATGAAAATATTGTGTTTGATGGTCCATCCGATAGTGTTTTTCGATGACAAGTTTCTAGAGTTATATGAAGGTATGTGTTTCTCAAATAAGAAGGTTCAGGTTCGCAAAGAAGGCTCAATTCTAATAATGTTCGCCTTACCGTCAAAATCGAAGAATTTCACTGTTACATGTGTGCAACATCGTAACCCTAGCTGACCTTGCCAATGGCGCATGCAAAAAAATAAGAGGTTGAGAGGTGCTTGGAAGATATCAACTTTAGGTTCGCCACACACATGCGGACACTATCATGGTTCAGACATGCACTTCTAAGTTTATTACTTCATAATGCGTTATGCGATTTCAAATTGACTTGAAACCCGGATAGATCATCATAGGAAGGATGAAATCAAAATTTAACATTAAGGTCTCTTACATGAAGGCCTAGGATGCGAAAGAGTTGAGCAATATTTGGAGTTGGAGTCATACCGCCTTATTTATGGATTTAATATGCTATACCGCTCATTAATTTATTTACGTAATAATACATGCAAGTTTGAAGGTTGTTCGGCTTTGACCATCGACATCGGTCGAGATATTGTCGAATTGCTCGCGATGGTCGAAGTTCCTTGGGTGGCACGTACTTGCCCATATGGTATTGATGCAAATAATGAACTATTTTCTTTGTTTTTGAATATGAGAACAATGAATCCGGCTCGTTATTATGTGCCTACAACAACCGCCGCCACAAGGAGCGATTTATGTGTAATCTCGATAAGTATTCGTGTGGATGCCGCTGATATTTTTCATGGGCCGCATCGACATTCCATTCCTGATGGTCAGCGCGACGCTCATGCATGTCGTGTGGTTACGTTGGACATTTTTCGTGGAGTCCTACAGACCTCCCGAGTTGGACTGACATACCGCTTATGTTTTGTTCCTTCCGGGAGTTTCCCCACTATACATCCTGAGGTGCACTTGCAATATCTCCCATTGTTAGAGGATCCTCACACATTCAGTACTTTATCGGTAGGCGGCGCAGTGCTAGCCCACTTATACAGGAGTTACAGTCTACCAGTCGAGGAGGCCAACATGGTCGTCTCTTCTGATCCGGTCTTGGGAGCGACTGGATGTTGGTAGACCAACACTACATGTTCTTTATCCTAGAGATCTCGATGGGCTCAAAGATCGCTTCGTAAAAAACTAAAATCTATTTAGTTCACTTTAACATAATGAGTTGCAATTAAATGATTTCTATATGAAAATTGTTTTACCTGTGGAGAGGTATGTGCATGTCATTCGCAATATCGATTTTTTAGGGATGAGTTAGATGCTATCGAGCCATGTACTTTTTAATTGTTATACCTCATTCTCAAAATGTTATCACACCATTATCTAACATATGCAATATACAAAGTGACTTGGGAGCCATATGATATTCAGATTAGAAGTCGCTGATATCCGGGCGAGATATCCGTTAAGACGAGTTCCATTGATTAGGAAGAGGATGGAGGAGTGGAGTCCTTCACTCACTTACCAAACCGATGTTGCTGATGGACCCCAAGAGAGAGTAGATGACGTGAGGAAAGTCGACGCATACATCACCATACATCATTTTGTGGGAGGCTCGCAGAGATCACGTTGCTGTGGTGGATGGTACACTTACACCGATCAAGCCCCTCGCAAGAAGTACATGATCGGTTTAGGTCGAGCATCGCGTTGCCAAGACCGACCCATCGACGATTTACATCCTGCACTGCAGCGAGCATATGTAAAGATAACACAATTTGCAAATTTTATTTGGTTTCCATAGATTTTAAGTTTTAAATCGATTTAGTGAAAGCATATCTTGGCGACGGAGGACCTCTTTCGCCTTTCTTTGACGCCCAGTGACGGACTTCCAGGCCATAAATAAGTAATGGCATATGATGCGACGATCTGAACATATAGAGATTCGGGTTCCAGCCGATCCAGAAAGCATATGTCACAAGACACATATTCTGCTTCCTCACGAAACATGACATGGCGGCCATCCACCTATGCCGATCCAGACCATCTTCTTTTCGAGAGCACCCGCCTCACATATGGATGGCGCCACAGATTGAGTATCTCTACGAGACTCGGAATGTATGTTCGATGTTGCAAGTGGCTCGGGGAACATATCTCGCCGCACGCTGATCGTCCCACCGAGCACTATACTCCGTGTAGTCGCGATAAGATATAGACGGTGTCGCCGACGATAATCTACTGACAAATTTTGTTCATACATCTTTGCATATTTGACGAGTGGAAATTGTATGGGAGGAACCATTGTTTTGTAGCTATTGAGTTATGGTCTTAAGGCTTTTTTCATGTTTTATAAAGACTTATTGTTAAATTTTTATAGCTATTTACTTCAGTTTTCCTTTATAGCATGGTTTTGAATAATTGATGGAATTGCTTATGATTCTCCTCTATTTTATTGTGAATGACTACTTGTTTCTTTTATTACTTGAGTTTTTGTTTAGAATGCAATCTTTAGTTTGATGTACATTTGGTGTTGACGTTCTATATGATTGAGTGCTTGATTGCCTCGAATCAATCTTAGTTGTCATGTAGGCTGTTATTTATTTGGAAATGTTTATGTATCATCATTAAATCCATACTAGTTGCTCGTGTTGTAATGTTGTAACTTCTGAGCTCTAACTTGTGCTTCAATCTTGGTTGTAAAAATACAACTTGTTTTAAAAAAAATCGATTGAAGTGAAAGTCGCTAATAAATGGGCGATTGCACCCGCCACTGGTGACCAAGCCAAACCAAATTTGTATAATTATAGTGTACTATAAATTTTTTTTACGATACTTAATTTATTAATTAATATTTAATTTAAAAATTTATTCTTATCTCTTAATCGTAATCGGTCAATGCATTAAAACTCGCAGCCGCCCACTCTCATGCCTCTATCTCCCATTTGGCCAATAGGGAGCTGCCACATTATCCCTTCCTTTATCACCTCACTACTTTATCACTATTGTAGGCGGAAACAAAAAAGGACGGCAACCAAAAAAAAAAGGTCTCCGAATCCTCCCTCTTTCCTTCTGGACCGTTGGTGAAGCCCCCACAGGTTCGCTGCTGAGGAGCATGTGATCGCTGACATCTCCTTTTCTATTCCGACTTCCGTTCCAACCGAGCCGTATCCCTCATTTCCTGCTGCCCTGACAAAGGCAGGAATGGCATCTGCTGGAAAGCATTACAGAGAGCCTTCGACAAACGCGACAATTGATGGTTCAGGAAGTGAAAAGAAGTGTGAGCACGTTGTCAATTTTTGAGGAATCAACTGGTGTTTTAAAGAAAGCTGAAAGCGAGTACCAGGGGCAACGTTCCCTGCTGATGCACACCAGGCGTTTGCTCAGCACAATGCAGCGACCGAATATCATGGATAGGGTGATAATGGCGGCCGGTTTTCTTCTATTCTTATCTGCCGTGCTCTACGTTGTATCAAAACGAATCGGCCTGCTGGTGTTGCAAAAAAATTGCTGCAGCCATTAGATCGGGTTCTATGAGTCATGAAGATGCGGGTGAAGAGCTTAGCAAATCATTAAGCAAAGTCGACGAAACTGAGTAGCACATCGCCATCAACTCAAAGAATCAGCGACGCCCCATTGTTAATAATCATGAGCGGCGTGGAAATCAATTTAAACCAGCTGGAGGAGTTCGATCGGAGATCGATCTCTTCTGCGTTTCGGAGGATTTGAAGCAGAGGAGGAGATGGATGGATGCAAGTGCTGGAATAGGGAGGCATGTATGATCTCCGCGAGCCGAGCTTTTCTCCCTACCTTGGAATGGCCTAAAGGCAAAGGTTTTGCTGAAGGAAGCATATGCTTGGGAGAACTTGAAGTCGTAAATGTCATTAAATTTCAGAGCTCTGAGCTATGTGTCAACAAATAAGAGAGAAGGAGCCACTTTCCACAAGCCTGTAGGGATTCCTGATGGATTTTTCTCCCTTGGTGATTATGGGCAGCCGATTGGCCAACCTTTAAAAGGTTTTCTTCTTGCAGCAAGAGCAGTAGCTAATTCGAAAGATGCAGGATTTCCACCCCTGCAAAAGCCCATAGACTATACAGTTATTTGGTGGGCGGCAAACTGGCAGGAGGATGCTCATGAATTCATGAGGTAATATGCATAAAATGTGATGTGGTCACAAACCGTTATGAGAACATGATGGACCTGACAGTTGAAATACATGAGGATTCTGAATCTTTGGAGTGCCTAGATCAATTTACAATCAAGAGGTAGCGACGAAAAAATTGCTTTGCATGATAAGCAGACTGCATTTCTTGCGGGATTTGTACTTTTTATGTATAAGTACCATACACGCTTTTCTTGGCATGAGGAAATCTGCTTTCAGATACCTTAGAGACCCATACATGCCTTTCATTGGGGACACATTCCGTTTATACCACCCATACACGCCTTTCTTATTAATGCATACCAAGATACCCCCCAACGGACGACGGCCGATGCCAAATGCCAAATGTTGCCAAACTTCACCGACAGGACCGCATAGCTAGTAAATTATGCTATGATATAAAATTATTATTTGAACTAACTGCGTATTATGAAGACCTATTATGCTCAAGAGTCGACATGTTAGAAGACCCATATTGTTGGAAATGACCTAGAAGGTCAGACTCGATGCCACGCGGTGGAAGACGTCGAGGTGCCAAATTCAAACTGACAGAGAACTTAATTAATTTAACACAAAATGAACTATAAATTCAAAATTAAAATCTGAATTAAAATCGGTGTTTGAAGACTATGCGTATGAAGAAATGATTAAGTCAGGTCAAGACACCCAGAAATGAAAGTCGAATAGTCTAATGCCCCATGTCACGCGAGAGGTCAAAATTTGATTGACACAAAGCAAAATTAAATGTGATTAAATAAAGTATTAATAGCTTAAATTAAATGAAAATGATGAATCAAGTCAAACCTACAAAAAAATTCTAAAGGTCTTTAAATAAGAATATGCTTTTAGATCACGAGCTATGAATCAAATGCTATGAATTAAATGCAAACAAATGAATGTTAATATAAATAATTGAACAAGATCTGAAATGCCAAACGCCACCGGATTCGCAACACATTGTACAAGCGAACATAAGACGTTAATTAAAGATTAAATTAAACTCTTGCACATATTATAAAGTATGATTAAAATTCAAATTCAATATCTCAAAAGTGTGCAAGCATTCTTAAATACACCAGCATGGGCCCCGACATTATGTTAAATGCTTAAACATATAGGTTCGGAGATGTCTGGCTGATTCCTGCTTGACCAGTCCCATTAACAAAACCTAAAGATGTTATTATAGCTTTCTCCGCCTGAGAAAATCTCTAAGTTAATTAAGCCATTTCACAAGATAACGACTATCTCCTAACTCTCCAATGATAACTTAATTGATCGATATATCTACCTGAGAGGTAATCATTATTATTAAAAATATCTAAAATATTCATATCCAATATTCTCAAATTTAAAATCCTCAAAATATAAATCTAAGTTTGATCCTCTATTATTAAATTAATAGAGTTAATAAGATTTGAAACAATAAATTAAATGATTTTAAACACCATGAAACACTATGTTGAATGCTTAAATTTAATGGATGTTGCGGTTGATTAGGTTTAGTCTTGGGCGGGTCGAGTTAACAAAAATTTATTATAAGAATTTCAACTTAGTAAAATTTGAGAAAGCTAATTACATTAATATGATGGATTTGATCCTATTATTAAATTAATAGAGTCGATGATCAAACAAATAATAAACCACCACGATGATCGTGTTAAATGAAAATTTTAACCAGAGGGGATACTTCAATCAAAATATGATTATAATTTCAAAACAAATTAATTTAGATTGAATATCAATTTAAATGTAGAATTTAAAATATCGTTAAGCTACAAATGTCTAAATGAAATTCAATCAAAAAGTTTAAAACCATTCAATTTCCACAATAGTTTGTGGAGATGACAAATTAGGAAAATCAGCTCAAAGGAGCCAAAGTCAAATCAAGTACATATTTACTTTCTCTCATGTCGGGGGCGTGACGTGTTCTACTACGTGGCCAGAGGCTCACATGATCGATTCGACAGTCTTTCGGGTGGTTGTCAAATGGAACCATTATATTATCACGTAGTCGATATGCTCCCAATGGCTCTGCTTTTGATTTGTGAACCATAGGTATACTTGATTGGGCAAAAGTTTTATGTTAGTAAGGTAGACTTAAGCTTGTCTCCTTAGATAAACACACCCAGTCTACAATTCTTGGGCGTAAACATGTGTTCGATAAGGATCATTGGGTTAGGTCATTCTCTCCTCATTAAATACTAGGGGCCGCGGATGGCGGGATAATGACCATGGGATCTAGATGGGCGCGTCGCGTTCCAACCATGCTTTAAGTTAAATATAATGAATTTTATAAATTCTAAAATCTAAATTTCAACATCTTCTATTATATGCTTCTGCACTAAACAACTTAATCGAAAGTTTTCTCTGAGAGGGGATTAACTATAGGTGCTTCTATAGGAAACACAACCGATCTAAAGTCCTCACAAAATGAGGGAGAAATCTCTGGGTAGTGTCTTATCTATTATTCCATCTGTCTTTTGAAAATTTCACCGACACTTTAAATCATACTCTCTTTATCGGAGAGGTCGGTGGTGAATTTTCGGAGCCCACACTGGAATACTTTGGGCCTTTTGAATTTTTTTTGGGAGATGCCACTAATGTAGGAAATTCTATCATTCTAGAAGTAACCTACTAACCTTGATTGATGGCGCCTTGGGATATTATGGAAGTTTTTGGGATTATTGGTTTGAATGGATGAAATTCATGTCATTCTCTTGATAAATTTTGATATGCTTATTAGCCTTTAACTGAAAAGAAAAAGATCAGTTAAGCTATTGAAGCTTATGAATCCTAAGATCATTACAATATAGCTTTTTATGTAAGCGAAGATTGGCTGTTTGGAACTAAAAAATGCAGTGTATTGAACTTCCAAATTGAAGCTTATGGATCTCAGATAGGGTTGTAAATGAGTCGAACCAAGCTTGAGTCACTCGCAGCTTGAGCTTGAACTTTGATTAATTGATTGAGTTTTAACTCGAGCTCTTATTTTATGAGTTTTTACGAGTTCAAGTCGACTATCGACTCATTTAATATAGAAGAGTAAAATAACTTTGATTCAAGTAATTATTATGATAAAATGATAAAATTTTAAAATTAGAAGAAAAATAATAACAAATTATTTATTATAAGAGAATGATGTATAATTTTTAAATATTTTAAATAAATTTATATTTAAGCTATTAAAATAGAATATATTTTAAGTATATTTTATATTAATATTTATTTATTGAGTTGGCTTGTAAGCTAACGAGTTGCGTCAGGGCTGGCTTGATTTTGGCTTGTTAGCTCATGACAAACTTAAACCTCTAATCTCAATTGTAGTTGAATGATATGTACGGGTAATAAGCTAGTATGGTTGTAGAGTCTGTTTTCTATGCTCATGCTGTTGAGGTAGGTTTGGAGTTAAAGAATTATTTTGTTGATGCCTGTTTGTTGTACTTTTTAGTATATTTTAGTTTCCAATTATATGTATTTGAAAATGGTTTCAAATATCCTATCATGAAAAGGCTGTGAGAATGCACTTGGTGCTTCATTCTTAGAACTTCTCATGTTGCAATTTTCTTAGTCTTGTCATGCAAGTATTGGATTTATCTTCTCTTGGATGATTAGGTATGAATTGTATTTTGTTAAATGATGCAATTATTATTTGGGACTTTATCCATCAACTTATGTATACAACCACATCACAATTCTGGATAATTAAACTAAAAGTTTAATTCATATTTTTTCTAATCTTTTGTATGTTTTTATTTTTTGTCAATACAACTTTTGTAATATTCATTATTTGGAGTTGAGATCATGCCAGATATAAAGGAATGGCTTTTTTTTTACATTTAAATTTGATGGATATTAGGGTAAAGTCGATAATGCTGATAGAAAGAAACATGAAGAGGGGAAGCATATTTTGTGGTTTTTGGTCTTCCAAAGGTGTACTACATATATATTAGTCAAGCATTTTGTAAATTTTGATGAAAGGTTCATACTTTCGTTTAAGAGAAAACAATTTTAATTTGCTTTCTATAAAATTTGATTTAGTTGGCTTTCTAAGAAGCTGTCGTACTTTAAGCAATGCCTCTCTCACATGATTTAAAACTACAGCTTCTCTGTATATTCCATTCTTTCTATTGTTATTTCTGCTGGATTTATCAACGCCTAGTTAATTGGCATGCTTTAATATCTAAAGAATATTTGCGAGCTGTGTAATCAGCCTGCTACCAACAATGAAGCAGCCAAAACTCATTTCAAGCAATTGATAGGAATAGGCAGAACACAACATTGAAACTTGCAAGAGAAATTTGTAATGCTGATTTAACATCTCATTTACATGACCAAAATTCTGAAGTTTTACTATATTTTCTATCAAACAAATCGTTTCATAGATTTTGTAAATAACAAATTGTCAAATACTAGCGATGATAACCAGTCCAGTTCTGATCTAATGAAATTGGAGTCACATAGATATGTTTTTACACTATATTATCAAAACAATAGTGATTAACAATGGAAATAATTTTTATTTAACTCAAATTGTAAAAACATTTCAACTTCCTCATTTTAGTATTATTATTATTATTCATTGATTTCCTACCGTTCTTGTATCAAGAACACAAGCATCTTTAGCAGATTGAACCTTTGCCTTCTTTAGGATGACCAATGCCAATGACTACAAAAGTTCATCAAATTTGAAGCAACCTGTAGCGAAGTACAACAAACTACACTTAATTGATGCAAATTGCCTTTAAACTACAGCAAAAAATTCTAACAAAGTTGTTGCAATCATGCACTTTCTATCACAATAAGCTGATGATAAGCCAAAAACATGATGGTTTTATAAATATAAAGGTGCATTCTACATTCATGTTTCAAAATACATTTACTAGTTCTTCACATGATATTTTAGAACAAATAAATCTAAAAAAACTAACAATTTGCTAATTTGTAGAAATTCATATTTGATTAACTCAAAGTTCTCTAAAACTTTTTCTTCGAAAACTAGTCTTCTTGGGTACTCTATATCCGATACCGAATTCTCAATTT
The DNA here is from genome assembly GCA_021442155.1 of Cymbidium sinense. NCBI lineage: Eukaryota > Viridiplantae > Streptophyta > Magnoliopsida > Asparagales > Orchidaceae > Cymbidium > Cymbidium sinense. Next base: position 182,291,287 of record CM038216.1, read on the forward strand.
TGTCTAGCCATCTGAAATAATTGTAACCATCTTCTATCTTGTTATAGGGACACCGATAAAATTTTTATTCATGATTTTCACTTTTCTGCCATATAAATAATTTACATTGCAAGTTACAATGACAATAAGTTTTGTGGCCTTTGTTGGTCATGATGAGGTTGATTATCTGAAACTTGTTTTACTACAAACAAACTACTTGCTAACCAATAACAAAATTAGAGATTGTAGTATAAATCCCCCATAATTTTGATGCTAAGAGAGAATCACCCAGCTATAATTAGAACAGGAGAAATGGTAGTTATAATCAATGCTTGAAAATGTAAACATCATGTAAAATAAAAATTACAGAATTGTTTCTATGAAAATACAACAGAGTCAAGTCAAAGCATGTATTAAACTGTTGTAATTCTACTGCTGAAACATGTATAAATAGTTGAGCCAAATTCTTCTACTGAAACATGTATTAAACTGTTGTAAACTATAATAAATCTGAATAAAAACTACAAGCAACTGCTACAAACTAAATAAAACATCTTATTGATGTGAAATACTACAAACTACAACAGATTTTCACAGAAACTACATGCAAGCTATAGGAGTTTTGAATCAAAATTGTAGCAGACTCATTGTTCATGAAACTGCAGTAAGTTGTACCGCTGAAATCTACTTTAATCAACTATAAATTAAAACAAAGTTGCATTTTAATTATAGCCAACTATTGAAATTTTAAAAAAAATTATATCCAACTTCTATTGAGTACTATAGTTTGGTTTCATGCCAGGTAAATCTACTATGGATGCTATACATTTATTGAGAGGTTTGATGGAGAAGTATAGAGAAATTAAGGAGGATCTCTACATATGATATTTGTTGATTTAGAGAAAGCTTATGATAAAGTTTCAAGATAAGTCTTTTGGAGAGTTCTAGAAAAGAAAGGAGTTAATATTGGTTATACTCAAGTCATTAAGAATATGTATACTAGAGCTATTATTTGTGTCCAAGCATAAGGAGGATTGACAAAATATTTTCTTATTTATGTTGGATTACATCAAGGATCGCTTTAGGGGCTATTTAATTAATGAAAAAGAATCGGTTTAAAGGAATGCTGTAAAAGAATTATTTTACTGTTATTTGGTTGAGAGTTTTACAAATTCATGAGTTTATTTTTTTCTGTTCGGTAAAAAAAATGTAATGTAAAGTATTTTGAAAGTTTTGATGCTCGGCGGCGGCGGCGGCGGCGGCAATGCGCGTGAGCGGCCTGCGGTGAAGCGGCGGTGGCCGTGTGGCCGGCTGGCGGCCGGCCCACTACATTCTGTGTATTTAAAATTCGTCCAAAATTCCATTCATCAAAATATAACTAAGAGTGATTCAAATGCATTTACTTTACTTTGTATTCCAACCACCAAAATTTTCAAAACTTTACTGTTTACTGTATTTTACTTTACTTTACTTTGTATTCCAACCAAACATCCTTGTCATCCTTTTGCTTTAGTTATGGATGTTCTTACTATCATTTACAAGAAGATGTACCTTAGTGTATGTTTTTTGTTGATGACATTCTTCTTGTTGATAAGACTAGAGAGGGAGTTCAAGAGAAACTTGAATTATGGAGGTCAACCTTAAAGTCTAAAGACTTTCGTCTGAGTAGATCTAAAACTGAATATGTGGAGTGTAATTTTAGTTATAGAAGTTCTAGTGGTGGTGTTGTGATATTGGGTGATCAAGTCATTAAAAAGAGTGAGTGTTTTTGATATCTAGACTATATTGTTCAAAATGATGGTGAAATAGATGGAGATGTTATTAGTATAATTCAAGTTGGATGGTTGAAGTGGAGGAATGCATCCGTACATTGTGTGATAGAAAAAATCTTAGACTTAAGGAAAAATTTTATAAGATGGTGGTAAGACTTGTAATGATTTATGGTGTAGATTGTTGGTCAGTAAAAGAGATATAAGTTATAAGATTAAGTGATGCAGAGATGAGGATGCTCAAGTGGATGAGTGGCTTTACTCTTAGAGAAAAAATGCGAAATGAGTACGTTCAGGAAAAGGTTAGAGTAGCTCCAGTGGTTGATAAGATTGGAGAGAGTCACCTTAGATGGTTTGGCGACATAAAGCGTCGGCCATTCGATGACTCGATTTGGAGAGTAGATACATTAGATTTGTCTTATGTTAAGAAATGTAGAAGTAGACATAAAAAGACTTGATTAAAATGTATACAAAATAATCTTAGTTTATTAGAATTGAATGAGAATTTGATGCATAATAGGACATAATGGAGTATATGGATTCATGTTGCCGATCCCACATAGTGGGATAGAAGCTTGTTGTTGTTGTTGTTATTGTTGTTGAACTCAACTACAATAGATCTTCACTGAAACTGCTAGCAAATTATAGGAGCTTTGAACAAAAACTACAACAAACTCATTCTTCTTTTCTTTAAATAAATTATAGCAATTTATAGTCTACAAAATATAGAAAATTGTTGAAATCTACAACAAATTACTACAAATTGATGTAAACTAATGCAAAGTAACACAAATTTGCATCGAGCGACCAATTAAAATGATAAAATTTATGATAAAATAAGCACGATGAATTTTTTTAAAATCTATTTAACTACAATTGGGTCTGAATTAGAGGGATTAATACAAAAGATACCTCTTGAAGAAAAATATTTATTGGAGGAGACTTAAATAGAGTGTAGTAGAGTGGTAGAAGATTTTAAAAGTATTAGTGGTTATGGATTTGGAGTGCCTAATGAAGAAGATAGGGTATATTAAATTTTGCTTTAGCCTATGATTTTGTAGTTGCTAATACTTTATTTAAGAAAAGAGATTAGCATATTATTACTTATAAAAATGAATCTAGTAAAACACAGATTGATTATTTTCATATAAGAAAAATAGATCGTTTAGATTGTAAAATTTGTAAGGTCATTCCAAGTGAAAGTTTAAATACCCAACATCGATTATTAGTCTTAGATTTTAAGATTAAAGATTGAAATATGAAAAATAAATCAAATTATTGTCTTAGAATTAGATGGGGCACTTAAAACAAATAAAATATTTTTAAGAACAATAAGAGCTTAAAATTTGGGATGTTCATAAGGAATGTTATGTGAAAATGTAGAAAGTGAAATTAAGGAAGTTGCTAAAATGTGCTTGGAGAATCAAAGGAAAAGCTTTTAATAAAAAATAGTTTAGGGTTTAGGGTGGAGTGAATTGAGAAGAAAAGATTAAAAATAAGAAGTGTTGTTATAAAATTTGGTTTAGATGTAAAAACTTGGAGAATTGAGAAAAATATAAAGTGACATGTAGAGATTCTAAGAAATCAATATATGATGCAAAAATTTTTTGCTTTTAGTGATTTATACGATAGATTAGATACCAAAGAAGGTGAAAGATGTATGTATAATTTAGCTAATCAAAGAGATAGGAGAAGTAAAGATCTAGTTCAGGTGAGGTGTATTAAGAATGAAAATCATAAAGTATTTTTCTTTAAAAGATATTGAAAATAGGTGGATGAGGTATTTTGATAAACTTTTCAATGAACGATATGAAAATACGATTGATTTTAGCAACCTTAATACCTTAAACAAAAATAGAGAATTTTATTTTTTATCGTCAATTAGTAAATCGAAGTTAGAAGCTTTAAAGAAAATGAAATGTGAAAAAACAGTAGGTCATGATGATATTCCAATAGAAGTGTGAAAATGTTTAGGAGATCAAGAAATTTCTTGGTTTACAAATCTTTTAATGTTATTTTAAAGACTAAAAAGGTGGCAGATGAGTAAAGAAAGAGTTTGTTGATTCCTATATTTAAGAATAAAGGTGATGCATAAGAGTGTGAAAATTATAGAGGAATTAAGTTAATGTGTCACACATTAAAATTATGGGAGAGAATAATTGAGCATAGGTTATGATATGATACAAAAATTTCTCACAATCAATTTGGTTTCATGCCAGATGGATCTACTATGGATGTTATACATTTGTTAAGAGGTTTTATGGAGAAGTATAGAGAAAGCAAGGAGGATCTACATATGATATTTATTGATTTAGAGAAAGCTTATGATAAAGTTTCAAGAGATATTCTTTGGAGTTCTAGAAAATAAAGGAGTTAATATTGGTTATATTCAAGTCATTAAGGATATGTATCGTTACTTGTGTCCAAACACAAGGAGGATTGACAAAATATTTTCCTATTTGTTGGATTACATCAAGGATGTAAGCCCTTATCTCTTTGCTTTAGTTATGGATGTTCTTACTAGGCATTTACGTACCTTGGTGTATGCTTTTTGTTGATGATATTCTTCTTGTTGATAAAACTAGAGAGGGAGTCCAAGAGAAACTTGAATTATGGAGATCAACCTTAGAGTCTAAGGGTTTTCATTTAAGTAGATCTAAAACTGAATATATGGAGTGTAATTTTAGTTGTAGAAGTTATAATGGTAGTGTTGCGACATTAGGTGAACAAGTCATTACAAGTGAGTGATTCAGATAGTTAGGCTCTATTGTTCAAAATGATGGTGAAATAGATGGAGATGTTATTAGTCGAATTTAAGTTGAATGGTTCAAGTGGAGGAATGCATCAGGCTTGTTGTGTGATAGAAAAGTACCACTTAAACTTAAAGGAAAATTTTATAAGATGGTGCAGAATGTTGGCCAATAAAAGAGAAGCATGAGACAAGTTAAGTGTTGCAGAGATGAAGTTACTCAGGTGGATGAGTGGCTTTACTCTTAGAGATAAAATGCAAAATGAGTATGCTTGGGAAAAAGTTGGAGTAGCTCTAGTGGCAAATAAGATTAGAGAGAGTCGCCTTAGATGGTTTGGCCACATAAAGCGTCGGCCGTCCAATGACCCGATTAAGAGAGTAGATGCATTAGATTTGCCTTATATTAAGAAAGATAGAGATATATCTAAAAGGATATGGTTAAGATGTATAAAAAATGACCTTAGTTATTTGAATTAAATGAGAATTTGATACATAATAGAACACAATGGAGACGAAGGTTTCATGTAGCTGATCCCACGTAGTGGGATTAAAGGCTTTTGTTGTTGTAACTACAATTGGGTCTCAACTATTTATATTTGCATTTAGAAAAACCTGTGAATAGGTCGGAGGGAGGGCATTAGCCTTGTGCAAGGTGTTGACCTCATTTTTGAATGAGGTTAATTTAACACTTAAATATCCTAATCACAAATAGGATTCTCCTAATCCAATGCTTAGGACATCATACCTAGTGACCTAGAGAACTTATCTTAGGTTGGACAAGATCGACTCAAATTTTCTAAAATTAAAATTAACTAATAAAATTAATCTCCTTAATTAATAAAATTAAAATAAAAAATAAAAAAAAGAATGAAAATGAGAAATAAAAAATAATAATAATATATAATAAAATTTTTTAAAAAAAAAAAAAAAAATAAATAAAAGAAAATTATTATCCTTACCTCCAAATGATGGCTGCCTTCAAGTAAAAGTGGCCTTCATTTGATGGATGCCTTCAAGTGAAGGTAGGCAATCAAGCATAAAAAAGCTAACCAAGGAGAGAAGATTTTAAAAAAAAAAGGGGGAGAATATAAAAAGTTTCGGCCATGAGGAAACAAGGATAGACACTCTCTCAAAGCAAAGTTTTCATACATCATCCCACATCACAATCGAAGCAAAAGGAAATCCCCCCTTCCCTCCAAGTGTTCTCAATCAGTGGAACCATCAAAACCAAATTTTGAATCCAAAGCTTGGGCTAGTGATCAAACCACAAGGAATTCTCCCAATTCCTTTGGAGCAAAGCTTTCTCTTGAAGAATAGAAGTTACTTCAATTGATTCCAGCCTTTGAGATCCCCTAAATCAAGGTACGCCATTATTGACCCCCCTTTTCTTCAAAGCATGGTCATATCTACAAGGCGTGTTCTTTGGTGAGATCAAGCCTTATGGATGGAAAGCGGATCTTTCAACGATCATGTAGCTTTAAATCATCCAATTTGGTTAAATATATCAAAAGATATTAACAAAATAAGTTGATGGTCCACGGCTCCGCAGCTGCGAGAGGCGAAATCTGACCGTCGCTTTTAAAAGCTACGGTCAGATCTATTCGATTAAAGCCCTTTAGGATCGCGATCCGTCTACGATCGAGCGGTCGATCCGCGGATCAACGTGTGCGCGCGCAGCGGGCCATCCAGCGACACGCTCTTGATCCCGCGAAACCGCGGGATCATCAGGGACCATCTGATCTTTGATCGGACGGTCCAAAGCTAATCCCGCTCGTTTTAGTTAAAACATGTGGGACCTGTAACTTAAAAACCGTTAAAAACTGTTAAGCAACGATTTAGTTAATTTTAAAAATATTCAAAAAACTTCAAAAAATCATATCAAATCAAAGAAAAATTAGAAAAATATAAATAAAAGTTCTATGAATTCGTCTTGATGAGAGGAATCTATTGAAATTAAAATCCCCAATTTTACTTGGGTGATTTTTCCTTAATTTAGGTTTAATTAAAAAATATTAAACCTTAATTACTCTTAAATTAATAATCCAATTAATTTGAAACTTTGGGAAAATGAAATTAAGCTTAAAACATACCTTAGGTAATATTTTGGGGATTTAATTCTCTGAAATAAAATGAAATTAAAATTTTAACCCTTAAATTAAATAAATTAATTACCCTTTAATAAAATAATTATAAAATTTTAATTTAATAATCTTAAATCAAAATAATGAACATCAGAATAATAATTGAACTTAATTAAACTAATATAAACTTAATATGAACTTAATTAACTTAATTTGATAATTAAAAGAATAAAATAATTCAATTAAATTACTTGAACTTAATTAAATCATAATAAATCAACCAGTTATCCGAAAATTATGAATAAACCCCCATTGGAAAGGTATTTCAGTGTAGAATATGTAAAAAAATAAAATATCTGAATTAATCTTAATAAATTAATCTTTATTTAGGTTTTAATGAAATAATTAAAACCTTAATTACAGCCTAATTACATCTCTAATTAAACTGAAACTTTAGGAATATAAAATTGGCATGAAACCCCACTTGTCATAATTATCTGAAACTCAATTGGTTCATAAATTTAGAATTCTTGAATTTCTAAATATCTAGGTCAATATGAACTAAATAATAATTAAGAATAATCATTAATTCATTAAATCAACAAATAAATTGAACCAATCTGAAATAAACATCATAAAAACTTAGGGTAATTCATTAAAACTTTATAAGTCAGAGAATTTAATCAAATATCAAAATTGTAAGAAAATCAATACTTAATGAAATTCAAACATAATTAAACAACAAGTTAAATTTAACAAAACCATTCATCCTTAATAAATTTAAATAATGAACTTAAAACCTTGATTAATCAAATCAATCAAGTAATTAACCTAAGTACTTTAGGTTAAGAATAATCTATGAACAAACCTAAGACATTAATTCATATTAATGGACTTAAAACTTAAGCTTACAAATTCATAATTTAATATCTTAAGTTAAATTGAATAAAATCAAACAAAAATTAAACTCTTTAAAGTAACATGAGCCAAATCAAATGAAATCCATATAAATTAATTTAAAATGAAATAAATCAAACAAATTAAATTAATTCAAACAAATGAAATAACATAAATCAAATTCAAACATAATTGAAATCAAAAGGATTAATTAAAATACTTAAGGATTTTAATTAGCCTTTGGAAACTTCATTAGGATTTAGATGTTGAATGGAAAGAGCTCCATCCAAAATGGAATCATTCCATTCTTCATTCTTGAAAACCTATACAACTTTAACTAAATAAAATGAACATAAAAAAAAGAATTAAATCATTAAATTCATTTGAATTCAAACCAACCAATGGTAAAATTAAACTAATTCAAATTTCAAACTTCAAAATTTAAACTTAAAGGCCTAGTAAGACTTACCACACAAACCCCACTTCTACACACACTAGATTATTTAGGTCACGACCTAGATCTTGATTAGATGGATTACGTGATTTTCTTTTAATCTCATATGATATGTTATGTTGTGCTTCACATACGTGTGGTGTATTGCTTTAGGCGGATGCGAGCTTATTTGTTGTTAGAATGTTAGGCGTTCTTTCTAGATTTAACATTGTTTTTACGAGAGGGGCGTTAAAGGGATCGTTGTAATAAATAAATCATAAAATTCGTTTGCTCTTGGTAAAATCCCTTAACATAATCCATGAGATGTGGGCTTGGCAAGCAACTAATGCTAAGCATATGTTTGGAAAATATAAACTTGGTGTCTTTGTATTTCTAACATGTGTTATCTGACTTAGGATTTTCTTTAAATTTTAAATGTGAATTTGAGCTTAGAATTAGGTTAGGATCTATGGGGTCTAGGATTAGCAGGAGTGACCCAAGGGGATGGTGGTCCCCTGTGGCAGATGGATGTCCCTGAAGAAGGAGACTTTCACGGAAAGAAGACATAAACCTAAACTTGTAGTTAGGCGGGTTGTATAAGAGGCGAACTTTGCCATTTTCTTTCTTCAGGGTGTACAAAGTGATCCATTATTGGCCTTTTTTTATATAATTTAATTTGGCTTGATTTATTTTGGGTCGTAATAGAAACATGCTTTTCTTAGGTTTCTTTCTGTATGTTTGTCTTTGTGATGTATGCGGGCGTGAGCTTATAGGATAAACTAAATTTTCTACCCAACTAAATCAACTAAATAAATAAATGCAACTCATAATATTCACATAAAAGCCTAGGTATTAAAACAAGATAAAATATGTAGCAACCCTTAGTTGGATGTTATGCATAATCATATTATTTCTCTTGATTAATGAAGGAATTCCATCTTTACCTTGACCTTTGAGAGCCTATGATGGAAGTACACCTTCTATTTTGATTTTTGGATCTTTTCTAATTTCGCATTAGACATAAATTGTATCCTTATGGCCTAAATGAATCGTAAGTCAAAATTATTAAAATATGAAAAATGTGCATTAGTTATATGCATCTTCATACCTACATGATCTTAGGATTAGGGAGTAAGTCTAGGTTCATAGATTTCTTTCTAAAATTACAGCGACCATCTTGTATTCATATGACTTAGCCTCATGGTTTTAAAATGCTTAGGTGGTGTTAGCGGCAACCTTCTCAGGCGTTGTAAGGGAAGAGTCGGGGATAGGTTATTTCCTTTAAGTGAAGAGAACGATCAATGATTCTCAAAAATAGAACTAGGTCGAGCATCGACATGTGTCGAAGCGTCAGACTAGGTTACGAAGCATCCTTTAGGAATAAGTCTTCAACCCTTAGGCATTTACAGTCTTGTCTTTGCTAGAATCTAAGTCCTAGATTTTAAGAAAACAACAACTTGAAATTTAAAATTAAATCCCAAATTTAAGCCTAATCATAGGATAGATGTCTGGCATAGTATCAATAAGCATTTCCTACTCTTTTTTTTATTTGACTCTTAAAATAACTCTCTCCAATTTGGACCTCCCAATTGAATTTTCAAAATCAATCCTTTGAAAGCTACCTTAGTAGTCTTTAGGAATAACCACTTATTTCTTCAATCGAGAGTATTCTTAGGAAGAGACCCTTCCTAAGATGTAATTAACTATAGAGGCTTGCCTTTATAGGGAACCAGGATCCCAGGATAAAATTGACCATGTTCTACTTTTCTATGTAGTTCAGAGGAAAATACTCTGGTACACAAAAGACCCATTAGCCTTAGGAGTCTTTTATTGAAATGATTGAATCTATTACATGAAAGCATGAATATCTTTCGAGATAATATGCTTACTCCTTAATGTCGTATTTGATCATCTAAATAAAATATTACTAAACTCTACGTGGTGTCATTTCTTTTCTCTATTCGAGAGAGAAAAACCAATATTTTTTGCGACTCAAGGGGTTCCTCTCTCCTTTAAAATAGGTGGTTATTTCTATATATCGGTGTACTAGTGCCACTTGGGTCAGGTTCTTTTCCGTTGGATAACTCTCCATTTTATTCTTGGTTGAGCTATCCAACATCTTGAATATCTAGAACTCTTAGTTTGTCATAGTTAAACGATTGGGTCCTAGAACCAAATCTCAAAATAAAATGAGAGGTGAGAGAAATAAATAAAAATCAAGTCATTTCTATTATGACCTAAATCTGGTCAAGATGGATTTGAAACCATTTCAATATGGAAAAGAGATATTAAATTTAAAAAAGTATGAAAAGTACTTCAAGATTTGAAAAGCAAATCTCCAAAAATAAAGTTTCAAAATTAAACTTATTCATGATCTTATTTTGGCTTTGTACTAAAGCTAAAGAGACTCAGGATAGGGTCCTTGAATGAACTCCCTTTGATCTACTGCATTCAAAAGGTGTCAAAACACCTAAGGATGTAAATTGAAATGAAAGAGTTCCTTCAAACCTTGAGAAAACTTAAAACAAAAGGAGGCATAGTTGTACCTATTGCTCCTTTTCCCATCATGATTGAAGTTTGAATTGCATTTAAAAAAAATTATCCTAAAAAGAGAATGCCTTATTGACCTTAGGCAGAGGTTGATTAAAGAACTCAATGAAAATCTCCTATTCATATATAAGAAAATTATACATGAATGCAAATCAGTTTTAATCTTAATTTCCATAAGTCCACTAGAATATTGGAAAAACCAACTACTCAAGTTGATTGGCCAATTCTAAGTAGTGACTTGGAGGTAACCTTCTTTTTGACCATTCCAAAATCTTAAATTCTTAAGAGTTTGGGAGAGAGTCAAAAGAGAAAGATGACATGACACAAAAAAAGCGTGATAGGATTTACTTTTGCTCCTAATCAATAGAAGAAAAGAGAGGGTAACAAAAGAGAATTATGATTCTCTTGATAAAGTTGAAATGAATAAAATTTAAATCAACTTTCTTAATGGGAGTTTTCTCCCATTGAATGAAATGATATTCCATGATTGGCTTTAATTAATTTTAAGGTTAAATCAAGAAAAGAAAATAAATGAAGAAGTTAATCCTTCTAAAGAAATCGTGACCTTAGGATTGGGTCCTAAGGATAATATTTCTATCTCTCAGAGTAAAAATATGAAACTTCTATCTCTGGTAAGTTGATAGATAAATCACTTAGGACTGTGTCAGTCCAAATGAATGAAAAATGCCTTAATTTTCAAGACAAAGGCATTGCATGCTTTCAATACAAAATGAATCTAAGGAGAACCCTTTGAAATATCTTATGACCTATTTGACATTATCTTAATGTTAAGTATGGTGGTCAAAGAGTCCATTGCAAGCTGAGATTACCTTTAATCTTATATGTGCTATAAAAGAATGCAAGTCAAAATTTGACTTTTTGATAGCACATCATCTACCCTAGAGGGTCCTCTTTTAAATGATGATCTTATAAATGAATAGATCATGAGGTCTTTTGATCTATTGAGGATAGAGTTAGACTACCTTCCCTTCATATAAAAGGAAATTCTTGAATTAAAATTCAAAATGGTAGAGTCATACCACCTCAAGGACATTGAAAAGAAATGAAAAATAAATCATCTTCAAAATATGATGTTTTGCCTATCTTAGAGAAGTTGCTTGCAAAATCAAGCATCATAATGCTCTTATAAAATAAAATGAAATAAAAAAGAAATGATGAAAAGAAAGAAAGTAAAGCAAGGCATTACATAATCATGTAATATGCCTTACTTAACTATAAACAACTTTCACGATGTCATTCCACCATAAAGAAGTTCTAGGGTTATCTTCTATGATGAAGATAACTAAGATAACTTATTAACATCTTAGATGTGGAAAATTTAAAAGAAGAAAATAAAAATATATGTTGATCTGGGTGCATCGGTCAACATTAAATATAAACATAAGAATGAATTTTTATAGGCCCAATTCTAATCAAGCTTTAATAAGTCGATGCCATATAAATTCAATCAAATAAAGAAAGTAGTTTTCAGCTTCATGAAAATTCAATCTTAAAATCTCAACTTAGAAAAAGAACTTAATTTCAAATCACATTATTGGTTGAAGCCAAAATTCAAATATGAAAAAGAGCAAATTAGGAATTCAAGAAACATCTTTAAATGCTCTTGGATGGTCCTATCCAGCCCAAAAAAAAAAAAAAAAAAAAAAAGAAGAAACATATTGATTATTGAAGGATGTTCATATCCAACATAAAGTGTTTAGTCTTTAGGAATATCATTGCCTACTCCTAAATGACCTCACTAAATATTTGATTCCAATAGAAAATTTTGATTTCAAAAGTGTTTAGTTTTCAAGGAAGTCATTATGCCAATCTTGAATGACTCACTCTAAATAATTTTGAATTCAACAAGTGTAACATCTTTAGAAAGTCATTTCAATCAATATTAAATGGCTTTATTTGTTGTTCCATGAAAGATGAAAAAGAAATAAAAATATTGGATCATAATATATGATCAATCAAGCAAAGACTTGAATAGTATCAAAAAGTCTATCAAATGATGTATAAAAAAAAAATTAAATACATCAAATTTCCTAGCAAATCATTTAGTGGAGTCATTTCATAAAGAATGAAATGTTATGGAAATGAGTCAAATATATTTATCTTCGTAGTGAAACTTGTAACTAGGCAAAATAATCAAATGTAACCTTTCCAATAGAATACATTTTATCTTCTTAGTGAATCTTGTAACTAGGAAAATTACCAAATGTAACCTTTCATAAAGAAATGAAATCAATATTTCTAAAAGAAAAAAGAAAAGAAAAGAAATGGAAGGACTATATCCAAGAGCAAAAAGGATGAAGTCTAAAATTTCTAAGCATGTAGATATTTTTGACTTTAAACTTCTCCACATCAAAATGAAGTGGTAAGGTTAGAAGTTAAAAATTATCCTTAAGCTAAATAAAAATTAATCAAATATCTCATGCTTTGTCATTTTAGCCTTTGCCATGATTGGGTGAGCTCGCTTGATAGGTTAAATAAAAAGATAGTGGATCTTCTTTTTCAGGAGACCATATCTTTTGAATGGCAAAGATTCTATTGAGTGTATTATGGTTTCAAATGAAGCAAAAGACACCCAATGTAAATGAATATTTTAACTTCAAACTTCTCCACATCAAGATGAAGTGGTAGGGTTAGAAGTCAAAAATTACCCCTAGCTGAACAAAAATAAGCAGATATCTCATACTTCATCATTTTAGCCTTTTCCATGATTGGGTGAGCTCGCTTGGCAGGTTAAAAGAAAAGATAGTGGATCTTCTTTTCCGTGAGGTCCATATCCTTTATATGGCAAATGTCTCATTGAGTATTCTATTGCAAGTGGTCTATAACCATAAACAATAAAAGTTATGGAATTATAGAGCCATTGCAAAAAAGCTTAAGTAGTTTGGGTCTTAACTTTCTTTTCAAAAGGCACTCTAGTAAATTGCATCAATTTTGTTTAGATGTGTATGGAGATTAATATAGTCTTCAAGTTCGAGATGCACCCTTGGAATTTAAAAAAAAAATCACTTCCACAATTAACAAGTTGATATTAATGATCTAACTCTTTAATGAGTTAGCTATTGATGATTTGATCAAGCTATCTTTTGGGTTTAAAGACTACTTTATCTGGAAATAAAATTGAAATGATCTCCAGATCTAGCAGTCCATAAACTTAAGCTTGATGACATTTCAATAAATTAAGTCCCTTGATGACTGTGGTCAAATTCCAAAAGAAAAGCAAAATTTTGTTAAAATTAAAAGCTAGAAAATGATGGTTCTACATAAGAAAAAAATATTCTTCTTGGTTAGCTAACATCATTATAAGACCCACATCTTGGGACTAGGGTAGAATCTTTACCTTGAAAATGGGTTCATATTACCCATATTTCATTTTCAAATCAAAAAGATTTTTATGCAAAGATTATCCTTCTTAAGGATAACTTATCTAAAAATTGTCGAATCAAGACAATTATAAAAAAAAAAGAAAAAAAAAAGGAATTGAAAGCATTTGATATGACATTCAAAATCCTTATAAGAATGTTCTATTAGAGAGTCATATCATTCAATCTCAAAATATTGAGACAATTTAGCAAAAGGGTCATGATCAAGATTTCTTATAATCTCACTTTCATTAGGTAGAGGGTTATATTGAAAATCTTATCAAAGAAGAAAATAAAATAAAAGAAACTTCAATATGATGTGAAGAACAATCATTATATATAGAGTCTTGAAATTTACTTTTGAAGTAATTTCAAAGACCTTGTAGTAAAATGTAGAAGGATCAAAAATGCAAAGTAAATTTCATTTCTATAATAATAAATCAATCAAAGAAATTCAATTTCAAACTTATCGGAGAATCTAAATTTCTAATAAGTTAATCCTTTCAATTCCTTTATTGATTAGGGATAAGAATTTTGTGTCTCTATGAGAATCCAAAAGATTATCTTGATTCTCATTCACTTTAGAAAGCTTTAAAGGAATCTCTTGATCTTCATTGAAGAGAATGACTTATAAGTTGTTGATTCATGTCAACAAAGTAAAGTTAACATACATATCCAAACAAAAGAAAATGAATTTTATTTGAGAAACTGGTTGACTTTGGTTCTACCGCCTAAAGAACGCATACACGCAAGCTCAAAGAGGTAAAATTCTCGTTACCTATGATGTCTTGCCTTCAATGAATTAAACATCTAGCATGGTTTATTGTAACTTTGAGATATAAAAAGGAAAATGATGAATTTCTATGCTCATAGCATAATAAAGCATTGGGTCCAAAATATACCCAAGTCTTCCCTCAAAAATAAATTCCAACTCTTTGAAACCTCCTTAACTAAACTTCTTCATGTGTGAGGAGTATTAGTGAAATAAATAAATGGAAGCAAACTTTCCATAACCTCTTCATCAAGTTAGACTAACTAAGTGAGAATTAAGTCCATGAGACTCTTGCTTATTAGCCAAAACTTTGAGGATTAGGAATAAGTAACGACCCCTTTTCTCTCATCCATACGTAGGTTGGGAGCAAGCCCCTGGCTCTTTCCTATACATGACTTGAGATGGGAGCCCCTCTGGCACCTTTCTCATGTTCTTCTTGTCAAAGCCCTTCATGGCACCATTCCCATAAAAAAAAACTACTAGGTAGCAAGCCTGGCACTTTCTATGACTTGAGATGGGAGCAAGCCCTCGTGGTACCTTTCTCATGTTCTGTTTGAGCAAGCCCTTAAAACATTCCCATATTGTAGGTTGGGAGCAAGCCCTTCTGGCACCTTTCCTATACATGACTTGAGATGGGAGCAAGTCCTCTATGGCACCTTTCTCATGTCCTTCTGGTTTGGAGCAAGCCCTTCGTGGCACCATTCCCATGAAAAATACTTGTAGTGAGTTGAAGCCCTTGTGCCACATTTCCTATACATGACTTGAGATGGGAGCAAGCCCTCTGGCACCTTTCTCATCTTTCTGGATTAAAGCCCTTGTGGCACCATTCCCATGAAAAATACCTGCGTAGGTTGGGAGCAAGCCCTTCGTGGCACCTTTCCTATACATGACTTGAGATGGGAGCAAGCTCTCTGTGGCACCTTTCTCATGTCCTTCCTGGGTTTGGAGCAAGCCCTTCATCACATTTCCCATAAAAAAAAATACCCGTAGGTTGGGAGCAAGCCCTTCGTGGCACCTTTCCTATACATGACTTGAGGGAGCAAGCCCTCTGGCACCTTTCTCATGTCCTTCCTTCTGAGCAAGCCCTGGCACCATTCCATGAAAAAATACGAAGGGTTGAGCAAGCCCATCGTGGCACCTTTCCTATACATGACTTGAGATGAGCAAACCCTCAGGCACCTTTCTCATGTCCTTCTGGGTTTGGAGCAAGCCCTTCAGTGGCACTATTCCCATGAAAAAAATACTGTAGGTGGGGAAAGCCCTTGTGGCACCTTCCTATACATGACTTGAGATGGGAGCAGTGGCACCTTTCTTATGTCCTTCTGGGTTTGGAGCAAGCCCTTCATGGCACACCATTCCCATGAAAAATACATGTGTTGGGAGAAAGCCCTTCGTGGCACCTTCCTATACATGACTTGAGATGGGAGCAAGCCCTCAAGCACCCTTTCTCATGTCCTTCTTGGAGTAAGCCCTTTGGCACCATTCCCATGAAAAAAATACTCAGTTGGGAGAAAGCCCCGTGGCACCTTTCCATACACTGAGAGATGGGAGCAAGCCCTTCGTGGCACCTTTCCTATACATGACTTGAGATGGGAGAAAGCCCTCTGTGGCACCTTTCATGTCCTTCTGGTTTGGAGCAAGCCCTGTGGCACCATTCCCATGAAAAAAATACTGTAGGTTGAGAGAAAGCCCTTTGGCACCTTCCTATACATGACTTGAGATGAGAGCAAGCCCAGAAGCACCTTTCTCATGTCCTTTTTGGAGTAAGCCCTTATGGCACCATTCCCATGAAAAAATATCTATTTGGGAGCAAGCCCTTCGTGGCACCTTCCTATGCATGACTTGAGATGGGAGCTCCCTCAGGCACCTTTCTGTCCTTCTGGTTTGGAGCAAGCCCTTCGTGGCATAATTCCCATTAAAAAAATATCTGTGTATGCTAGGAGCAAGCCCTTCGTGGCACCTTTCTTATACATGACTTGAAATAGAAGCAACCCCTCTGTGGCACCTTTCTCATGTCCTTCATGGGTTTGGAGCAAGCCTGTGGCACCATTCCCATAAAAATACTGGTAAAGTAAAGCCCTCGTGACACCTTTCCTACATGACTTGAGATGGGAGGCCATCCAGGCTTCTCATGTCCTTCCAGGTTTTAAAGCCCTTCATGGCACCATTCCCATGAAAAAAATACTGTTAGCAAGCCCTTCATGGCACCTTTCCCATACATGACTTGAGATGGGAGCAAACCCTGTGACACCTTTCTCATGTCCTTCCTGGGTTTGGAGCAAGCCCTTTGTGGCACCATTCCCATGAAAAGCTAATTTTGTAGATTTGGAGCAAGCCCTTCGTGGCACCATTCCTACCTTCGTGTACGTGATTGGAACAAGCCATCAAGGCCCCTTTCATGCTACATAGGCGAATTAGATTGGATTAAGTCTTTAAACTCACTTTCTAAAGATATAAGTCCCAAATGGCCTTAATCATGGAATAAGTCCCTAGTTGGCATCCTATTCAATCTTCTAAAGAATGAAATCAAGGCATTAAAGGCCTCATTTCTTTAAAACTATTTAAACAGGAACAAGTTCATGTGACTCATGTTTAGTAGTTAAAGTGCTGTGGAGTAGGATCAAGCATTTCAAGCCTCTTCTCCCCAGCATAGCTTTTGATGATTGGATCAACTCTTAAAGGCCCCTCTCCTCTTCACTAACTAGGATGGAGCCTTTAATGGCCCCATCTTATTAGCTAATCACATGAGTCACCAATATTCTCAAAAGGCATTTTCCTTGAAAGATGTGACAGGACTAGACCAATCTTTGGGCCTAAATAGCATTCTTCTTCATCCTAGAACTTAATGTAAAGTTTAGTTTCTAAGAATGAATCACACTAAGAAAAGATAGGTATACATAATCTTTCACAATCATAATAAAAAATAAAATTCAAATAAAAAATCAAAGTCACTTGTATGTTGATCAACCTAGTTAGCCAATATGTGCAAAGTCTAATCCACTACACATATTGGGGGTCCATTTGTTGACCTCATTTTTTGAATGAGGTTAATTTAACACTTAAAGATCCTAATCACAAATAGGATTCTCCTAATCCAATGCATCATACCTAGTGACCTAGAGAACTTATCTTAGGTTGGATCAACTCAAATTTTCTAAAATTAAAATTAACCAATAAAATTAATCTCCTTAATTAATAAAACAAAAATAAAAATAAAAAAAAGAATGAAAATGAGGAATAAAAATAATAATAATATATAATAAAATTAAAAAAAATTAAAAAAAATTTTAAAAAAAAAAGAAAAATTATTATCCTCACCTCCAAATGATGGCTGCCTTCAAGTAAAGGTGGCCTTCATTTGATGGCTGCCTTCAAGTGAAGGTAGGCAATCAAGCATAAAAAAAGCCAACTAAGGAGAGAAGATAAAAAAAGGGGAGAACATAAAAGTTTATGAAGAAACAAGGATGGACACACTCTCTCAAAGCAAAGTTTTCATACACCATCCCACATCAAAATCGAAGCAAAACGAAATCCCCCCTTCCCTCCAAGTGTTCTCAATCAGTGGAACCATCAAAACCAAATTTTGAATCCAAAGCTTGGGAGATCAAACCATAAGGAATTCTCCCAATTCCTTTGGAGCAAAGTTTTCTTGAAGAATTACTTAAATTGATTCCAAATTGAGATCCCTAAATCAAGGTACACCATTAAAATTTTGCTTTGAGAGAGTGTGTCTATCCTTGATTCTCTGAAATAAAATGAAATTAAAATTTTATGTGAGTTAACCCTTAAATTAAATAAATTAATTACTCTTTAATAAAATAATTATAAAATTTTAATTTAATAATCTTAAATCAAAATAATGAACATCGAATAATAATTGAACTTAATTAAACTAATATAAACCTAATATGAACTTAATTAACTTTGATAATTAAAAGAATAAAATAATTTAAATAAATTACTTGAACTTAATTAAATAATAAATCAATCAACCAAAAAAAATAAAACCCTCATTGGAAAGGTATAGTGTAGAATATGTAAAAATAAAATATCTTAATTAATCTTAATAAATTAATCTTAATTTAGGTTTTAATGAAATAATTAAAATCACTAATTATAATCTCTAATTAAACTGAAACTTTAGGAACATAAAATTGGCATAAAATCCCACTTGTCATAATTATCTGAAACTCAATTGATCTATAAATTTGGAATTCTTGAATTTCCAAATATCTAGGTCAATATGAACTAAATAATAATTAAGAATAATCATTAATTCATTAAATCAACAAATAAATTGAACCAATCTGAAATAAACATCGAAAAAACTTAAGGTAATTCATTAAAACTTTCTAAGTCAAAGAATTTAATCAAATATCAAAATTGTAAGAAAATCAATACTTAATGAAATTCAAACATAATTAAACAACAAGTTAAATTTAACCAAAACCATTCATCCTTAATAAATTTAAATAATGAACTTAAAATCTTGATTAATCAAATCGATCAATTAACCTAAGTACTTTAGGTTAAGAATAATCTATGAACAAACCTAAGACATTAATTCATATTAATGGACTTAAAACTTAAGCTTATAAATTCATAATTTAATATCTTAAGTTAAATTGAATGAAATCAAACAAAAATTAAACTCTTTAAAGTAACATGAGCCAAATCAAATGAAATCCATATAAATTAATTTAAAATGAAAAAATCAAACAAATTAAATTAATTCAAACAAATGAAATAACATAAATCAAATTCAAACATAATTGAAATCAAAAGGATTAATTAAAATACTTAAGGATTTTAATTAGCCTTTTCGAAACTTCATTAGAATTTAGGATGTTGAATGGAAAGAGCTCCATCCAAAAATGAAATCATTCCATTCTTCATTCTTGAAAACCTATACAACTTTAACTAAATAAAATGAACATAAAAAAAGAATTAAATCATTAAATCATTTGAATTCAAACCAACCAATGGTAAAAATTAAACTAATTCAAATTTCAAACTTCAAAATTTAAACTTAAAGGCCTAGTAAAGACTTACCACACAAACCACACTTCTACACACACTAGATTATTTAGGTCACGGACCCTAAATCTAGATTAGATCGTTCTGTGATTTTCTTTTAATCTCCTGTGATATGTTATGTTATGCTTCACATGTCTGTGTGGTGTATTGCTTTAAATTGGATACCTAAGCTTGTTTGTTTGTTAGACTGAATGTTAGGGAGTTCTTTCTAGATTTAACATTATTTTCTGCAGGGGACTATGTTAAATGGATCGCTGTAATAAATAAATTATAAAATTGTCATTTACTTGCAGGTGCTAAAATCCTTAACATAGTCCATAGACTTGGAACTAATGCTAAGCCCATATGTTTGGAAAATATAAACTACTTGGTGTCTGTGTGTATTTCCTAACATCTTTTCAGGCTTAGGATTTTCTAAATTTTAAATGTAAATTTGAGCTTAGAATTAGGTTAGATCTATGGGGTCTAGGATTAGCAGGAGTGACCCAACCGAGAGATGGTGTAGTGGTCCCTGTGGAGCTCGATGGATGTCCTCAAGAAGGAGACTTTCCGGAAAGAAGACCCATAGATCTAAACTTGTAGTTCTAGTGGTTGTATAAGGGCATAACTCAGCCTAATTTTCTTCCGGTGTATGCACTACGATTGGCCTTTTCTTATATAATTTAATTTGGCTTGATTTATTTTAGAAACAACATGCTTTTCTTAGGTTTCTTTCTATGTATGTTTGACGAGGCTCATAGGATAAACTAAATTTTTTATCCAACTAAATCAATAAACATAAAAATAAATACAACTCATAATATTCACATAAAACCTAGGTATTAAAACAAGATAAAATATGTAGCAACCTCTTAGGATGTCATGCATAATCATATTATTTCACTCTTGATTAATGAAGGAATTCCATCTTTACCTAGTTTGACCTTTTGATATGAAGTACCTTCTTCTATTTTGATTTGGCCCATGATCTTTTTCTAATTGCACGCATTAGGCATAAATTGTATCCTTATGGCCTAAATGAATCGTAAGTCAAAAATTATTAAAATCTAAAAATATGCATTAGTTATATGCATCTTTATACCCTACATGATCTTAGGGATTAGAGAGTAAGTCTAGGTTCATAGATTTCTTTCCTAAAATTACAACCACCCAACCATCTTGCATTCATATGACTTAGCCTCATGGTTTTAAAATGCGCTTAGGTGGTGTTAGCTGGCAACCTTCTCCAGGAAAGTTGTAAGCCCAGAAGAGTCAGGGATAAGTTTGTTTCTTCAAGTGAAGAGAACGACCAACGATTCTCAAAAATAGAACTAGGTCGAGCATCCCATGTGCCGAAGACCAGACTAGGTCAAGCATCTTTAGGAATAAGTCTTCAACCCTAGACATTTTTGTAGTCTTGTGCTGCTAGAATCTAAGTCCTAGATTTCTAAGAAAACGACAACTTGAAATTTAAAATTAAATCCCAAATTTAAGCCTAATCATAGGATAGATGAAATGTCTACTGGGCTTCCTAGTTTTAATAGGCATTTCCTACTCTTTTCCATTTAACTCTTAAAAATAATTCTCTCCAATTTGGACCCTCCCAATTGAATTTTCAAAAATCAATTATTTGAAAGCTACCTTAGTAGTCTTTAAAAATAATCACTTATTTCTTCAATCGAGAGTATTCTTAGGAAGAGACCCTTCCTAAGATGTAATTAACTAGAGGCTTGCCTTTATAGGAACCGTGATCCCAAGATAAAATTGACCTGTTCTACTTTTCTATATAGAGGAAAATACTCAAGTACACAAGACCCATTAGTGAGTCTTTTATTGAAATGATTGAATCCATTACAGGAAAGCATGCATATCTTTCGAGATAATATGCTTACTCCTTAATGCCGTATTTGATCATCTAAATAAAATATTCCTAAACTCTATGTGGTGCCATTTCTTTTCTCTATTCTGAACAGAGAGAAAGAAAACCAACACAAGGATGTTTATATTTTTCTCAAGTGAAATCTGAAATCTGCGCAGGGAACCTTGAAGCAACAATGAAAGAAAAAGAGATACATAGAGAAAGCAAAAATGCATCAAATGCTGAGGCAATAATGAAAGAAAAATAATGAGAGGTAGCGAAAAAGGAAAATGAGGTATACAAATAGAGGCTCACGAGTTGAGGTTTGTGGTTGACTTCAAACCCCAACAATTGTGCAAGAGGATGAACAAACTTTTTTTCACCTAATAAGCTTATGAAGGAGATGCAATGGAAAAGGAGACAATGTTAGGTCATTTAATTGAGAGTGGTATGTTTGTAGAGATTTGAGGTTTAGGATGTTGAAACAATGAATAAAAGCGTTTTGGGTGTTAGATATGTAAATAACAAAGAATTTAGTGGTATGCATGTAAATCCCCATATAAGAATTACATCATAGTATTGTCTTTAGCAAGAATTTGAAACTATTATTACTCATAGAAATTTTAAATTTATGAACTTCAAATTTTGATGTAACACAACACATATGCAACTTAAAATTTAACAACATGAGAAATTAGAATTACACACAGATAAGCATAGGCAACACACCTATCAGTACAATGGAAATGACAACTCCAAACTCCTATGCTAAAATAACTTTGTTACTAATACAATTTGTATCAATTAAAATTTTGAGAAGAAGCATGATTTGGTCAAGTTTCCATCATCACACTAGCAAGATCAAAATGCTTGCCCACACGCTCAAGTTATGTCAGCCTCAACATCATTTATCCATATAAAAATTACAAGCTGCTAGAAAACCATCAGAGTGAAAGTTTACTTTAGCCGATTAGTCCAAAGACACACACGTAATTAAAGAGAACAAGAGACACTCAGATTTTAACATGGAAAACCTCGAAAAGAGGGGAAACCACTGGCAAAGAAAAGCTTCCACTATGTATCTTTGAGTCTGAGTCTTCTGATACAAGATTAGAATTGCATATGGGGAGGGGTATGTAACAACGATCGTTGTGGTTGTTGCAGGGAGATGCAGGACAATGAAAGTCATGATGGTGGTTGATGACCGTCGAGCAGTGTGCGACTGCTTGGAGGATCTTCAAGCTTGTGAGCTTCTTCCTCCTTTGCTTCTTTTCCTTCCTTGTTTGATTCTTCCTCTTCCTTTCTGCACCTCCTCTTCTTCACAGCCTCCTCTTCTTCTTCACTTCACTTGGCCTCATGTGAGGAATGAAGGTTAAGATGGGAGGAGTATTATTGAATTCATGTACCACTCCCTGATCCTGACTCCTGATGATTCCTTTGATCATTTAATGTATTTTGAGCATTTGGATGCCCAAATGAATCTTATTATGATCTCCGTGAGACGCCGATTTGATATAAACACTCCACATTAGTGCTTTTGGGATTTAATTGATATCCCAAAGAATCCAATGATATTTTAAGTCTGATCTCGACGGTTTTGACTCAAAATCATATCGCTGACATCAAGATTTGTGCTTGATATTTTGAGAATATCATATGGCTTGCCCCATTTTTTTTGGATGACATTTTAATCATCTAAAAATATATGCCAAATGCTCGAAAATAACGTTCTTCAACAACTAAACGTGATGCATTTTGAGAGAATAAATTATCATAAAAATATAAAATTATGATT
Organism: Cymbidium sinense; assembly: GCA_021442155.1. NCBI lineage: Eukaryota > Viridiplantae > Streptophyta > Magnoliopsida > Asparagales > Orchidaceae > Cymbidium > Cymbidium sinense. Next base: position 182,314,566 of record CM038216.1, read on the forward strand.
TGGAAGTAGATGTGTAGTTAGCATGAGATTTTGAGGTTAGGATCTTGAATACTCAAGTTTTGAGCGTTCCATTTACGCCTAGGCGCCCGTCGGCGCCTTAGCTCTTTTAGCCACGCCGTCGGCGCCCAGCCTTGTGGCCTATGACACTCGGCCGCACTTGCCGCTCTTGACAGGAGCGTCATAACCGTTCCTGGTCGATTTCTCTGTCGATTCTTCAGAGTTGGTTTCGGTGGGTTCGGGTTTGACGGTTCATCTCGCGAGGTTGGTCTCTGACAGTTCGATGTCCGGACGGGTCCGTGAGTGGTCAGCGGTCCGTCAAGACGGTCGGTCATGACGGTGATGATGACGGTCAGGCTGACGCGGTCCGGTAGCGTGACACACCGGTCGACGGCGGAGGCGCTTGACTCCCTCTGCTTGTAGCGTCGTGCGCTTTTCGCAAACTGACAGCTCATGGCTTGTCGCATTACGGCCCTAGTTGAGTTTTAGGATTTGAGGTACCCTTTTTTATTGTGACTATAAATTCCCCAGTGAGAAGAGCACACCTTTCCCTCTCCCTTTCTTCTTAGTGAGGTCCTCAATCGAAAGCGTCAGATGTTGAGGGAGCGTCAAAGGCGATTAAGGCCTATCGTCGTGGTTGGTTCACGCGTCGAGTCCGGGTTAGGAGCGATCAAGGCCACGGTATCGTCGTGGTTCATTTACGCGCGTCGGCCGTCCGGGTTGAGGCGATCGCGCGGTATCGTCGTAATTCCGGTTTACCCTGACCGTTGTTAGGAAGCGTCAGCCCACGGTATATCGTGGTTCCGGTTTGTCCGGGTTAAAATCGATCAGGCGCGGTATCGTCGTGGTTCGTTCGACCGTCGGGCCGTCACGGGTTAATTGCGATCAGGCCCGCGGATATCGTGGTCCGGTTCAGACCTGTCGGATCGTCACAGGTTAATTGGCGATCAGGCACGGTATACATCGTGATTCGGTTCACACCCGGCGTTGGGTTGGTGGCGATCCCGGTATCGTCGTGGCCGGTTTACGCGTCGACCGTCCGGGTTAGGAAGCGATCAAAGGCGCGGTATCGTCGTGGCCGGTTCGACCGTGTCCCATCCGGGTTAAGGCGATCAGGCGCTTATCGTCGTGGTTCGGTTCACCACCCGTCGACCGTCGGGTTGGAGCGTCAGGCCGCGGTATCGTCGCGATTCAGTTCTGGCGCGTCGAACCGTCCGGGTTAGGCGATCAGGCCCGGTATACATCGTATTCTTCACCGTCAACCGTCACGGGTTGAAATGGCGATCAGGCCGCTATCAATGACCGGTTCTGCGTGGCGAGCCGTCCGGTTAGAGGCGATCGAGCGGTATCTCGTCGTCATTCGGTTCTGGACCTCGTCGGACCGTCACGTTGAGGGTGATCAGCCTACTATCGTCAGTTCCGGTTCACACGTCGGCCGTTGGTTGAGTGCGATCAAGGCGGTATCGTCGTGGACCAGTTCGGCGTCGACCGTCGGGTTGCGGCGATCGATATCGTCGTGGTTCGGTTCTGCGACCTCGTCGTCCATCCGATTGGCGATCAAGGCCACGGTATCGTCGTGGTTATTTACCCCGTCGACCGTTCGGTTGTGGCGATCAAAGGCCGCGGTATACGTCATTCCGGTTCTCGGCGCGTCGACCGTCCGGGTTAGGGGAAGCATACCGCGGTATACGTCGTGGTTCCGTTTCGCCGGCCGTCGGGCCGTCAGGTTAGGGATCAAACCGTATACGTCGTGGTTCCGGTTCCGGCCGCGTCGACCGTCCGGGTTAGGAGGCGATCAAAGCGGTATGTCGTGGTCCGGTTCACCGGCGTCGGACCGTCCGGGTTAGGCGATCACCGGAGAGCGAAGGCGATGCTCGATGATGGTGGCCGGCAAGATAACCGAGCGATGATGGTGAGCGATGACGATGGTGAGCGATGGCCGATGTAGTGAGCGATGGCCAGCGGCAGTAATCAGCGGTCCGGCGATGGTCCGTCATGGTCGGCGTTGGTGACGATGAATCATAATCCTCCAATGAAAAGATTTCTTAAACTTGATGGATGGTTCAGCTGAATGATGTCGTTAACGCATTTAGAATATAATTGAATCCGGAGGATTTTTTACCATCGGTTATTTATCGAGTGTTATCCGGTATTAACGTAAGTGGGTACGTTTGACCTTTTCCAGGTTATTGGTGAATATTATTCAGCTAACCATATGGAAGAGGCGTGAAGTCCACCCTTTTGACCTTTCACCGGGTTGTTTGTCGAGTTTTGCTCGATGACATTAACTATGGAAGAGGTCGGAATCCAAGGACGTTTGACCTGAGGTTATTTGTCGGCTTTCCGATGACATTAAGCTATGGAAATCGCGAAGTCCACCGGGCGTTTTCTGGCTGCGGCCAGCGTCGGTGTCAATATGACCGGCATGGTGATACCGTGGCGATGGCCGCGGCGATGGCGGCGAGAGCGGCGACGGTAGTCGGCGTGTGGCACATATAGTGGTTAGCGCGAATGGTGTAGCGGCGGCAATGGTCGGTGCGAGCGTCGGTAGTTGCGATAATGGCGACGATGATAATGAGCGGAGGTTCGCAAGATGATCGATATTGTCGGCGATGGTGATAGCGGAGCATTAGCTCAAAGCGATGGATTTATAATAGTTGGCGTGGTCAGCAGCAACCGCGGCAGTAGTGGCAATTTGCACGATGTATAGCCGATGGCAGCATGGTAATAAGCGGCGGTAGTGACGATGTCTAAGCTGGATCGTGGTTGGCGGCCGAGTTATCACGGCGTAGTGCAGCGGAGATCTTTGACCTATCGGTTGTTTGTCGAGTGTATTCGATGGCGTTGCGGTGGAAGAGTTGAATTAATCCGAGGATTTTGACCCCATCAGGTTGTTTTGAGTGTATCGATGGCGTTAACTGTGTGGAAGAGGTTCGATCAAGTCCCCTTGGGATTGATCATGTCCCAGTGAGATGTAACATGAGTTGTATATTTCTCAGTGGGAGAAAAATAAAGAAAAGCAAATCTTGTTAGAACAAAGGCGTGAATTCACTAGTTCAATGATATAATCATAAGACGGGTATGGGCTTTAAGAGAAAATGACAACAACAACAACACAACAATAACAACAACAAGCTTTAATCCCTAGGGGGATCGGTTATCTGAGGATGAAATGACACGAGATAAAAGTCAATAATTATGCGCAAAGAGTTACATAATATTTTTGAAGATTCTTAGTATTCCAAGTTCGAGGTAGAGTTTTTCCTTGGGTCCTTGAGCGTTCACGCTTGACCATAGCTATGACCACATACGGACCATCCCGGAGGTGAGAGTTTATTCGAGGGCCTTTTGCTGCACTCGAGACTGGACCAAGTCATCGGCAGATATGGGGACGAGGTTTCACTCTTAGAAGTGGCGAGCAGTTGGTGATAGGAAGCGTCAGAAGTAGGGCCATATCCCGAGTTTGAGGAGTAGTGTTCGGAGTTTTCATTCTTCATGATCCTGGACTCTTGGACTTGGAACCCCGATATCCACCGGTATGATAGCTTCTGTACCAAAACACAAGTTATACGGTGTCTCACCGGTTGGGGTGTGTGACGTGGTGCGGTAGGCCCAAAGAACATTGGGAAGTTCATCAACCCATTGCCCCCCAACCTTCTCAAGACGTGTTTTTAATCCTTTGAGTATGGTCCTATTGGTAACCGGTTTGCCCATTGGTTTGAGGATGTGCTACACGTGCGTATGAATGTGAAGATCTTTGCAAGGGCGTAAAGGCTTTTCCAGGTAAGTTGAGTTATGCGGTGATGATCTTTGCGGAAGACGAATCGACATATTATATTTTTTTCAAATTGTTTAGCATTTGCCTGTGATTTTAGCGAGTGGTTCTACCCATTTGGTGAAGTAGTCGGCTAGAATGATGAACTTTCGTTGCCCGTCTTGTGGAAAAGGTCCCATGATATCAATCCCCCACTGAGCAAAGGGCCATGGGCTTTGAAAGGATGAGAGTTCTGCATGCGGCATGTGAGGGAGGTTAGAATGCAATTGACAACTTCGCACATCTTTTTGTGAACTCCAAGGCGTCTTGTTTCATTGTAGGCCAATAAAACCCTTGCCTCATGATTTTAAGCCAATGCTCTTCCTCAGGTGTTCTCCACATATTCACAGTGAACCTCTCTTACGCGTGTCGACTTAGGTGGAAGGCATTTGAGATACTGGACGAGAAAGCTTCGCTTGTATAGTTCACCTCCAATAATAGCAAAGTTTGAAGCTTGTCTTGGGAGGCAATGAAGTTGGATCTTCGAGGAAGGGTTCCTTCGAAAAGATAGGATGTCTACATCCGAGCGTTCCTTTTCCTCATCAATAGTTTGAATTACCCATGACCCTTGGATACTAGGAAAATGTATTTCTTCAACATGCTTTCTCTTAAATAGATCTCCGGTGGTAGAGGTAGCAAGCTTAGCAAGCGTCGGGTATTCTTCTCGTAGTATGTGGATGATTTGATGTGTCTTGAAATGAGTAAGAAGGGATTTTACCAAGTGAGATATTGCGCAGTTGAGGATTATGAGTATTAAAATCTCCTCCAACTTGGAGGCGACAAGGCGGGAGTGTTAATTAAGTTTTGGGCTTGATCGATGGCGAGTCTCAACCCTGCGATGAGAGCTCATATTGCCATGTTATTAGTTGGGGAATTTTAAGCGAGTCCATACTCTAGGGTATTTTCTTTGGGGAAAGTAGGATTCACGCACCAAGTACTGAGCTCCATCATAGAGAGTCCATTGAGGAGATGAAAGACGTGAGATAACTCTTCTAGAGTTGGGTTGGTGCATTCCATTTATAAAGTCTGCAAGTATTTGAGACTTTATGGTGGTAGAGAAAATTTATATCAAATTCTCTCTTTGATTAACCTCCGGATGCTTACGGTTTCGTAAGATGGCTTAACGGTAAATTAGTTAGCGATGGTGTGAGCTTGAAAGTATGGAATTTTTATTTGAGAAAACCTTGAACTTTATCGCAAATGGATAACGACTTTCTATGTCGAGAGAGAATTTTCTTGGCGTAATAAATTGTTGTTGTGCCCCATCTTCTTCTCGCACTAAAGCGAGCTTATTGCGTGGGAAGAAAGCGCAAGATATAAGTATAACGCTTTCTCCTTGAATAGGTTTGGATAGGGGTGGAGATGCTAGATATTCTTTTAGTTGCTCAAAAGCACCGACATTCATCGGTCCATTGAAAATTATTATTTTTAGCACCCTTCAATATTTTAAAGAACGGCAAGTATTTGTCCCCAGAACGGGCTAGGAAACGGGATAATGCAGCGATTCGACCATTCAAACGTTGGACATCTTTGATATTCTTGAATCATATCTTGGAGAGCTTTGATTTTTCGGTTAGCCTCATCACGGTGAGTTACCATAAATCGAAATTTTCCACGTAACCCCAAAAGCACACTTGGTTGGTTAAGTCGTATGTTATATAGCGTCGAAGAAGGTCAAAACGCTTCTAAGTAAAATATGTTGTGACTTTTCTAAGCTTTTCACTAACATGTCATCCACATACACCTCCATTGTGGCTAGTAGGTCTTTAAAACCTTATTCATAAGGCGTTGATAAGCACCGGCGTTTTTTAATCAAATGGCATGACTTGGTAACAATATAAACCTTTATATGTTTGAAAGTAGCCTCTTCATCCGTTGGGTTCATCTTTATTTGATTGTAGCGAATAAGCATCAAAAAAGCGAGCATTTGATGTCGGGCGTGGCGTCCACCAATTGATCGATTGAGGAAGAGGAAAACTATCCTTTGGGCGGCGATTAAGGTCGGTCTAATCAACACACATCCTCCATGTTCCATTTGTTTTTTAACCATGACAACATTTGCTAGCCATGTTGGGTAATGCACTTCGTATGAATCCCCTTGAGCTTGTTAACTTCTTGTTCAATAGCACGAAGGCGATCGGTATAAAACTCGCTTCTTTTGGATGATTGGTTTGAGCGTTGGATTAATTTTGAGGAGTCGCGTTACATTACATTGGGGTCGACCCGGCATATCTGGGACTCCAAGCAAATATGTCTTGATTTGCAGAAATCATATACTTTTCCCTTTGTTCTTCAGTAAAGATCCACTTATGCGTTCGTAATGGTTGGTCATCGATAATGCTATTGAGAGTAAATCTTACGGGGAAGCTTTTGAGGTACTCTTTCATCTCGAAAGTTAAAATCTTGATCTTTGAAGGTGATGGAAGGCGGTTGAGCTTGCGAGATAACATGATTGTGTTGATTTCCAAACCACCCCAACTCCAAGGGGTAGGAAATTTTATCTTCGAGATGAGGCAAGTGATAAAGAAAATTGATTGGAGGGGCCTCCAGAAAGATTATATCAGAATCGACTTGACCACCATGAATTGTATTAAATGAGTCACTTGTCGAGGGAATTCTCCAGAAACGGAAGAGTGATTGTCCCTTACGCGTCTTGGGTGATTATCAAACCCATATAGTGGTCCGGTGGTTGGAGCTTTTTGCTAGCCCATGTTAAGAAAAGTTGAGTAAAATAAGACATCGAGAGCTCCCATTGTCGATCAAAATTCTTTTAACGTTATAACAAGGATCGATCCGTGATGACAAGTGGATCTTGATGAGGGATATGGACTCCTTCTAAGTCGAGTCATTGAAAGTGATGGAATGATCAATAGACTTCTTCAACTCGGTTCTTTGGAGGCAATGCGAGGATTAGGTAGTATCGGTCCTCTGCGATTGTTTCAATTTCTCCAATTATTTGATGATTATTTGGTTGTTCTGTGATGATTGTCTGGTTGCCCCAAACGGAGGTGTGTTATTTGAGGTGGTGATTCTTCACAAGGCGTAGATATCCTTGTTGAATGAGTCTCGATTTCTTCCTTGAGTTGTATGCATGCTTGATGTATGCGATGAAAGTGACAATATTGCTCACGATTTCACGAATTCGTTTCAATGGATGCGACCAGATATTTTCTTCATTGAAAATAGCCATCGGAGGTTAACACGAGATGTGTTCGGTGTGTATGTCTTTTCGAGGTTCGTTGTTGATATGGGCGTGGAGGAGATCTATCTTGTAGCTTCTTTTGATGGGCACTGTCCACATTTCGGGTGCTTTTGCGTTTCCACGCATATTGTTCAAATTGTTTTCGATGGGCATTAATAGCTTCATTTGTGCTTTATGATGAACTAAGTCGTATGAAGTGGTGTCCATTAATGAATGAATAGAAAGGCACAGGCGGAGTCCTCGAAAACTCCTCTTAATAGTTCGGGGTCGGGTATTTGGCGAGCTTGGAGAACCTCGGAAGTATTCTTTGAGTGATTCACCCGTTACGTCGAATCTGGGAAAGATGGGAGGAATCTTTAATTCTCGGTTTGCAATGAAGCTGCCACAAACTTGGCGAGTTAGTTAAAGGTATGGATGGATCCCCTTGGAAGAGAGTAGAACCAAGTGCGACTTGCCCTTTGAGGTAACGGAAAGACGACAAAGTGTGTCGAGGAGCTTTGTTGGATATGCATGATAGTCCTGTAATGGTCGATGTGTTCGTGTGGGTCAGTTGCCCCATCATAGGAATCAATGCTCGGAAGCTTGAAACCTACGGGAATTGGATGTCGAAGAATGGCTTCAGCTAAAGGTGAGGACTCCTCATAAGCGGTGTGGGTGAAGATGATTTGTCTTGAAGGTGAAATTCATCTTGTATTAAGCGTCGTACTTACTGCGAATGTCATGATGGCGGGATTAACAAGATGAGCATGTGTGAAGTATCCAATGATAATGGTGGATTAATGCCGAGACTGCGATGGATGAGTGGAAACCAAGGAGATCAAATGGTCTCCATGCGCGGAGGAACTCCGTGTCGGAGGATTAGCGTTTGACCTCTTAGACGACGATCTTGGGAGATATGTTTTGTAGTAGTATTTGTAGGCTGGATCATCTTATTTTGAGACTCCTCCATTCGATGGACACACGTTCCAAAGAGATTCCCATTCCTCAACATGGCGTCCTTGGGGATGGGTTTTGAGAATGGCGAGTTGGAGCGGAGGCTCCGTTGTGAAGTGTTATTGGCCATAACGTGGATGTTCCGGAAATTGTGGTTGAAGGGTTTTACTTCCCACGGCGCGTCTTTGAAAACCGTCAGAGTGAAAGTTACTTAGCCTTGTCGATTAATTAAAAGACGTAATTAAAGAACGAGACAGAATTTTAACGTGGAAAACCTCGAAAGGGGAAAAAAAGCAGATAAAAGCTTCCACTTGTCTGTTTGAGTACTGAGTCTTCCGATGATTATAGAATTGCATATGAGGGAGGAAAAACATGTAACAATGATCGTTGTAATGGTTCTTGGAGTAGGTGGAGATGGGGACAATTGGAAGTGTGGGTGATGGTGGTTGATGGCAGGGGGTGCGACCTTGGAGGATCTTGAAGCTTGAGCTTCTTCTTCCTTTCTTAGGCTTTTCCTTGTTTGGATTCTTCCTCTTCCTTGCTTTCGGGCACCTCCTCTTCTTCACTTGTTTGACTCCTCTTCTTCTTCACTTGGCCAGCTCATGTGAGGAATGAAGGCTGTTATAGATGGGAGGGGCATTCTAAATTCATGTAAAGCCGTACTCCCCTCATCGGACTCCGGATGATTCCTTTGATCATTTAATGTATTTTGAGCATTTAAATGAAATTGAATTATGAGATCTTAGGCTCGTTAGATCCGGCTCGTCGAGGCGCTCGATTTGACTAAACACCTCCACATTTGAGAGCTGTTTTGGGATTTAATTGATGTCCCAAAGATTCCAATGATATTTTAAGTGCTTGATCTCGATCGGTTTTGACTCAAAATCATATCGCTTTCGACATCAAGATTTGTGCTTTGACTAGTGATATTTTGAGAGTCATATCAACAACAGTCTTTAGATCGATTTCTTTGGCATTTGTAAGTTTTTCTTCCTCATTTTTCGCCCCTGTAGCAAGTGAATAAAGTGCATTTCAGGTTACATCTACTAAAAATCTAGCGATCTTGGATGGAACTTCGATGAAGCATAACTTGAGCTCATTCTAAGTATGGTATCTATTGAACAATTGATAAATTAAATCGATCGAAGTTTTAGATATGATGTGAATAATGCATGATCACATTTTTTCAAGACTAACCAACATGAAATTCAAACAAAAGGGAAAAAGTTGGAGTAGCTCCAGCGGTAGATAAGATTAGGGAGAGTCACCTTAGATGGTTTGGCCACATAAAGCGTCCCGATTAGGAGAGTAGATGCATTAGATTTGCCTTATGTTAAGAAAGGTAGAGGTAGACCTAAAAAGACTTGGTAAGATGTATAAAAAATGATCTTAGTATACTTGAATTAAATGAGAATTTGACACATCAATGAGATGGAGACATGTAATAACCTAGTGGGATTAAGGCTTGTTGTTGTTGTTGTTGTTGTTGTTGTATAAAATTAAACAATCCTCATAATATGATTGTAAATCAGAAAATAAAACAAGGGATGAATTGGACTTATTCCTAATCAAAGTTTTTGATGGTCAGAATTCATGAGGAATGAAATATTTCCAACACAATAGAAGCAATAAGAATATATTTCAACTAGTCTTTATCAACTTTCCATCAATAACAAGCAGAAGCTCAAGTACAGAAAGAACCTGACGATTCATGAACATGCTAGAGAATAATAGTTGGTCACTTGCTATTAACTTAATTGTGAAGTACTGAAAGAATTCATATCGCTAATCAACAACCAGTTTAACTGTGATTAACTTTCTAATAATATTTCAATTGGTTTCTATTCGAGGTTCACAATTTAGAGTAACAATTTACACATAAATATCAAATAAAACTGCAGCTTGGAATTTAGTTTATCGCAAAATTTTAAGCTGATTTTTGCTACACATAGAGACTTGCAGACACTACCTCCAATCTTCTTGTATTCATTTTCTTCCTTCAATTTTCCTTTGCAGCTCCACATGATGCATCTCCTCACCACCTCTCTCATCTCTCACCATTCTTCGTACCAACTCTTCTTTCCACCACCTCCCATCCTTTCGCTCTCGCTGTCCTTTTCAAACCTCTTCTCAATTACAGTTCCCCTTATAAACAGCCACCAAAATTTAAACCTTCCCTTTCTGCACCGCATCTCAAGGGGTCGCAGTTGCATTTGCATTCCATGGTTTCTACTCTTAGATTCTATATTTACATGTTAGTTCACTCTTTCACTTCAAATTTAGCATCCTGATTCAACGTGACATCCCGTTAGTGTCCCAACTGTCTTCTTTTCTTGGGTTAGTTGGAAAGAAGAAAGTGTGAGAGAGAAGAAGAGGGATCAAATTATGATCCTATGCTGCTTTGGTGGCCGTCAGGATTGATACTACTGGACCGCTGGCTTGATTTCCTGGTGCACGTCGATCACATGGCCTTAGCTTCAACTAATGGGGAGCTACCAAAGGGTAACATGTGGGATATCGACCAGAAGCTTACCCATGGATGCAAAGGCCGGTGTGATTTATGATTGCACAATACAGGGTAAGGTAGAATTAAAGCATTACTGCCATTTCATTGACCACTTACCACGTGTATGATAAAAGATGTTTCACCTATTTTGAGAAGTTGTAAACTTTATCAATAAAATTCTTATATTCTGAATGCTTTCTTGTACACAAAATTGCAGCCGAAAGTCAATATTTTGACAATGTTGAAGGATCAATATACTGCAGAAAATGATTAGTAGAAAAAAAATAAAGTTATTCTATTGAGATTGTTTCGGTTATCAATTCACAATTTTGGCCAGATTATAATTAATTCCTTGTGACTTCACTTATACAGCTGTTTGGTTCGGACTCAAATTACCTAATGCAATTCCTTCCTATGCTTTTCTTCTTTTTGTTCTTTCTCTTCTTCTTTTTCACAGCTTTACTATGTAGTTTTATTTTTAATTCTTGCACTTAAAACCATAGTGATCTCTAAGTCATGAGTTGGTTTTGGTCACGAAAACAAGCTATCTTTAAATGCAAGCTAAGATTGTGTACATGCCTGTCTTCCACAGACCAATTTTGCTATATATTTTACTAAATTGGAGAACAAGTTTCATTCTTGTTGATTGATGTTCTTGTTTGGAAGTGAGGAATTTGTAAGAGAAACGATATTTAGAGAGAAATTGGTTTGCTTTTTTTTTTTTCCTTTTATTGATTGGGATGAAGATATTTATGTTCGGGAAAAAGTTGGAGTAGCTCCAGTGGTAGATAAGATTAGGGAGAGTCGCCTTAGATGGTTTGGCCACATAAAGCGTCGATATCATGACGATTAGGAGTAGATGCATTAGATTTGCCTTATGTTAAGAAAGGTAGAGGTAGACCTAAAAGACTTGGTTAAGATGTATAAAAATGATCTTAGTATACTTGAATTAAATGAGAATTTGACACATAATAGGACACGGAGCGAAGGATTCATGTAGCGACCAATGGGATTAAGGTTATTATTGTTGTTGTTGTTGTTACAACAACAACAACAACAACAACAAAAAACAAGCCTTTATCCCACATGGGTCTCTACATGAATCCTTCTTCAATTATGTCATTAAGTATCAAATTTTCATATTTAATAAAATTTCATTTTTTTAGAATGACTTTAGTATTCTTAATATAGGATAAATCTAATATATACTCCCCTAACTTAGTCATAAGAAGACCGATATTTTATGTGATCAAACCATCTAAGGCGACTCTAATCGATCATTACCTCCAACTCCAATATTCTTCGTCATTGTGTCTATTATCTTTATTGATGAAAAATATGGATAGACTAATGAAGCATTTGGTCTTATGAAATTGCCCTCACCTTACAAAATGTGAATTGGGCAATTTAATTCATGTTTTAGGTAGTTTAAAAAATAATTGAGTGAGAGTATTATGATACAAATTTGGCACAAAAGAAATTATATTGAATAGGATCTCTTTATTATCAAAGGAACATTCAATGAAGGCAGGTGGGAGTCACATGGCTAATAAATATTCATATTTAATAATGTCATAAATAGTATGTATTAGCATACAACAAGAAATAAAGACAAAATAGAATATAATTGATACATTCATTCATGACTCAATTGATGTTCATAATTTTCTTTATCTTAAATCTCTTTAGCTCACATTTGTTTTTCATTGAATAACTTCTACTTATATTAGCACTTAATGGACTGATAAAATGATCTTATTTCACCCACCAAGAAAGATACCTTTTGTTAAAAATGTGGTTATGAGAAGCTTTCAGCTTCTACTATGATTTTATGGTTAGTTACTTCCAAATCTCTAAAAGCTTCTTCCTTTTGTTATTAAATTCATCTCCTCTCCACAGTATTATTAACACCTAACATTCAATAAGCTTCCCTTCTTACACTGATGCCAGCACTCTCAGTTTCATAATTCTGGTCCCCAAATCTAAGAAAACACTTCAAACTTTCTTATTTATACATTTCTAACATCTAAAGTTTCCAATTTACATTTCTAAAACCTTTAAGTTTTAATAGATCAAAAATACCACTCCTTTTCACTCTCGTAATCTCTCCATCGTCTCTCCCCTTAACCCAGCAGATGTCTTCGCTTCAGGTGGAGGGTTCCACCAGATCCTGTCCAACTCACTCAGTGCTCTAACCACCCTCTCCCATTCACATTCACTGTCAGCGGGTCAGTTGAATGATTCCTATTGTGATCTTAAGGCTTTGCTGCTTTTGGATTCAATTTGGTTTAAAGTATTTCTTGAAAAAGTATTTTCTTTTTTGCTTTTTGAAAAGGAGCTAAAACGGAGCTTTCAGTGAGATGAAGCTAAAACGCAGTTTCAAAAAGCACACTATTCAAACGGTTATCAAAATTAAAAATTCACACTCTCAAAAGCAAAACGCACTAAAAAAGCCCTTCCAAATGAAGCCTAAGTTAGCAGCAAGATGTAGGTATCAAACAAAGTAAAATAAGAATGAAGTACAAAATTAAGTTGGAAAAAACTGGGATCTATCATAAACAACCTTCAATCTATCTACCCAAGAAATGCCACTGATATAGTGCTTAAGCCAATTCTTTGTCTATATTAACCAATTAGAAGCTGTTTATTCAAATGATCAAGAACTTAAAATCTTAAGAGTGATTTTAAGAGTGATTTCACATTTAAAGCAATATGAAGAATTAAGAACTAAGGAAAGGATTTTATACTGCAATTTTCATTAAATATGCATTAAATGATCACATATTGGATAACAATACATTTGTGGAGAAATTGGGAAACTTACATACATAATGCTCAATTCTTATGTATTTACTTATCTAACACCTTATGTTTGATATGCACAAAAATAACAATTTTGCTATGTATAAAAAGGTGCATTTTACTTTTAGAAAATAATGATAATGCTATTTTTGGTGTAGTAATGAAAATTTAGGTGCTATTTAGATAAATATGAAAGTTTAAGTGTTAGACATATAAATATATAAGAAGCTATATATATACTATTCTTCGAAGTAACTTCAGCGGTGTGGTGGTTGTTGGAGATCAATTGACTCGATCATGTCCAAGAGCAACCACCACCATCTCAAAGACGGGCGCCTCTAGAGTTTTGATCATCTGCGCGATCGTGCGGCAGTTGCGTCGTTGATCTACGAGGGAAGCAATGACGAGGCACAAGCGAAATCGGTGACGGGAGTGTCGTCGCTAAGTAGAAAGAAGCCTTCACTTTAAACAAAGATGGCTGTCCGGTTAGTGGGAGAGATGATGGAGAGGTTATGGGAGTAAGACTGAGTGTTGTTTTTTTATCTATTAAAAATTTGAAGATGTTAGAGAAGTAAATTGGAAACTTTAGATGTTAGATATGTAAATCTCCCAAATAATAATGGATTCAAATTATACGTTTAAGAACTCAGGAAGATACTTCAGTACCACTCATCATATCGTCCACTAAATGAACTGTGAGCTGTAGCTGCCATTAGAAACCTCTTGCTGGTGTTGCAGCAATTTATAGTCATTTTATAAGTTAGATTGACTATAGATCTTCTTGTAATGATGAAAAAAATAGTTCCAAATTTTTTTTAAAAAAAATTTTGGTTTATTGCTTGGGTTGATATAACGTGGTATATTAGCAAGATGATTTTTATGCTTTTTATTCACTTTTTATAAATGCCATGGCATGGTCTTGGGATGCCACTTGCACTTCTCATTGTACTCTCTCTCTCTCTCTCTCTCTTCATAATCCCCTCTTTATGAGTTCTTCACACATTTATTTTGTTCATGTTAGTTGTATGCACACACTTATTTTATTGTTGGATATAAGAAGTAGATAAATTAATAGGGAAGTTATATAGAACTAACTTTTATTATGATGAGTTCTCATTGGTTATCTACCTTTTAAATTAACTTTTTGATTGTGTTACAAAGATGACATGACAATTACACCATAATGAAGATCGATCGATCATTCAATTTGGACGACTTTTGAGAAGGCACAAAAGTATTTCAAACTCAAAATGCAGTAATGAATGTTTTATTTATTTTATTGCATGAGATAGGCAAAGAAAGATCGAAATTTAATCCTGAATTATATATACAATGCCAAAAATATTTTTTTTTAGGTTATATCATGGTTTTGTTTCTATTTGTATTAGTATGGTATGAATTAGGAAACAACCATTCTTTAAATCATGCGATTTAATTACGAAGATTACTTGTAGATATTTTAATCGTACGGATTGAAAAATAATTTGTTATATTATTTCATACACTTGAGCAGATTGCTCGTAAACGAGTTATTCGATTCAACTTTCAATGATATGAAAATATCATTGAAAGTTATAAATTTCTTATTCATTTCATGTATGCTCTGAAACATTCAAACTGCTTTGGAACATTTAATGTTATAAATTATATAGATTTTGATAGTTGAATGTGAAAGAGAAGGAAAGAAGTATGTCTTTGAATTTTGTTTGTTCAATCTTTGTAAACGTTTTTCATTTGAAATCTAATTATTAGTGCTATTTTTGATTTGGATTTGGGTTCTCATTAATTATATTCTAAGAAAATATTTGGAGTGACATTTATGAGAAAAAATAGTTTGAATGTTTCAGAGCATATATGAAATGAACAAAAACAAATTAAAAGTAATCATACAAAGAAATATTAGATTTAATGTTGAAAATTTTAACTAGAAAAAAACATGCATCCACATTACCAAGAAATTCATTATGAAAAAAAATTAATAAGAGTTGTACAAAGCACATTTTACTCAAGTCATTCTTCATTTCAATCACTTTAGAATATTTTATTTCACTCACTAGAGAATTGGGAAAAAATATAAAGTTAATAGAAAATCACCTAAATACGATATTTCTCGTAGTGTTGCAACACTATGATCTTAGCATCTAAGTATTGGCATAATTATTCTCTATTTTTTGCATTGGTTTAAGTGTCATGGCATTGCCCTCTCTATCTTTTTGTATTGTTGTCTATGTTCTAGCATTGCGATGTTGCCTTCTTTAGCATCGAGGTGTTGGCTTCTCTATCCCAAATTCAAGATCTTCCTCTCATAATAGCAAGACACTGCATCTATAACATTGAGGCGTTGCTCACCAGAAAATAAGTAATTTATTCGAACGTGTTGCCCCCTTATAACCCCTGAGCAAGCTCACTATTGAGTCCGATTTGTGAAAATAAGGGCTAAGTGATAATATATTTCTAGTTAATTGATAAAATTAAGTTTCACAAAATAATATTCTTTTCATATGATTATCACATCTTTATTTGGTTATAAATTTCTTTAGGTTGTATTTTGAAGATTTTTTAAATGAGAGAATTTCTTATGATAAGATTTGCTAGAATGTGAGTCATACGTTGATGTTTTGTTTTCTCAAAAAGTGAAAAAAAAAATAGTCTTCAACATCATTTTTTGAATTTTTTTTCACCATTCTTTTACAACTAGCTTTTGTTAGAATATACTGATTTTTTTTTACTTTACATACACTGAATCAAATAGAAGAAATAGTTCCCTCCCATTTTCTTTATGGAGAACCAAACAATCTCAAAATATCTAAAATATATTATATTTATTTTATATTGTATGTTTTCATATAAATATCCACATAATATCAGAGTAAACATAAACCTAAAGATTTTTTATTTATTTCAATTTGATCAATTTATCAAAAACCTAATAATAAGCGTAATTCTTTCTATGTCTAAAGAATCTATAAATAAGTGTAAAGTGTAAATTACTGAGAAGTGAAATACTTTTGAAATATAAATATTTATGCAATGTATTTATTTTATATCTAGATAATAAATCATGCATCATGGACCTTTATTTTTTTAAATCTGTACTGTAACCAACATAATCATATCTTACTCTCGCTCTTGGGCTCTCTGGGCTATTCGTAATGGGCTTGATAGAAGTTCAGGCCCATGGTCTTGCCACAGCTCTTAAAAACCAAAAGATTAGATTCCATTTTCTTTTGTTAAACCAACCCATAATCTATCAATTAGAAGTATACATAATTGGCTTATTATTTTAATTGATTGACGAAAGGTGATTTAATCTCACCTTTTATATGAATTTATTTGGGAAACATAGCAATATTATCAGTAAGAGAAAGAATATATATATATATATATATATATATATATATAGTCATTATCTTCTTTATCAATTTAAAAATTAAGAAAAAAAATATAATTATAAAGATACCTCATATTCTCTCTTCCCTCATACTCTAAATTTAAATATATATTGAATATTTTTCTTAAATTTTATGTATGTTAAAAATGTATTAATTCTTTATGATTATAAAATATATTGTTGTAATAATTAGTATATGTTGAGACCCTATAGTATAATTATATTGGCTTATCTAATAATTTCTCCACCAGTCAAATATCTCATTCCCGTCTTAAGGCCATTCTTCCCCTAATTAGCTTTCGAACTGAATTGCCTCAATCCCAATCTACATATCTCCTCCGCCGCCGGCGCATCCCAACTCTCCGTCCGGCGCTTCATCTTCTCAAACTCCTCCACACACCCGTTCATCCCCACTGCAGCCACCCTCCGTCTCTCAGACGCCGCCGCCTCTCTCGCCACCCTATCAAATACTTCCTCCCACCCTCCTCCCAGCCACCCGTCGCATTACACAGCTCTAAATTACCCATCCTCCAATCCCTCCACTCCGTCCAACTCCACCCTTCAACCATCCCCATCACGATCTTCGCCGCACATTCCCCGCGGCACGCCGCCGTGCATGGCCGACACTTGGCTCCGTTCAACGGCCCTGCGCTCGCCATCGACGACACCGGCACGCCGTACCTTCCCGGCGGAAATTCGTACCGCCGGTCGCTGAGAACGCAGAAGGGCAGTGGAGTTTCCTGCACTTGCAAATTGGAGATGGTTAGTTGTGCCTTGAAGGCTGATTCGGAGTTCAGGTTATGGTAGCCGGCAGCATCGAGGCGGGGGATGAGGGAGAGGCGGGAGAGTGCGGCGGTGGAAGCGAGCCGGTCGCCGGATCCGAACCGGTCGTTGAGGCCGCCGAACCGGGAGCCGGGCGGCACGACGTAGGTTGCGGGTTGGAAGGCGGATGGGTCCAGCGGGCCGGCCCAGTAGCCGTCTACGCGGGTACGAACGATCCAGTCGTAGGTGAAGTTATGGCGGGACTCATAGGCGCTAATTAGAGAGAGACAGCCCTCCACCAGATTGAAATACTGCAGCAGGCCCTGTTGGATAAATTAAGACAAGAATATTTAATTAAATTTTAAATTTTAATTCAGGTAAAAAAAAGGAATTTTCACATGAACAGTTTTTCCAAAGGGACTGATTTTAAAGAATTAAATTAAATTAAATTAAATTAAGGTTGCACTCGAACTAGTAGTGTCGTGTAAAAACAATCACTGCATCATTTGAGAAGTGTATTATAGTTACTTTTTAACTACGATTTGAGAAAATTGAGTTGAAAAAATTGTATATTTTAAGAGGATTTATGGTGAATTTGAAACAATTTTCTGACTATTTTACTTTTTCATAAAAGAAAATAATTTCGCTTGACTATCACTTTTGAAAAAAAAACTGCTTTTTAAGAATCGTGTTTGTTTACCATGAAAAACTATTTTTTAAATATTTTTAAAAAATATTTATAAACACAAAACAGTTTTTTCAAAACTATTTTCTCCACAACATCATTATAACTAGTTTTTCAAAAAACTAGAGTTACTCCAAACATACCTTTAGTTAACTATGGCCATAATTAGAAAGTTAAGATTTGACTTTTGTAAAATAAAAAAATTTATATATTCATAACATTTTTTATTTTAATAATTTTTTCTGTAACAACTTCATCATTATTTATTTATTTTTCATAACTACTGCCTCATGTGAGACCTTAAATACCTACAAGCTAAAGTTGAAAATTTACTTTGCCAAAAAATGTGACAGTGATTATTCAATTTTCAGCTAAAGGTTGATGTTTATGGGTAAGGATCAACTAATTGATGTTTTTATACAAATAAAATTTTCAACTTTACGACACTAAATAAACCCAATATCTCAAAATAATACGGTGTGATTGATTGCCTCCGCTCACTTTATTGGTGATTATATAATCAATAAAATGAATAAATATAGGATTAACTCGTAAAGTTCTTCAATTACTTCTCATCAAAATAATTTTGCACGGTTGAACAGTTCAAAAGAATGTACAGTGAATTAGATTTGATCAATGATTCGTCATAAATACGATTGTAAAAAATTTAAAAAAAATCGTTACTAGTGTTAGATCATTATATATATAAGTGTGTGAATATAAAATTTTAAAATAAGATAATTATAACGAAATTAGCGGATTAGGCACTTAAAAAAAATTTAGAAATAGATGACCTACCGACCGCTTGTCAACAGCAAGGCTGACACCGATCAGACAGACTCGGCGTCGTTATTAAAAAATATTAAATTAAAAAATTACCAGTAGATTTTGATCGACGTCATTTTGTTATCGGGTATGAACAAAATAATCAATGGCCAATTTTTTTAATTAAGTAGTCGAGAACCGCTAAAACTGACGACCAGACGATTTTTTAAGCTGCCTAATCCTCTAATTACGTTTATAATTATGCTTATTTTAAAAATTTTGCCTTTTTTTTAATTAATTAAAGATTGAATTTAAACATCAATTTAAAATAAATTTATACAAATAGCATAAAATAAATATGCCAATCTTTATTATTGAATAAATTCACTTGCTCAGGTCTGTCGGAAGGAGCAGGTCTGCATGCAGTCCACAGAGGAAGAACCGTGCATGGGTGTTGTACGATTCTAGCCTAATTAATTTAATGACAAGAAAATCAATAGAAAAATATCTGTAAGAGAAAACAATAAGAGATCGAACCTGGGCTGAGTCCCGAATCTGCGACTCAGTTTCCTCAATCGAAGATCTCGAACTCTGGCGATCCACGGCGCTTCGTTGAGCAGAAAAAACTTATACGCATCCTCATCGAGCGGACTATTAAGAAAGAGATCCGCATTCGGATACTTCCTCAGCAAGTTCTTAACGATCGACGGTCCCGTGAGCTCGAACCGCCGCGCTCCACCAACCAAACAGATCGCGATCCTCGATCGGGCATCTGGCGTAGTCGGCGGCATCGAAAGCTCCGGCGATGGAAAGAGTTCGGTGGAGAAGAAGGATCGGTGGGATTTGAGAGGAGAAAAGGAGAGCAAGGGGTCGATGACGCCGAAGAGGTAGGCGATGAGGGCGATGAAAAGGAGAAGAAGGGGTGCGACGGAGAGGAGCAGGATGCGTGACGCGTAGAGATTAGCGATCCGGCGGCCGGCAGCGGTGGAAATTCGTTGGATGGACATTTGATCTAGGGTTTGAGAGAGGAATGGGGAATGGGAGGAAGGATCAGGTCGAGCGTTACTGGAGCAGTGAGAGGAACAGGGAAGAGGGGGATAGCATAAGAACATGTTGACGATTTTACCCTTGCAATACGTATTATTTTTGTGAGATTGAAGGGGTTATTTAGTCATTTTGTAGTCAGGTAGGTCGGGCCCGAGTTGGGTTGGTAGTGGGGACCACTGGTTGTTGGGTTGGCAGTTCGCGGCTGTTAAGGGAGCTTGGAAGGGAGGGATTAACTGTTTAAGCATAAGGCTACAAATGCATAGAGCTGTATTAGGCAAGCATTTATTTGAGCTAAAGCTTATTTATTAACATTTTATTTGAACTCGAATCTTATTTTATTCAGAGAGATTATTACGTACAGAATCCAGATATATATTCATATAATAATAATATAATGTCATGTGACACTCAATCAATACATATATGATATATATTGGACGAAAAATATTGTGTCGATGTAATATTAACTACACGATAATACATAGTTCGTGAAAATCTTTGATTTATATACGCATCAATATATAATAATACATAACAATTCACAAACCAATGTAATTGCGTCTTAAAAAATCGGTAGAGTGAAAGTTTATCATTATGAAATCCAGACACACACTATTTATATATATATATATATATATATTAATGAATAATTATCTCATGTTCTCTCTCCTCTCATACTCTTATTTAAAATATATATTGAATATTTTCATTACATTTTATGTTTGTTGAAAATGTATTATTTACTTATGATTATACAATATATTGCAGTAATGAGTATTTGTTGAGACCTTATAGTATATTTATATTATCTTGAACCTAAAAATCTCTCCACCTCTCAAGTATCCCATTCCACTCTTAAGGCCATTCAAGCAGCCCCGGTGAAATGCTGCTCCGCTGTCGGCCGCCACTTCGAATTCGTCACAAATGTTGTTGGTATTTCCCAAATCTAAAACTACAGTTATTTTTTGTGATTTATAAATTTTGGGGTTTTCCTCATTTTTTATGTGACTTTGTATTAGCAAGGAGAAATAAGCAATCATTATTGTCAAATTATCAGAGTTTTTGATTTTTTACTACTCTCTTTCTACTTTGAAGCTTGAACTTTGCCAGAGATATACTCTTTCTATTGTGACTGTAAATGTTGGGTTGACAATTAGTGCAATTATTGCCTGTCTTAATGATAAGTTTTTGCTCGATAGTCGGCTACATGCTTTAAACATGAATATTAATATGAAAAATCTCATTTTCATAAGTTATTTATCCTGTGGTAACATGCTTTTGTCAACAATGAGAGTGCAAGTTTCTTTGGTTTCAAAATATTAGCACTTAATGGACTGATAAAATGATCTTATTTCACCCACCAAGAAAGATGCCTTACTCACTTTTTAATGAAAATGGTACTACCAGCTCGATTCTTCTATGATTATTGAAAAGAAGCTTCCTAATCTCTAAGGTCATATATATTGATTGTCTTTAACCATCAAATTTCTATCTTTATTTCAAAAAAAGATACCTTTTGTTAAAAATGTGGTTATGAGAAGCTTTCAGCTTCTACTATGATTTTATGAGTTACTTCCAAATCTCTAAGAAGCTTCTACCTTTGTTATTAAATTCATCTCCTCTCCACAGTATTATTAACACCTAACATTCAATAAGCTTCCCTTCTTACACTGATGCCAGCACTCTCAGTTTCATAATTCTGGTCCCCAAATCTAAGAAAACACTTCAAACTTTCTTATTTATACATTTCTAACATCTAAAGTTTCCACTTATATTTCTAAACCTTTAAGTTTTTAATAGATCAAAATACCACTCCTTTTCACTCTGTAATCTCTCCATCGTCTCTCCCTTAACCCAGAGATGTCTTGGCTTGGTGGAGGGTTCCAGATCTGTCACCGAACTCACTCAGCTGCTCTAATCACCCTCTCGCTCCCATTCACTGCATCAAGCGTCACCGGGTCAGTTGAATGATTCTTATTGTGATCTTAAGGTTTTAGTTTGGCTCAGTTCTGAAAGGCGGTTTAAAAGTATTTCCCGAAAAGTATATGTCTTTTGCTTTTTTTGAAAAGCTAAGCGAACTTTCATGAGATAGCTAAAAACCTAATTTCAGCATATTCAACGGTTATCAAAATTAAAAATTCACACTCTCAAAAGCAAAACGCCATGGCATGGTCTTGGGATGCCATTTGCACTTCTCATTGTACTCTCTCTCTCTCTCTCTCTCTCTCTCTCTCTCTCTCTCTCTCTCTCTCTCTCTTCATAATCCCCTCTTTATGAGTTCTTCACACATTTATTTTGTTCATGTTAGTTGTATGCACACACTTATTTTATTGTTGGATATAAGTAGATAAATTAATAGGGAAGTTATATAGAACTAACTATTATGATGAGTTCTCATTGGTTGTTTACCTTTTAAATTAACTTTTTGATTGTGTTATAAAGATGACATGACAATTACACCATAATGAAGATCGATCAATCATTCAATTTGGACGACTTTTGAGAAGGCACAAAAGTATTTCAAACTCAAAATGCAGTAATGAATGTTTTATTTATTTTATTGCATGAGATAGGCAAAGAAAGATCAAATTTAATCTGAATTATATATACAATGCCAAAAATATTTTTTTAGGTTATATCATGGTTTTGTTTCTAATTGTATTAGTATGGTATGATTTAGGAAACAACCATTGTTTAAATCATGCGATTTAATTCGCACCAGAAGATTACTTGTAGATATTTTAATCGTACGGATTGAAAAATAATTTGCTATGTTATTTCATACACTTGAGCATATTGTTTGTAAACGAGTTATTCGATTCAACTTTCAATGATATGAAAATATCATTGAAAGTTATAAATTTCTTATTCATTTCATGTATGCTCTGAAACATTCAAAGCGCTTTGGAACATTTAATGTTATAAATTATATAGATTTTGATAGTTGAATGTGAAAGGAAAGAAGTATGTCTTTGAATTTTGTTTGTTCAATCTTTGTAAACGTTTTTCATTTGAAATCTAATTATTAGTGGTATTTTTCATTTGGATTTGGGTTCTCATTAATTATATTCTAAGAAAATTTTTGGAGTGACATTTACGAGAAAAAGCACTTTGAATGTTTCAGAGCATACATGAAATGAATAAAAACAAATTAAAAGCAATCATACAAAGGAATATTAGATTTAATGTTGAAAATTTTAACTAGAAAAAAACATGCATCCACATTACTAAGAAATTCATTATGAAAAAAAATTAAGAAATGTTGTACAAAGCATATTTTACTAAGTCATTCTTCATTTCAATCACTTTAGAATATTTTATTTCACTCACTAGAGAATTGGGAAAAAAATATAAAAATTAATAGAAAATCACCTAAATGCGACGTTTCTCGTAGTGTTGCAACACTGTGATCTTAGCATCTAAGTATTGGCATAATTATTCTCTAGATTTTTTTGCATTGGTTTAAGCGTCATGGTGTTGCCCTCTCTATCTTTTTGTATTGTTGTATATGTTCTAATATTGTGATGTTGCCTCCTTTAGCATCGAGGTATTGACTTCTCTATCCCAAATTCAAGATCTTCCTCTCAACATTGAGGCGTTGCTCACCAGAAAATAATTTATTCAAGGGTGTTACCCCCTTATAACCCCCGAGCAAGCTCACTATTGAGCCCGATTTGTGAAAATAAGGGCTAAGTGATAATATATTTCTAGTTAATTGATAAAATCAAGCTTCACAAAATAATATTCTTTTCATATGATTATCACATCTTTATTTGGTTATAAATTTCTTTAGGTTGTATTTTGAAGATTTTTTAAATGAGAGAATTTCTTATGATAAGATTTGCTAGAATGTGAGTCATACGTTGATGTTTTGTTTTCTCAAAAAGTGAAAAAAAAAAAGTCTTCAACATTTTGAATTTTTTTTCACCATTCTTTTACAACTAGCTTTTGTTAGAATATACTGATTTTTTTAATTTACATACACAGAATCAAATAGAAGAAATAGTTCCCTCCCATTTTCTTTATGGAGAACCAAACAATCTCAAAATATCTAAAATATATTATATTTATTTTATATTATATTTTTTTTACTTGTGATCCACTTAATATCAGAGTAAACATAAACCTAAAGATTTTTTATTTATTTAAATTTGATCAATTTATCAAAAACCTAATAATAAGCGTAATTCTTTGTCTAAAGAATCTATAAATAAGTGTAAAGTGTAAATTACTGAGAAGTGAAATACTTTTGAAATATAAATATTTATGCAATGTATTTATTTTATATCTAGATAATAAATCATGCATCATGGACTTTTTTTTTTTAAATCTGTACTGTAACAAACATAATCATATCTTACTCTCGCTCTTGGGCTCTCTGGGCTATTTGTAATGGGCTTGATAGAAGTTCAGGCCCATGGTCTTGCCACAGCTCTTAAAACCAAAGATTAGATTCCATTTTCTTTTGTTAAACCAACCCATAATCTATCAATTAGAAGTATACACAATTGGCTTATTATTTTAATTGATTGACGAAAGGTGATTTAATCTCACCTTTTATATGAATTTATTTGCGAAACATAGCAATATTATCAATAAGAGAAAGAATATATATATATATATATATATATATATATATATATATATATATATATATATATATATTTATTTATTTATATATAGTCATTATCTTCTTTATCAATTTAAAAATTAAGAAAAATATAATTATAAAGATACCTCATATTCTCTTCCCTCATACTCTAAATTTAAATATATATTGAATATTTTTCTTAAATTTTATGTATGTTAAAAATGTATTAATTCTTTATGATTATAAAATGTATTGTTGTAATAATTAGTATATGTTGAGACCCTATAGTATAATTATATTGGCTTATCTAATAATTTCTCCGCCACTCAAATATCTCATTCCCGTCTTAAGGCCATTCTTCCCCTAATTAGCTTTCGAACTGAATTGCCTCAATCCCATACATATCTCGCCGCCGGCGTCCCAACTCTCCGTCCGGCTTCATCTTCTCAAACTCCTCCACACACCGGTTCATCCCCACTGCAGCCACCCTCCGTCTCTCAGACGCCGCCGCCTCTCCCGCCACCCTATCAAATATTTCCTCCCACCCCTCCTCCCACCCACCCGTCGCATTACACAGCTCTAAATTACCCATCCTCCAATCCTCCACTCCGTCCAACTCCCACCTTCAACCATCCCCATCACGATCTTCGCCGCACATTCCCCGCGGCCGCCGCCGTGGCTCGACACTTGGCTCCGTTCAACGGCCCTGCGCCATCGACGACACCGGTACGCCGTACCTTCCCGGCGGAAATTCGTACCGCCGGTCGCTGAGAACGCAGAAGGGCAGTGGAGTTTCCTGCACTACAATTGGAGATGGTTAGTTGTGCCTTGAAGGCTGATTGGAGTTCAGGTTATCGTAGCCGGCAGCATCGAGGCGGGGATGAGGGAGAGGCGGGAGTGCGGCGGTGGAAGCAGCGGTCGCCGGATCCGAACTCGTTGAGGCCCGCCGAACCGGGAGCCGGGCGGCACGACGTAGGTTGCGGGTTGGAAGGCGGATGGGTCCAGCGGGCCGGCCCAGTAGCCGTCTACGCGGGTACGAACGATCCAGTCGTAGGTGACGTTATGGCGGGACTCATAGGCGCTAATTAGAGAGAGACAGCCCTCCACCAGATTGAAATACTGCAGCAGGCCCTGTTGGATAAATTAAGACAAGAATATTTAATTTAATTTTAATTTTTAATTCAGGTAAAAAAAGAATTTTCACCTATATTTTTTTAGGGATGAACAGTTTTTCCAAAGGGACTGATTTTAAAGAATTAAATTAAATTAAATTAAATTAAGGTTGCACTCGAACCAGTAGTGTCGTGTAAAAAACATCACTGCATCATTTGAGAAGTGCGTTATAGTTACGTTTTAACTACGATTTGAGAAAATTGAGTTGGAAAAATTGTATATTTTAAGAGGATTTAGGGTGAATTTGAAATAATTTTCATTATTTTATTTTTTTAAAAAATAAAAGCAAAAATAATTTCGTTTATATCAACTTTTGATTCTTTAAAATTTTATGGTGAAAAAATTGTTTTAAGAATCAGAGCTGTTAGAGTGTGGTGGCTGTCAGAAAACTATTTTTTAAATTTTTTTTAAAAATATTTATAAATACACAAAATAGTTTTTTCAAAAATTATTTTCTCCACAACATTATTATAACTAATTTTTCAAAAAATTACAGTTACTCCAAACATATTCTTAGTTAACTATGATCACAATTAGAAAACTATGATTTAATTTTTATAAAATAAAAAAATTTATATATTCATAACATTTTTTTTTAACAATTTTTTCTATAACAATTTCATCATTATTTTCTATTTTTTCATAACTACTGCCTCACACAGATCTTAAATACCTACAAGCTAAATTTGAAAATTTACTTTGCCAAAAAATGTGGCAGTGATTATCCAATTTTCAGCTAAAGGTTGATGTTTATGGGTAAGGATCAACTAATTGATCTTATTATACAAATAAATTTTTCAACTTTACGACACTAAATAAACCCAATATCTCAAAATAATACGGTGTGATTGATTGCCTCCGCTCACTTTATTGGTGATTATATAATCAATAAAATGAATAAATATAGGATTAACTCGTAAAGTTCTTCAATTACTTCTCATCAAAATAATTTTGCACGGTTGAACAGTTCAAAAGAATGTACAGTGAATTAGATTTGATCAATGATTCGTCATAAATACGATTGTAAAAAATTTAAAAAAAAAATCGTTACTAGTGTTAGATCATTATATATATAAGTGTGTGAATAATTTTTTTTTGGCAAAATTTTTAAAATAAGCATAATTATAAACGAAATTAGCGGATTAGGCGCAAAAAATTTAAAGCGCTGTCTTTAACGTCCAACATTGTGTTGCGGTCACTCGCCCGCTATCGTGACGGCAACGCGTCGGCGTCGCCGTTCGAAAATATTAAATTAAAAAAAATTCGGCCAGAAGCGGTATTTTGATCATTCAGTCGTTTGTTATGATCAAATATCATATGGCGTAATTTTTAAAATCCGCTATCTGATCACGTCGTCGCCTTTTAAACAGACGATTGTACCTATTTTTAAATTTTTTAAGCATGCCTAATTCGCTAATTACGTTTATAATTATGCTTATTTTAAAAATTTTGCCTTTTTTTTAAGTTAATTAAAGATTGAATTTAAACATCAATTTAAAATAAATTTATAAAAATAGCATAAAATAAATATGCCAATCTTTATTATTGAATAAATTCACTTGCTCAGGTCTGTCGGAAGGAGCAGGTCTGCATGCAGTCAACAGAGGAAGAACCGTGCATGGGTGTTGTACGATTCTAGCCTAATTAATTTAATGACAAGAAAATCAATAGAAAAATATCTGTAAGAGAAAACAATAAGAGATCGATTAACCTGGATACCGTTGGGCGAGTCTCGAGGGCTGAGAACCCGAATCTGCGACTCAGTTTCCTCAATCCGAGCGGGCTCGAAGATCCGAACTCTGGCGATCCACGGCGCTTCGTTGAGCAGAAAAAACTTATACGCATCCTCATCGAGCGGACTATTAAGAAAGAGATCCGCATTCGGATACTTCCTCAGCAAGTTCTTAACGATCGACGGTCCCGTGAGCTCGAACCGCCGCGCTCCACCAAACAGATCGCGATCCTCGATCGGGCATCTGGCGTAGTCGGCGGCATCGAAAGCTCCGGCGATGGAAAGAGTTCGGTGGAGAAGAAGGATCGGTGGGATTTGAGAGGAGAAAAGGAGAGCAAGGGGTCGATGACGCCGAAGAGGTAGGCGATGAGGGCGATGAAAAGAAGGTGCGAACGAGAGGAGCAGGATGCGTGACGCGTAGAGATTAGCGATCCGGCGGCCGGCAGCGGTGGAAATTCGTTGGATGGACATTTGATCTAGGGTTTGAGAGAGGAATGGGGAATGGGAGGAAGGATCGAGACAAGGTCGAGCGTTACTGGAGCAGTGAGTGCTGCGAACAGGGAAGTAGGAGGCGAGGGCGGGATA
The DNA here is from genome assembly GCA_021442155.1 of Cymbidium sinense. Classification (NCBI taxonomy): domain Eukaryota; kingdom Viridiplantae; phylum Streptophyta; class Magnoliopsida; order Asparagales; family Orchidaceae; genus Cymbidium; species Cymbidium sinense. Next base: position 182,342,551 of record CM038216.1, read on the forward strand.
ACGGCATTAGAACATGTTGACGATTTTACCCTTCCAATACGTATGCTTTTGGTGAGATTGAAGGGGTTATTTAGTCATTTTGTAGTCAGGTAGGTCGGGCCCGAGTTGGGTTGGGAGTGGGGACCACTGGTTGTTGGGTTGGCGGTTCGCGGCTGTTGAGGAAGCTTGGAAGGGAGGGCTTAACTGTTTAAGCATAGGGCTACAAATGCATAAAGCTGTATTAGGCAAGCATTTATTTGAGCTAAAGCTTATTTATTAACATTTTATTTGAACTCGAATCTTATTTTATTTAGAGAGATTATTATGTACAGAATTCAGATGTATATTTATACAATAATAATATATCATGTGACACTCAATTAATATATATTTGATATGTATTGGATAAAAAATATTGTGTGTTGATGTAATATTAACTATATGATAATACATAGTTCGTGAAAATTTTTGATTTATATACTCATCAATATATAATAATACATAATAATTCACAGTCAATATATAATTGTTGCGTGCTAGAAAATCAGTTGTGATAAAGTGAAAGTTCTCCTTGCATGTTATAAAATTACATTTACGTATTTAAAGTGAAACGAAAACTCAGAAATTTTACGTAAAAATCGAAATTTAGAAAAATCTTCCACTATGTATTTGTTTGAGTATAAAATTTGATAAAGGATTATAAAATTATACTGAGAAATGTTCAATGAGAATCAGAATCGAATATTAATCATATAATTCGCATTCTTGTAATTCTAGTAGTAGCAGATGATGATAAACGATGATCGATGTCGATGAAGGTTATGATCTTGGCAAGCGAAAGATTGAAATGATATTACGGTGAGCATGGTTGAACCGTTGGTGGCCTGTCTTGGAGGATTTTGCTTTAGAGCTCTTCTCTCTTGCTTACTCGCTTCATATGAGGAATGAGAGTTTTATAGATTGGAGGGTGGCGTTTACGTAAATATATGCAAAATCGAACCACTCCTCCATGACGACTCAAAATGATTCCTTTGATCATTCGATGTATTTTAAGTTTTGAAATCTCAAATGGTGAATTATGAGATATGACTTGGTCCATTTCGTCATTTGGCCTCATTTAAAATTTTTAGGATTTAAGTGATATCCCAAAGTTTCCATGATATTTTAAAGTCTTTATCTGTTAATTTCAATTGAGGATCTTTGCTTTTGACATCAATTCGTCTTTTTTAAATCGATAATAATGTGTATTATTACATCACATGATACTATATTATTATAATTTGGACATAGAAGTTATATCCAAACTTTGCATTTAATAATTTTTTTTTATTTAGAGCTTTTAGGATTATGTTTGAGCGCATGCTTGTTTATAAAAATTCTACTTGACCTCAACTCCAACTCAATTCGAGATTGATTTATATTGAGATTATCAAATCTATTAATGAGCAACTCGTTTAACAAAATAAACGAGTCTTGATCGAACATTAATCAAGCATAAGGTTATACGTGAATAAATGCACTCGATGATTAACTCGATATTTATTCAAATATAATACTTGTTTACATTCCTCAACAAAATTTTAAAAACTCATCATATAAATGAATAAACTTAAACATTAACTTAATTGTTCTTTTATATTCTTGAAAGTGCTTATTTATTATATATATATATATATATATATAATGCTTATTTAGTGATAGCTTAACTTATTATTTAATTACCTAATTTTTGTTATTGCATCATTTTTTTTTTAAATGTTAATAAAAACTTGCTTCCACCAATAAAACTCTTTTAGGGTTTATATAAATCTGGAGGGGGCTGTTGTGATGGCCTTATCACACTAAGTTTGGAAAATTTCACTTATAAAAAAATTTATTATATTAAAATTTTAGTTATAAGTAATTTCTTTTCTAAATATGTATAGCTTTGATACTTTGGAATAAAATTTTTTTTTTTTATCTCATCATTTTAAATCTTAATTGAATCACTGTCTGTGACAAGCAATTACCATTTTATAGACCGACTGATGATTAAAATCTATAAATGATAATTAGTAGTTATATAATTAACTAAATAGTTTAATTAAATATAAAAATTTATATTATACTTAGTGTTGGTGGTTGTGTAGAGGATGAGTTAAGCTTGTAGTCAATTGCTAATCAAGTGAACTTTAAGCAAATTATAAATTGAGGGTGAGTATTTGAATAAAATGATCATTTTTTTCGACGAAAATATTCATTAATATGTGACTTTATGAGTACGATAAGTTCAACAGTTCAGTACTGATGGTTGAATTAAATATAATCTATGATGCATTGATATTTTCAAAAATTAAGCGTGCATCACATACCAGACACAATAGAAAAATATCTGATTAAAATAATATTAAAAATTAAAAATACACACGTATCTTAAATAATTGCATTAAAAATATATACAAAATATTTTAAATATATTTTTTTATATTTTAAATTATTGTAAAAAGTTTTAAAATTTTAGAGAATGAGATTTGAGCTAAAAGAGAGAATAATAAAATATATTTATTACAAATAATTAAAATTATAAAAAAATTACAATTAAATTTATAAATGTAGAATTGATAATAAATTTTATTCATTAAGATTATTAAAATACAATAAAATAAATTATTTAAGTATATATATATATATATATATATATATATATATATATATATATATTTATATATATAATTTAAGTAATTTATTTAAATATTTTAATTATTTTTAATATTTTATCTATTTAATTTATACATATTATTCTTCATTATAATTATAATGTAAATTATGCCGATTTGTATCATATTTTTAAAATGAAAATATCTGTATGTGTGTCCGTGATCGTGTATGTGCATCATAGGAGATAACTCTTAAGTGACTTTTACAATATTCCGTGCCGTGTTCGTGTCCATGTGACCGTGTATGTGCATCGTAGGAGATAACTCTTAGGTGACTTTTACAAAATGTTGTTTTTTATGACTCAAATGCTTTAGATTTATGAGTTCCAAGTTATAAGGTAGCTCAACTCGATCATCAATTTGTGCTCTTCATATGTAATAACATTGGAGCTCTTCTACCACCATATATAAGAAAATTCATGTATATTCTATGCTTTAGTATGCTTAATGTTTTGCAAAAGAAGTTAAAAAAGGGCTACAAAATAAAATCTTCTCTATCTACCACAAGCTTTCATAATAATTACATACATACTCATTATAGGAACTTCTCTTTACATACAAGCCCCTATTTATTGTGAAATTTTCATTCTCATGCTCTAGTGTATAAAACTTAAATCAATTAATAAAATAACCATTATATAACTTTACTCATCACTCTCAACCTATAGCTAGCTAATTCATTATTTGACTCTCATTTTAAAATATATAATATAATTCATATATTAATTCACATAGAAATCAAGCCAAACTGAATTTTATTTATTTATTTATTTTATCCACTTCAAAAGCTCCATAACAACGGTCCAAATAAGCCTTATCATTTTACAATAACAAAAAAATAATATTATCAAAGTGCCAAAAAGAATTTAATTTTTATTAAAAAAAGTCAACTTTCAAAATTATTAAAAAAAGACTACATATCTTAGAACAAAATTTTAAATTAAGTATGTTTTAATTAATAATTAACAGATTAAGCATTCATAAAAACAAATTTAATTTTAGTATCAGATAAGTAGAGCTGTCAATCGTAGGTTGTCCTTTTTTTCGGCTATCTTGTTAGATTAGTTAACGCTGCGATTAGCCATCTACTTCTAGCGGCGGTGTAAGACTAGTCGATAAAAATTTAACTTGTCATTTTTTAGTTATTAGGTTTAGTTAATTATTATTAGTTTTAGTTATTAGTTATTGGTTATTAGTTAAACTTTTTTAGGAAATTATTAGTTTATTAATTATTAGTTAAACTTTTTTAGGTAGTTATTAGTTATTAGTTATTAGTTTATTTAGTTTATTATTATTAGTTATTAGTTAGTTATTTGTTATTAGTTTAGTGTTATTAGTTATTTAATTATTAGGTTTAGTTAATTATTATTAGTTTTAGTTATTAGTTTAATAGTTAGTTACCTTAGTTTAGTTAGTTAGTTTATTTAATTTTTATTAGTTATTAGTTATCATTATTACTTATAATTTTATTGGTTATTAATTTAGTTATTAGTTAATAGCTATTAATTTTAGTTATTATTAGGTTTAGATTTAGGTTTAGTTATTAGTTAGCTATTAGTTTTATTAGTTTATTATTATTAATTAATAATTTTTTTAGTTTAGTTATTAATTAGTTATTAGTTTAGTTATTTATTCAGTTATTATTATAAGTCATTAGTTATTAATTATTAGTTAATTTTAGTTTTAATTATTATTTATTAGTTATTTAGTTTATTAATTTATATTATTATTATTTATTTAAAATTTCATTATTACTTAAGAGTTAGTTTAGTTATTAGTTTATTATTTAGTTATTAGTTAGTTAATTTTTATTAGTTTAATTATTTATTATTAGTTTTTATTTATTAGTTATTATTAAGTAGTTTATTTAGTTTTTTAGTTTATTAATTTATTAGTTATTAGTTATTAGTTAAATTAGCTTGCACGTTTAAGTACGCCATTAAAGCACTCTTGGCCTTACTGAATTTACAAGGTCGAGATAAGTTAGCTTTTCTAACCATGATCGTTAACTATCGGACGGAGCTCAACCGCTGTTACTCAGCGATGAGGTATGGTCGATCGCCGATTTATGAGGCGGCACCTAAAAATTTGTTTCATATCTTATTGTTCAAATGCACGAGAAATCTACAAACAGCTCAAAATCAATCCTTATATATATTTTTATATAGTTCAACAAAGCAACTACATATCCTCAACTTTTTGAAATCGTAGCGAAAATTCCTATAAACTCAAGAGAGTCAAACAAAGAGATTAAGAGCCATGGAGCAGACGAAGAGAGTCTGCATCATCGGCGCCGGCATCAGCGGCCTGGCAACGTGCAAGTACTTGTTGGAGAGAGGGTTGAGGCCGGTGGTCTTTGAGGCTGACCGGAGCGTCGGCGGCGTGTGGAAGAGCACGCCGGCGTCGACAAGGCTGCAGAATGAGAAATGGGATTACCAGTTCTCAGACTTCCCGTGGCCGGAGAAGGTGACGGAGGTGTGTCCTGATAGTAAGCAGGTGATGGAGTATTTAGAATCCTACGCTCAGCGATTCGATCTTATAAGGAATGTGAGGTTTGGAGCAAAGGTGGAGGGGATAGAGTATGTGGGAGTAGGAAAAGAGGAGATGGAGGCGTGGGATCTGTGGGGTGGCACCGGCGATGCGTTTGGTGGCGGGCGGCGAGGGGTGTGGCACGTCACAGTGCAGCGTGTGGAAGATGGAGCTATAGAGGTAATTAAATAATAATAATTATTATTATAAAGATTTACATACATATCACATAATTCTTATATAATTATTTATCTAATAACTAAAATTAAATATTTAATTATTTAAAAATAAATGATGATAATATTATATATATATATATATATATATTTCTAATAATAATAAGAATAATAATATGAATTTTTAGTTTAAAAGTTAAGTTTCACTTATCTATCTAAATAAATAGGAATAAATAAACATTATGCAAATGAGTTTTTAACAATTCATAAGTGATCTTATTCACTTATATAGAACAAAAGATAAAAGCAATGATTCAATAATCACATTTTTTATATTTTTATTAAATTAAATTATTAATTAACTAAATAAATATATATTTTGTGATCAGCACTCAAAAAAAAAAACTAGAGGAAATAATTTTGTATATTAATTAGAACTAAACCTGAAAAAATAAAATACAATAATTAATAATCACTAAATCATTCTAATTTCGAAATGTCTTATTATGTAAAATTGTAGATATGTACACTAATTATATATATATATTTATTTAAATATATATATTTAAATTAGATGCATGTGATGGATTTTGTGATCCTTTGCATCGGACGGTTCAGTGAAGTGCCAAATATCCCAATTCTTCCAAAAGATAAAGGTCCAAAGGCCTTCAATGGTAAGGTCATACATTCAATAACAATAAGCCTTTATCCCACTAAGTGGGATCAACTACATTATCGTTATTGGTATTGTATTATGTGTCAAATTCGTTTAATTCAAGTATACTAAAGTCATTTTTTATACATCTTAAATGTATTTTTTGGTCTACCCTACCTTAACGTAAAAGAAATTTAATGTATCTCTACTCTGCTTAGAGTCGTTGGACGCGTTTTATGTGGCCAAATCATCCAAGGCAACTCTCTCTAATTTTATCTGTCACTGGAGCTACTCTAACTTTTTCCTGAACATACTCATTTTATATTTTATCTCTATGTGTGATTAACCATACAATTTTTTTTTTCCAATTTTAGAGATGGATCTTCACAAAGTTCGCAGAGACTTACTTGAAGAAAACCATTCCCATGAAGAAGTAAGAAGTATGGTATGGTGCCAGAGCATAGGAAGGAAGTATCATCTTGAAACCTTCTAAGACCTTTGAATTCTACAAGAATGGCGTCCTCATTGAAGATGAGAACACCCCGATAAAAACTGATTTGGTGATCTACGCCGCTGGGTTCAAAGGCGACCAAAAGCTTAGAAATATCTTTATTTCTCCTTGGTTCCAAAAGATAGTAGCAGGAACAGAAGATATGATAGTTCCTCTCTACAGGTACTAATTATAATCACCATTATTAACTTTATTGTAAATACTTTAGGTTAGTATGAAGGCACTCATGAATGAGCTAACTTTGAGGCAGAGAGTGTATAAATCCCTAGATTCCACAGATGGCCGTCATAGGGTATTCTGAGAGCATATCAAACCTCCACACTTCAGAGATGAGGGGCAGGGTGGCTTGCTTGCTTCCTTGACAATGGTTTCTTATTGCCAAGCAAAAGAATGATGGAGAAGAATATAGTAGAGTGGGACAAGTACTATAAGAAATATTCAGGTAGCACTGGTGAGTGCTATCGTAGATCTTGCAACACACCTGTTAACACTTGGTACAATGACCAATTGTGCAAAGATATGGGATGCAACCCTAAAAGAAAGAAAGGATTTTTTGCAAACTTGTTCCTCCCCTATAGCCCTACAGATTATTTTGAGCTTGAGTCAAAATAATAATGGATACAAACTTATGAATTGATGTAAGGTGTTCTCTCAATGTTTGATAATAACTATTTATAGATGATTTGAAGTTATGAATAAATATGAAAATTGTCTAAAACAATTGTCCTACTAATTAGCAAACAAACAAAAAATATCTACAATAAAAACCTTAATTGGAAAAGCTAAAGTCATACACACCATAAAAGAAAGGGAAATTTACATACATACTATGATTCTTACGATTTACGTATTTACACCTTGAATATTTACAAAGACTTTACGCTCAAAAGTGCATTTCACTGAAAAAAGAGTGGTATTTTGATGTAATAATAATAAGATTTAGGTGTTATTTAAGTAAAAATTAAAGTTTGGGTGTGAAATCACGTAAATGTAAGAATTGCATGGTATGTATGTAAATCCCCCTAAAAGAAAATGAGATAAATAAAGAAAAAAAATATTAACATGACTAGTTTGTATATATGAACTCATAAAAACTTGCTTTAAAGGGTATATATTATGACGTTAGAGAGGGTGTTTTATTTCTAAATATAAATGGCATGATCTTAAAAGATAAAGAAGAAAAAAAATTTCTAAAAATATAAACAAAAATTGCTCATAATAATTTGTAAGAAAAAGTAAGTTCAACACATAAGGCTTCACTAAGCAAAATCAATGTAAAATTTTGATTCATAAAGCCAATCTCAAATATTTACAATAAGGCTAGTGATGATATATTGATATATGGAAGGGATTTTTCACCCTCTAGAAGGAGATTTATCATCATTAACTCAATTTGATTTTAATGCTATATCTAGGGGTGTCAAAAATTGACCCGACTCGATAACTCAACACACTTCGAAAAATTGGGTTTGGGTTTACCAAATTTTGTCGGGTTGAAGAAATTGACGAAAATATTTGGTCGTTATTGACCTTTAACCGAAATTGACCCGGTTTTGATCCGTCAACTCGAACTTGACCCGAAATCGACCCGAAATTGACCCGAAATCGGCCTGAAATTGACCCGAAATCGGGTTCGGGTCATTTCGGGTCAATCGGGTTGAAGTTTTTGACCCGTTTTCCCGGGTCGGGTTCGTCAACTTTTCAATTGGTCAGTTTGAATTCGGACCCATGACGAATTGACACTAGCTATATCCTTAAAATGTACAATCTAAATCACTTATTCCATCAACATCATTAAAATTAGTAATTTGCATAATGCATCAATATTTCCATAATAGATGGCTTTTTATACGAGAAGATATTTATGATTTTGGAGTGCATAGGCTTTTAAATGACTTGAAATTAAATACAAAGATCATTCAATACAATAATATTCTTTAATACCCCCTACTTAAGTTGGAGAGTGAAAAATGTCATAAATTAGTTCTTCCTTAAGACCTTATGAAAATGTTAAGGACAAATCAAGCCAACCAATAAAATTTTTTTTTTCTCAATTTACATGAGTCTACCTCAATATATTGTGTACACATGAGAATAGGGTTAGTTGTGATATATTATATTATTTGATTATCACAAAGTAATAGTGTGGGAGTTATTTGTGAGACCATTATATCTTGTAAAATGTGATGCAAAGCATGTATTTGTCACAACTTGATATTATCTTCTATAGATGATTGGAAACATTTATCTATTTCTTGGATTTCTATTGAGTTACAAGAGTTTTCAAGGAAATTATAACATAGATCTTACTGTGATGCAACCTACTAAATATAAGTCACAAGATACTTTTGAAATAAGTTTATTAGTGGATTCAAAGAAATGAACTTATTTAAGAGTATTTTTGATGTACATGAATATACTTATATACCTCTCTTGAAACAAAGATTTGAACTCCTAGCAAGTTCTTACATAGTCTTTAATACAAAAGTGTTATAGAATGAATTTATTTTTATACAAGAGGAAATAATCAACTTTTGATGATAAAAACTAGCTTGTTAGATGATGATGTTAGAAGATACAAAGAGTGTTTGGTTCGCATTTAGAGTGTAAAACCAAATATAGGAAATTTAATTTTTTTGAGTGTTTGATATGGTTAAGTAAAATTTGATGCATTTGTAGTGTATTTGAAATGCATTAGAATGGTCATTTTTTTGGTGTATTTGGAAATTAAATCCGATTTGGTAATTCATCGTCGGTAGATCTTAAAGTGTTTGCCATACCGCCCCGACTACGCGACGCACCGTCGTGGTCGTCCAGTGATAATCTCAAAAATATTTTACATTATATTTATTTTTCTTAAACAGAAAAAAGAATTTCGTGTTGTAGAATTTTTTAGACAATTAAAATGTCAAAATCATTCGCATTCGGTTCTTTCTGGCTTTAAATCAGAGCAACCAGGCCTAACAAGTTAGAAACAACTCTTGATTGACTTGTCTAAGTTACTGTTGTGGACTCAAAATTTTCAGATGTCTAAGTTGGGTATCAATAAATGACTTATAGATCCTAAACTTTCCAGATAAATTTCTATCCTTAAACAAAATACTTCATAGCTCAGTGAAAGAGGTCATTATCAGAAGCACCGGATTTATATGCACATGGAACAAATATTATGCATCATCACATGCTTTCTCATGACAGCACTTCTGATTGGCTCTACTGAGAAACAATTCAAAACAATACCTGCAGCTTGAATTTTTACAATTTCTTCTCAAAATAGATGTCAGTTTGCTTCGACTGAGCTTTCAGGTCCTTCAGCTTCTTCAATATGTTTGCGAAGTAGTCCTGTAGATACCTTTCCAATGTGCTAATATCCTTCGAATCGACACCGATAAGTTTATACGTGTCGTTCATTGGAGCTGAGAAAACAACATCGCTCGATAGAACCTGAACAAATCTCTTGTTACAGTTTGCAGAAATATTGATTTCTTCAATTCAAATTGCATAATAATTAAGTCTTTGAAGAGTTAAATCAAAGTCTAAAGCTCTATAAATTACAAAGAAGAAGAAGAAGAAGAAGAAGAAGAAGAAGAAGAAGAAGAAGCTTTACTTTCAAGCAAGAGCATGAGTGATAGTAACTGTGAGGGATTTTACCTCTGAAAAGGCCAATCTATCTGCAACATCGTTTGTCCACTGAAAGAGTCTAGTGAGTTGGCGAGTCAATTTCAGAACTGAAACAGGGACAGTGGTTACATTTGCATCTTGCCCTGCAAACCCTCTCGCACAATGTTATCACCTGAAATATTACAGTAATTAAGAACAAAAATATTTTTGTTGCTGGACTTAATCTTTCTCACAGAAAAGGGAAGAGAAAAGAATATTTTAAATTTAAAAAAAAACTGTTACTTCTTTTCAAATGGAGATATTTTACATTTTGATAGGTTAAGAAAAATGAAGCCATGACTGACATTTAGCCCCAGGTGATTCGCTGCTTCCCAGTAATTTTCTGATAGCAAACTTAATTTCAGTGTTGATACAATATCTAAAATACAAGTGATGTATTAGGACATCTTAGGGCTTAATATGTTTAATGCAAATTCCAATTATGAGAAGCACAAAATCATGAGGCACACGCAAAACTTCGCCAAATGCAAAGGAGCATGTGGGAAGAAGGAAGAAGAATCCGAAGAATTCATTGATGGTTCATAATATAAAACGAAATAAGATGCAACTTGACTTATACTATATTTTTAAAATTTTTTTGCCTGTAAATAAATCTTAATTCATTGAAGGAGCTTATATGGTTATATATTTTTTGGTAGTAGTTTTTGAGGCTTCCTCAAAGATTTTTTTTTTTTAGTTAGATGGACCATTATATTATTATTTGGTTTAATTATCACAAATCTCTTATTTGCATCTTCAAAGAACTTATAATTATCATAGTTAGGATTAAGTTTTCTACAAAAACTCAAGCAAATCACACATATAATTAATAAATGGTGCAATAGATATGATGAATGCAAGCAAAATGCTAAAATACTTATATATTTTCTAATGAATAAACAATAATTAATTCCTACAAAAAATACAAAAAAAAAATTATATTTCATAAGTTCCATCAATTATTATTTTTTTTTTTTGGCAATTAATAAACAATATAAATATGGTGTATATATTATATGAGGAAACAACCTATTTAAAGAAAAGCAATCCAAGTGATTTAAATTTCAAGTATGAAGAATTATGTGGATTCAACTAGACCGATGGATTTTTGAATTTCATGTTTTCTTGAAAAAAAATATCATAAATAAATATATGGGTATGTTGATATAGTTTAATTTTCCCAATAAATTTCTTTTATAAATAAGACCAAAAAATAAAATTAATACCAATTTAAATTGTAAATGAAGAGAAAATTTTGATAAATACTTAATCATGAGCTATATTATCAACTTGTTCAAGTGGTTTATCACTTCAAAATGTATATCATTTGCTAATTTTAGAATTAGAGATAAATTTGTACTCTAATTCAAGTTTAGGTTCATATATAAGTGCACATTAAGCATAAGTTCAAGTTCATAAATATGACCTAATTTAGAAATGGTGCAATTTCATATTTCATAAAATTACAATTGTAGGCTCCGAAAATTCGCCACCGACCTCTCGATTAGGAGAGTAGATTAAATGTCGGTGAAATTTTTAGAAGGCAGATGGAATAGTAGATAAAACACTACCCAGAGATTTCACTCATTTTGTGAGACTTTAGATCGATTCTGGGTTTCCATAAGCATATATGTTAATTATCTCAATCTTTGAGAGAACTTTGATTAAGGTAGTCGTTAGATCACTTAAAGCGTAACTATAGTAACAAATGTAGTTTAAAATTTGGGATTTATAATTTATGAAATTTATCATCATTAACCAGCGGATGGTTGAGGGAATGATACTTGATCAAAATTTCATGGTTAGTCATCCCATAGTGGTCCATCATTTAGTCGGAAGAAGTAGTGTCGAAACTCAAAGAATGTCTAATAAGTTCGTCGTCAAGAAATCCTTATAATAGTGTGGTATTTGTCAAAGCGCTAAGTCTACATTAGGCGATATAAAGTTTTTTCTATCAAGTATACTATGGATTCTTCAAGAAGCGATTACATTGCTAGTCGTCCATTGATATAATTATTGTCGTTTGGCGGCAATATTGACCTCCATGTAAAGCATAGTCAAATTCGATCTTTAGGAAGACGGTCGTCATCGGGCTCAAAATGCACCATCATCGAAAATGGTCGAAATGACCTCCGATCGAAGCGGACTTATCATTGAGCGTCGAAGCGATGGAATATAAATATTAATAATATAATGATCAATCGATCAAACAATTGAGCTATATATGTGTCGGCATATCGAATTAAGGCGTGGCATAATAGACGCTCATTTAAAATTGATCAGCGTCGTTAAACATACTATCAAATAAAAGGCGCATGCTCAATTGGACGAGTTTGTGCAAATGTTGAAGGATCGTAGTGACACTCAAATCGGTATGCGGCTGACGTCAAAATCAACTCAAATGACCTCCATGACGAGCGGACGTTTGCGTTGAAACATCGAATTGATCAAGAATATAAATATTGAACAATCAACGATCAACCGTCGGTATCGATATCTAATGACCGGCATGCTCGGTCGGGAAGGCTGCGGCGATATCAAACAACCTTAGTAAAATTGATCACGTCGTTCGAAATATCAAAACTATAAAATAAGATTGTCACGCTCAATTCAGCGGTCGCATGAAAATGGTGGTCCGGCGACACATATTTTGGTGTCATTTGATCTTGGTAGCAAACGCTCGATGCGAACGGATCGCCGTTACGTTGATCTAATAACCTAAATTGATATATATATTGACCATGTGATTTTATTGGCGTAAAATTTATATTAAAGTCACTTAATCAATTTAAAAATCAGTTTAAAAGCCCTAGATCTAACCTAAATCCCTAAAAATTGCTCAGTTCGGTTCAGCCCTAATCCTTACATGCACAACTTGAACCGATCTCTATTCCTCTTCACGTGCATAACCACTCCCGCTCTTCCTCTTCAACCGTTCCCCCCCTCTCCGGTTCGACCTCCTCAAAGGTACGCTCCAATGGCAAAAACGGGTTCTGGCATTTTTCCCTTCCTCTTTTCTCCAGAAAACCGCAGAGCATCTTCTGTGTCCGTGCTTTTAAGCAACAATGGCGAGCAGCTCTCAAAAGGATCTTTTATCATCATTGAATTCTGAGATCAAAAGATACAATGGTGATGATCCCCTCCGTCCCTGGGTACGAGGCATTCGGAAGATTCACCAATCTCTACCCCCTCACGTTCTCAGTGAGAAACTCCCTCGATTCCTCCAGAAGTGCACACAAACCTTCAAATCTGATCGTCGTTATTGAAATGATTCCAGATATCTGGCTGTTTGGGTCCAGTTGATGGATTATGTGGAAGATGCAGGGGTGATATTGAGAAAGATGGAGAAGAGCCAAATAGGTGGTGAAGAGGACTAAGTTCTACACTGCTTATGCTCTATACTATGAGAAGAAGAAGAGATTTGAGGATGCGGAGATGATGTATTAGTTAGGTGTTCAAAAGCTTGCAGAACCAATGGGAGAATTGTAGAAATCATATGATCAGTTTCTTCACCGGATGAAGATGCTCAGACATCCAAGAGCTAGACGGGCAGCAATGGCCAACATTGGTGAAACAACTACAAACGGGACTGCAACATCTGGCTTCGGAAAACTGAGGATCTAATTGACTGCAATTGCTTTATGTGCAGGCCATTCTCTGAAAATCTCAACCTCCATTGATCTAAAAAATCACCAAAATGTAGAAAGCTTTTTGCAAACTGACTTTGCGAAAGAAAATTCAGGTTGCACAGTAGGTTTATCTCAAGTAGATGATGCTTGTCATCATGGTCTGTCGGATCCCACAATCAACACGAAGGAGGCCATGAATGCTATTAGTAGTATGTTTAAGGAGGCCATACTGCCAGAAACAACCTCCAGAAGTTTACAAAAGCCATATCAGCGTGGAAATACTATTGAGGTGTTTGTTAACGAAGAAATGGAAGAATCAAAAAAGATGGTTTTCACAGCATTATTTCTAATACTCGACCTATTTCCCCAAAGAGAAATGACAACAATGAGTTACAAATGCCATTTGTTGGCGCTTTCAAGATACTTGCTGACAAGGAGGAAGCCTCTTCCGCAACCGGAGAAAAGTCATGAGCGGGTTTTCTCCCGGTTCGCGTGCTTTCCGACCCTTTCCTTCGCCGTAGTCGGAGAAGAATACCGTCATGAGGCGGGTTCTTCTCTTGATTTCCGGCATATCCAACCCCGTTTTCTTGCCGATTATTGCAACGTGCAGAAAAATGAGTCAGAACATGTGGAATCAATGTGTGAATATGAATATATACATGCTTGTGTTTCTTTGCAAGTTTGAAAGCCTCATCGTGCTCATGAGGCTGACGATGAAAAACCGCCATGATGTCAGACACCGCTCACGCCAGATCGAGTAACATCTATTGATCCCTGGTCAAATGTCAAATTTCTCGAATCTGACTTAAAAAACGGAAAGTAAAAGAATCGGCTTAAGAATGTCAAGCAATGAAACCTAAAACTAAAATTCAAATTAAAAACTCCAAACAAAAAAGGAAAATAATATACAACGAACACAAAAGTAAAACAAAAAAAGGGTGAAAAGCACTTACGAAATTTATCTAAGAGTTAAAGCCCACTAAAAGTTTCTAACCGCTTCTCTTCAAATGCTAACTCCAACCCTTCAAACAAATGGAATGGAATGTAAGACTCCTCTTATTTATTTATAGAATTAAGGATAGAAGGCCCACTTTCAAGAAAAAAGGAGGAAAACGAATGTAGAAAGTTTGAATAAAAAAAGAGGGAGGGAAATGAATGTAGAAAAGTTTGAACAAGTCTCCTACGTGAGTTGTAGCATAACTAATCTCAATGCAAGCACTTAAAATTTTGATATTCGAAGTTTTAGTTTTAATGCCTAATTAAAAGCAAACATTTGCATGGAGGGAAGATCCTATAGATTTGAAGGTTGAATTGAAAAGAGAAAATATATCTATAATAATATGGGTCAACCTGTTGGTAAGCTTGAAATATATGGGGATGTTTCATAAAAATATACAGAAATCCATAATCTTATCTATGAAAATAAAAAACAAGTCAAATGAGAGACCTTCAAAAAGAGAAGGAATCAATTTAAATATTATACTATTGATTCACATAAATCACTGAGGTAAAACTTCTTTAAAACAACAAATTAAACTATCTTTGAATCTATACTAAAACACGCTCTGGATCGCAATTTTCAGACAAGCAAATAAAGGCACAAACTAAATATCTAAATGAAGGCTTTCCTTCAATATAAAATTAAGGAACTTCATTCTAAATTATGATTTTCAAAATCAACTAAAACCACTAATTAAAATTAAGTTTATAAACACCGTGATGCCAACATAAAGATTTCTGCAAATTTTAATGAAAAGGTATAAGTTGGAATTAAATGAAAATCAAATCAATCTCATAATTCATAAATAAACACTACATAAAGTCTTAAATACACCGCATGAGTTGCGCTTCTACCAGGACTGATCCCATTAACAAAATCAAAAATCAATTATAAAAATTTCAAACCAATGAAATATCTAAGAACTGACTGCCATGCGACAAGAGATATAATCCTCTTAAAGAACTAAACAGAGTGATCTAAAGTTTAAACATATTCAAATTAATCAATTTTTCCAAATCAAATTTACTCAAATTAAATATCAATCTCTAAAAAACTGCTCAAATGAAATTCAATCGTTAAAAGTTTAAATCAAAACTCAATCTATCCACCTTACGCAATTGTTTGTTGCGGGTGACAAATTAAAAAAAACTCTAACACAAAGCGATTAAATCAAGTGTTACATGTTTCTCCCAATCAATCTCACAAGTAGCGACGTGCTGTCCTCGACCATTGCAAGAGCCCAGAGAAGAAGCATACCGAATCCTATGAGTTTGGCGTAGGCTCCATTATATTACGATCACGAGTATATGCTCAATGCTCGCCTTTGAGTTGTGAATCATAAGATAATGATAGTAAGAACAACCATCTGTAGTACTTAAGCTCTGCCTTGACAAACACCACCCCAAGTCTAAGATTTCGATGACGACGTAATTGGATAAGGATCCTTCTAAGTCGGCCACCTCCTTGACTAAATAATAGGACCACGACCCTGGGATAACGAACCATGGGATCTAAATCGCACGCCATCATTCCCCAACCATCCTTTAAATCGAAATGATGAATTTCATAATCTCAAATTCTAAAACTCCACACGTGTTATTATACCACGATTTAACTACCAACGACTAGTCTTAATCAAAGTTCTCTCACTCACCGAGGGTAATTAACTATAGAGCTACCTAGAAACCTAACGATCTAAAGTCCTGCAAAACGAGCGAAAATCTCGAAGAAGGTCTTATCTACTATCTCATCTGCCTTCTAAAAATTACATCGACACTTAAATCACACTCTCTTCAATTCAATTTATCGAGAGATGGAGAATTTTCTGAACAACCAGATAGGACTGTCAGATCATACGGAGCCTCTGCTAAACCATTTATTGTATGACATACCACGCCTTTACCAAGCATGATTGAGAGAAATAATCACAGATTGATTGAAGACATTTAGAGCTAATTTTATGTCACCTTCAACAAATAATCAAGGTTGAATTGAATTTGACTTTACATTTTAGAGATTAAATTTCATTTAGACATTTATACTTAATAACATATTATATTTTGATTTGGATTGATACTGATTTAAGTTAATTTGATGAAGCTGAATACATTTTCATAAAAGTATCCCTCCTGGTTAAAATCTCCATTCAACACCATCATCGATTTATTATCTCAAATCGTCGAATTCTATTAATTTAATAATAGATCGATCTACCGTCATACGATGTAATTCTTCCAAATGTCTTATTGAGTTATAATTCTATAATATTATTATTAATTTTAGGATTTAACCCCAATCAAATCCAAGACCAACCGAAATCAACCCACGCAAAGATCCTCGCATTAAAGTTTAAGCATTCAACGTAATGTTGGGGCCCATGCGGGTTGTTCAATTCAATATTAATTTAAGCTTTAGGGGATTTGAATAATGTTGCTTATTTTGATTGAGTTTCATTGTAAGTTTAAGATTTTAGATGAAATACAAGATTGACAACCCTCCCAATATCGCCCCACATCGTAAAGGCTAATGGGTGATCATTATGCTAAGAAAGCGTGTATTGATGTAAACACTAACCAAGATCATCCCACCACGCCAAAAGATATGTATGGTCTCAAGACTGCGTAACACAAATTTCCTCGCCACATCAAGAAAGGCGTGTACATGTAGTTATACACCCCCAATGTCAGTTTAAACAACAATTTTATATTTTCGGCTTTATGTCAATTTGTTTAATTTATTGTGAAAATCGACAAGATTTTATAATATCCGCGCCGCCCCCAGATAGGACCGCCGTGTATGTTGGGTCACCACGCCAAGAAAGGCGATGGGATAAAACCACATGTATCGACATCCCACCATGCCAAGAAAGGCATGTATGGGGCTCTAAGGTACCTGCATGAAACACATATTTCTCCGCCACGCCAAGAAAGACATATACTGGTACTTATATACCTCGAGCTAGATTCCAAATATCATTTTCTTTATTGTTCCTTGGCATTCTAGATTCTGACAAAATTTTGGCAACATCTCTCCTAGCCGGGAGATTTCTACCGAAACTAAGCTGTACTCCTAAAAGACACATTGGTGTAATACCAACCTGAGTCTCCAAACCTACCCATCTAAAAAGACGTGCATAGGCTCTTCGTGTACCTGTCAGAAAGCTCAGATTTCCCCGCTACGCCAAGAAAGGCGTGTACGAGTACTTATACACCCATAAGCAAGCAATTTTATACCTGTGGAAAAAAGGCTGAAGCGAAGCGCAGTGCACCTGAAAGGGCATGCACTGTCATGTGCGCAGGGCGAGGACGGCGGTGAGCGACGCCGGGAGTGCGGCGCAGGGGCGAGTCAGTGCGCCGCGACGGGAGGCACGCGTCACAAGCTGGGCTTGCGCGCAGGAGAGACCCACAGTCACGCCTCCTCACCTGGATTGTTCAGGCGTGAGGGTCGCTACGACGGATGTCGCGTTTGGCCTCGATTCTTCGGCCCGTCTCAAGGAGAGGCGAACGGTCGCGAACAACGGACCTTGTTCGTGGGTCGCACGCGAGGAGGCGCGAGGACGCCGAGTCGCTGCGGAAAGGAGAGGAGCTGGGGAGGGATTCGGGCCGATGGGATTTTTGAGAAGGAGATTAGGGTTAGGTGAGAGGGTATTTATTATATTTTGTTTATTTAATTAAAAATTAACCCTAATTGAAATTTTTGCACTGACATTATTACATAGGCCATATATATGTCAATTTTAAGATGATGTCAACGCAACGACGCGTCGCTTTCACGATCGAGCCATTTCATGTTCCAAGTCAATTCTAGTTCAAATTACATGCCGTCGACGCTCGATATTTGCGCAGTATTCTTCCGAATTGACGCATAGCCTCATTTGATGTTTTGTCATTTCGACGCTTCGCAATCAATTTAGCGCAGAGGTTATCCGCATCGCATTTTTCGACCTCAATACGTGCAGCGTGGCCGATTTTCTTCTTTATCGACCATCGTCAAATTGTAATATGTATTTTGATCAATTTTGACGCTCAACGCTGACAATAAGTCCGTTCGTTGATCGGAGATCATTTCACCGATTTTCGATGTCGGTATATTTCAAAGACCGATTGCGCGGCCGATCACTCGATATTCAGCGACTCATCCATCCAAATGGCTTTTATTTGATATATTTTGATGCTTCAAAACTAATGATCATTCACGGGCGTCATTTGCATCATCAGCCTCCCAAATTTGACTGGCGTAAGACTGACGCCCTCCTTGATCGATCGACCGTCGAATTGTAAAATATGTATATTCGATCATTCGACGTTTCAAACACAATAAAGTCGCTCGTCGATCGAGATCATTTTACCAATTTCGACAATATCCGCAATTTCAACTTCGATTTAATTTCTTTCTCAATCATCATCGACTGACTTATAGCATGTACGTCAACAAAAATAAATAACTTATAATTGTAAATCTTTAATTTCAATCATTTAAATAAATCATGAATCTATACTTATGAGATTCAATTTAATATAAAAAAATTGCAATGTAATTATTTTTTAATAATTGTATAAAGTCTTAATTATTTTCTTCAATAATTAAGAACATATTAAAATTTTTTTAATTAATTTTTTAACTTAAACAAATCTTTTAAATTTTCAAATTTATTATTAATCAATTTTAATTTTGCTTTAACAAAAAGAATCAAACATAATAAAATTCAATTTTCTAAATTGAAAATATTTTCAGATCTCTATCTTCCATCAAATGTATTTGATCTAGTAATACTTACATTGAATGTATCTAGAATTATAGTTAAACTAATTTTGTTCAAATTGCATTGTGTTCTAACAAGCAACAATTATTATTTCACATTTACATATTATTGCAATGCAACCATAGGCTATGATACCCGCTGTAAAGTCTAGACCTTATAATGTAAATATAATATTATATGAGTGAAATCTTGCAAGACACAACAAAACTTTACAAGTCACAAACTCTTAATTTTAATAATTATTCTTTACTTTTGATGAAAGTATAAAATATGAAGAGAATAAATTTTGATGATAGTTCAACAGACTTCTAATATAAACAATATTTAGAAATTTAAAAACAACAACATGCAAAGTATGAAAATTCAAGCATCGTTGAAACCCACAAATTGTATTGGTCTCAAATAAAATTAATCCAATAAAAAAAACTGAGTATTGATAATAAATAAAAATTACCAGAGTAAAAGTAACCAGTCTCACACTTGTGCAAAAAACATAGCTTCTTAAAGAAACCTTCAAACCCCAACTTGACCATGGAGCTGACTCCCAATTCAAGTATTCCATTTAATTAAGGAATTGACTCTCATAAGTAGAATGCATAGCACATCAAACAAAAATTTTAATCCAAACTAAATAAATTATTTTTACATAAGCCTCAGCATAAGAAGGTTGGAAGTTGGAATCTATAACCAAGACAAAAAATAGATAATTGAAATCACATCAAAGGTATAGGAAGTTAAAAACCACGAGAACAAAGGAGGTTTGCATCAACAAGCTTGGTTTCAAGGTCCAAGTCAAAGAAAAAAAGGTCTATATTTACTTTTATTGCAGATGAAAATAACAATGTTATAGGATACGACACAAATTATGAGTATCAATGTCTTTACTTTTTTCTTTCAAATTTTAATGATTGTCATTCTAGCCTTTGCATTCCAAAGCACACAGTCCAATGTCAACATTCCAAAGGTAAAAACATAGTTTACTAATGTAACTCTGCTAATAAGATGATATCACGTTCTTTGCAACTATAATGAGACTACCAAAATGTGTATTCAGCCAGATTAAACTCTCTTTGTATAATATTACTAGCATTTTATACCTCTTGAGTTGTCCATGCACGAGGTCCTGCAAAGGTAAGAAGTTTCTTGTCAACTTTCTCATTGCGCATGGCTATAAGCGTGAGTCGAGCTATATCCTGGTATAACATTACAATTGTTTTAGAAAATAACAAACTTGCAAGCTTCTAACACATACAAGACAAAGCCAACAATTTTGAACTTAACAAACCTGAGTGTCCATGTAAGCTATTCTAGTGGGAGCATCTGTCCCCCATACTGACTTCTCTTCTAGTATCGGAACAGCATATTGCCCAATGAGGCCCTTTTGTTATGATGGATTATTGACAGATGTCAGAAAATGACTCAAAAATGAAGTGCAGAAAAAACATAAATTAAGCCAAAAGGTGTCGACAGAATGATTTGATCTCTTATCTGATAAAAATCGCACCATTATCAACTGCAACAAATATAGACTGTTGGATTATGATTAATGAGCAAAAGAACAAAATAAAGCTTCAGTAGCTGATTAAAAAATCAAATTTTAGGAATCAGCTTCACGATTAAAATGTAGTGGATGCAAAGATTTGACTAGTTGGAGTTTCAAGCTGTTGTTCATGCTATAAGGATTTAACGCAAGCATAAGCCTTCTAATCAATGTCCAGTGTTTTGTTAGACTTTTGAGAATATAAAATGAGTACTATAATAATATAGAGCTAGAGTGTCATAAAAGGTTAGTTTTTACTAAAATCTCGAGTTTATCCCAAAAATTATTTATTCTAGTTGAACTCTCATTTGACCTCCAAGGCCTCCCAACCTAAATTTTGTCTTTAGGCACTCAAATCACAAAACCTCAACCTCATCTCGATTGCCCTAGCCATAAGGATTGTCCTAACTAATATCTTAGTCATTTTAAGGACCTCCATATCACCTCAACTTGGAAGATAGACATAGCCTCTTAGTAGATTGGAGAGATACCCTACCTTTGATCCAAGTCGGTTTAGTGTTATATAGCCCAATAACCTTTACTCAATTGATTTCAAGCTAAGGGGAATAGTTGATTCTCCTTGGACTAGCCATTCCTAGCCTAGGCCTTTCTTAAAATGGCATCATGGCCATTCCAAATGCTCGTTAAACAGTTTGGGAAGTCATGCCCCTCTTGACATTGCCTTACAATACCAACTAGCTCTGCCCTTAACTCTCGATGCTATCTTGTCAGTATTTTAGCCATCATTTTTCCTCGATACCGCTTTTAGCGATGGCCTATCAACCCTCCAAGTTGGCGCCCACCACTCAACATCAACATCTCAGTGCCTTGTCAGAGAAGTATCCCTTCCAAGCCTTCACTATAAATTCTTAAGGCCATCACTCAAAAAGTGTCTCCCTCTCACCACCCAAACTTAATGCACCAGCACCATCAATTAGCTCCACTACTCGTTTGCTAAGTCAATGACTCTAGATCTCTAAATTGAAACCTCATTTAAGCCCGCACAATTGACAATTTGCCGCTTAGCAACATTGAGTTATTGAGTTGAAACCCATGTCTTGGTTTGACCTGCCACCTCAAATATGGGCTTGAGCCATATAACTATCACCTCCCTTAAGCACCACTTAGGCACACTCAAGCCTACCATCAGAAGTGTCTCTCCATTTAGTCATTTTGATGTAAAAGTTAACTAAAATCTTTGTAGATTAGGAACTTGGTGATAATTTTAGGTTACTTGAATGCTTATAATCATCAAAGGCCACTTTCTTTCAGAAAGCTTTCATTAGGTTTAGCTCATCAAGTAGGACACAAATTTGATCTAATGCAAACTTTTTTAACTATTCAGAGGCATAAAATAGTTATAAAATTTTAAATTTTAAAACAATAAAAATTATAGTTAAATTGTAAAAGTTCAAGAAAAAAATGTTAATATAATGGAGAAAATTTGGAGATTCACATTTAAAATTTCCCTGCACTTTTTATGAGTCGACATGGGTCATTTGGCAATAATCTTTTGATAGTCACTTGATCATCCTTATCACATAAACTTAAATCTATTTTCTGTAAATTAAGAAAATTGCATAGTGCATATTATTGCAACCTATCTACTTCACAAACATAAATGCACACTTGCACTCATTTGCAACCCTTTACATCCTTGTAGATTTTCCTAGAATATGCATTACAATGATAAAGATCAAGATATATATTGTTTTATGAAAATGTGAGTTTAATCTAAGTATTTTTCTTATGCTTGTCGAAAAATATTTAACACTTGGTCCTTGACTCAATTCCTTCAATCCCTTTCTTGTGAATGATGAAGTGTTATTTCTCTTTCCATAAGCATGCCTTCATAGATTAAAAGACCAACATCCTCGAAATCATCTCTCAAGATGTTGTGAGTCCCTTTCATGATTCTCTTTAGGCAAATCCATCTTGAGATATTAAGATCTTGGTGCATCTTTTAACATCTATTTTATGCTAAGTCCAGCCAACATATTATCAAATAGACTCCTTGAGGGAAAACACAAAAATTCCCTGTCACTATCATGACATTCCCATGAGGATTGACCTTTTTGAGCTTAGGCCTCCTTTTATTAAGACTGTTGTCTAAATCCTTTCATGTTTAATCAAGAAAATAAGTTAAATATCTTTAACCAAGAGTATTCTTTGATATCATGATCAAGACAATTAATTATGAGAGCTTATGTCAATGGAAAACAAAAATCTACTATAACTAAATAAACACTATTTGACCTCCATGAAATTAGGGGAAATCATTTGGATATATTTCTAATATACCTTCCAATAATTTTCATGGATCCGTGCTAGAGTTTGTTGGTGCTTTATGATCCATGATGCATAAAAGATATAGTGTGAAATCTAGAAGTTTTTATTTTTCATGCAATCAAAACAATCATACCACAATTTTTTGATGAATTTAATGGTCATTAACTTTGAGCTTTTATTCACTATAATAATATCACGACCCGGCCTGGGAGTTTGGAATATCAAGGCGGGAATAGACGATCGGACGGATAAAAGAAAAACTTACATAATACTTCCAATCTTAAATAAAATCTCCAATCATACATGAGTCACTACAATCCACAAATGATTTAACAATTTGTCCACACATATATATACTAACAAAGCTCATACGTAATTTAAACATAATTCAACATAACCGATATAATTACCTATCTCCAAAGTTTCTACTAAAAAATATAACTCTCCCTTCTCTCCATTTTGTTATGATTTTGAAAAAAAAATTAAACAACTAAGAATCAATAAAATTAGGCCAATTATGTTACACTATAATAAATAAGTAGAATTAAGATGACGCTTTTGTTATACACGTACATAAAAAATCTCAAACTATCAAACATACATGGATGTATAAATAAACATTTCACGAACTTTACTTTTACATTTATCATCGATCTTAGTCACCGCCTAAACCTTTACCAATACTCATCCGAAGACCATTACCATTCATCATCGTCCTTTTCGCTTATTTCGCATGCAGACATCGCTTCCTCGCCAAGTACTAAGGAGAACTCCACTTTCAACATACACATTCATCATACAATTAGCCTACGATATTAATTCATAACTAACAATCATCGCTTAACTTTATAAAAATAAGTTAATATGATTTAACATTCGTTATTATCCAAAGAAAGAAACAAACTACATCACAATTTATAAATAAAGGGAAAATAATCACAACTCATAGCATCTAAAAAGTCATAATCATACAAACACGATTTCATCACAAAGAAATTAAAGATATTTTACCATAAATATACATAATTACCCACTTTAATTTGTAGCTTTTCAATCTCCTTTCCTTTAACGCTTTTTCTTAATTGAAATTCTATAACATAAAATATTAATTGGGATCAATATTAAAGAATTTATTTTATTTTATTCATACGATATTTACATATAACTTTTATAAATCGACGCACGATTCATCAATATTCATCATTATTTTCTAAATCAAGTTAAATTAACTTTAATTTATTTAATATAATGATATTTATAATGCCTAATTTGCCATATAATACTTCTAAATCTTATTAATCCTATTATTTTTCTTAATATAAAATATTAAGTGTTAAAGTGATTTAATATATTTTATTTAATATTTATCATTCTCCTTAAATGATTCTAAATTAATTAACAATAATATAACTTAACATAGGTTTAAGGTTTTATTAAATTTTGCAATTATATTTCATACGTATGCTTAATACTTAATTACTTAACTGATTCATCCTACATATTCTAAATTACATTTCTCAATAAATCTATAAACCCTAAGTCAAAATTATAAACCCTAAGTCAAAATTAAGATAATAACATTTCAATTATAAATATATATATATATATATATATATATATATATATATATATATATATATATTAAAATAATAACATTTTCAATTAAATTCTGCTAAACTTATAACATCCTAAATCATGATCTAATAATGAAATCAAAATCTCACGCTAATTAAATATACATATAAATACATACCTCCTTTCTCCTATTTCCTCAATCGGATTGCCCTAAATACACTTCTTTTTATCGTCTCAGACGACGCACTCCTTCGCTCAGTGTTCTGCTCAGACGTAGTGGCACAAGCTTTTCCTCCTTCCTTCTGTTTAGGCAGACGGCACTCTTTCCTCCTCTGACGACATTCTCCGGCGACTGATGTTCCATATGGAGTCAGGCGCGTAATTTCCCCTTCTTCTTCTCTTTTCTCTTTCTTGTTTTGGGGTTCATTCAATAAGAAGCTTTTCTTTTGACTTTTTCCACCTACCAACCATCGCTGTTGGATTTTCATTTTATTTATTTATTTTCTCTTTTTTTTTCTGATTTTTAGTTATTACAATCTCTCCCTATTATAAAAATTTCATCCTCGAAATTTAAATGATAATAATAGAAATAAACATACATTTAATTAAATAATTGAGAATAAAGTTTTCGTGATTTGATTCTCCCACGTAGCTTCGACTGACCCATGTTTCCACAAGATAATGGAAAATTTTTATTCCGATGCTTAACATCATAATCTATAATTTTTTTCTAGCTCCTCCACAAATGTGAGATCCGTTGAATATCAATAGATCCGCAATAATTTTGGTTCATCAAGAATATATTTTCGTAAGAGAAATATGAAACATTATCATGACTCTGCGTGTGAAAAAAAAGCCTATAAGCCACTTTTCAATTCTTTCCAAGATTTCATATCACCAATCAACTTTCCAACTTTGTCAAATCATTTTATACCTTTCATGACCGAATTTTAAGAAATATAAATTCTCCCACTTCAAACTCTACTGATGTTTAGCATCATAAGATTTCTCCGCCTATCTTGAACAAATTTTAATCTATCACGATCAATCAGATCTTTTCGCTTCATCTATTACATACGCACAATGATTCTTTCACTGCCTCCACCCAACAAAGGCGTTATGTATTTCCTTCCATACAATGCTTCAGCCATACCAATACTTGCTTGAAAGTTATTATCAGAAACTCAATCAAAGGCAAATGAATTTCCCAATTTTCCCAAAATCAAGGATACAAAGTCTAAGCAAATCTTCAAGTGTTTGAATTGTTCTTCCGACCTACCATCACTATGAGGATATAATCATACTAAAAGTAAACTTCAAAAAAACTTGAATTTTTCTTCCCAGATGTAAATCGATTAAATCTCGACACTACTAATTTGGCACACCATACTTCAATTTCATCAACATACTTCATTCTTAGTTTTTAAGCGTTAGATTGTTTGATAAGTATAAAGTGTCTGATTTAGTCAACTATCGATAATTACCCATCTCCTCCTCTTAATGGTAATCAATCCATTATGATATCATCCATTTCCACTCGGGTATTGCAGGTAAAAGTCCACACGATGTTGGCCTTAAAATCGACATGATTGATTTATTTATAGACAAATTTACACTTCTTTTCATTCTTTCAAAGATTACACCTTTTGACTTGTTGTTATGAATCAAATCTCCGACATCCCGGAATGAAATCAACGATCTTGTAATCCCTCTTCATCGATTTCAAAATCTTGTATTTTCTTTTACCAAATCGAAATTTTCGAAAGTCATCATCTTGAGGTAAATCGTATCTTTCAAATTTGATTGTATAAATTTGATTTAATAATAAAAGCGTATCGTCTAGATTTAATAATTAAAATTTCAAATTTTTCTAAGAAATTTGTTAGTTCTCGATTTAGAATCTGATGTAAAAATTGATGTAAAGGATTACTTTATAGTTGTTTGGTTGAGAAACTTTCATTCATGACTTTGTATTTTTTGTTTGGTTAATAATATAATGTAAAGTAAATTGAAGGTTTGGGCGTCGTGATTAAGTCAGTGCATGACCGGCAGCCAGCGATCTGAGCGGCCAGCGGTGGTAGCCGGCAGCCAGCATACCCGGCATGGTAAAACGATAGTAGCCAGCAATGAAGCAGCCAATGGCCAGCCAAGCGGCGCATGGCCGGCCGGTGAAGCGGCAGCGTGGCGAGGCATTTGCGGCCTATCTGGCAGCCGGCACGGTGGACAAATCACTTTACATTGCTGTGTATTTTCGCCAGTTGGGTGAATTCAATCTATATAATACACTACAGTGTATTTAAATCTTAATTTTACTTTACTTGGAACCAACGCAGAAATGTTAAAGCGTGCATTTGGAATCAGTCATTCCAAATGCACTCTAAATCTTTAATCCGCTACATTGAGATCAACCAATAAAACACTTAGATGTTTTAGTTAAAGCATCAACAATATATTTCCCCGGATGATATTGTATATCCAAATCATAATCCTTAATGAGTTTAATGTCTTCTTTGCCTTAAATTTAGCTCCTTCTGAGTAAAGATATATTTCAAGCTTTGATGATCAGTGAAAACTTCACACCTTACTCCATTAAATAATGTCTCCAAATTTTCAGTGCAAATATCACTGCTGCTAGCTCCAGATCATGGGTTGGATAATTCTTTTCATGATTTTTTAATTACTAAGCATGTTTCATTCTTCCATTCTGCGTAAACATCTAAGCTCTTAATGATCATCTATAAATTTGAAATTATTTTGTCCACGATAGAATAGTTAATCTTAGTGGTCATTAAACAATTTTCAATTTTGAAAATCCTTTTCACCCGATCGACCATTCTCAGCTTTACGAGTTAGCCGCCGATAATTGGCGTGCGAAAACCTTCGAATCTCTGTAATATCCTGCATCGATCAGAAACTTACATGGCGGTGGTTTGGTGCAGATTCGTTCGGTATTATCTAACTTTACTCTGATCCACTGAAATCCCTTCACTACTAATCATGTGCCCCAAGAATATGATGTTATTTAACCAAAATTCACACTTTGAAAATTTTGCATACAATTCATTTACTTTCAGAGCTTACAAAATAATGTGAAGATGATTTTCATGAGCTGTTTCATCTCTGGAATGAATTAGAATATCATCTATGAATACAATCACAAATGAATCTAAAAAATGTTTAAAGAATCTATTCATGAGATCCATAAATCTGGTTGGGCATTTGTTAAGCCAAAAGCATCACCACTCATGCACATATCTTTATGCGAATGAAGTCTTTGGTATATCTTCTTCTTTTGATTCTCATTAATGATAACGTGATCTTAAATCAATCTTTGAAAATCTCCCTTTGGTCAAAAGATCATCAATTCTTGGCAAGGATATTTATTCTTCAATGTGAGTTTGTTAAGCTCTCATAATTGCATGCTTTAAGCTCCCATATTTCTCTCCTGAATATCTGAGCTCCCCAGGAGATGTGTTGGGCGATAAATCCCTTCTCTTTCTTGTAGATTCTTCAACTCTTGTAATTCTTTGATCGTCATTCTATATGGTACTTTTCTTCTGGGGTTTTGCACCTTGAATTAAATCAATAGAAATATCTCTCATTTGGAGGTAAACACGGTAAATCATCCAAAAAACTTCAGATACTCCTTTCTTGGTATATCCTCTAACTTCTTTATCTTTGTAACATCGATAGCAGCAAGAAAACCTTCATAGTCTTTTCTTCATCTTTTGAACTTTCAACAGACACCATCATGTATACTCTTATGCCTAATTTGAATTCTTCTTCTCTAGGAATATTAAATTTGACTATCTTTTTACAACAATCTATAGTAGAATAATGTTTAGCTAGTCAATTCATTCATAAAATTACATCGAATTCATATATTGGCAATACTATTAAATTGCATCCAAGCTTCTTTCCGCGATATTTAGGTTCACACGAATATTTCAGCATTCATTTGAGACACATTTCATTCTGCGAAAATCTACGGATATTTTCATAACTTACAATCCAAAATTCTCACATTCCTGAATATAAATGAATGTGATGCTCGTGTCGAATAAAACTCTAGCGATTTACTTTCAATAAAGATGATACATAAATGGGTAGACATATAAAATAAATATATAGCCTGATATAAAATTGTAATAATGTTAATTTAAATAAAAACATACGTAATAACGTCAATTGAGTCTTTTCTTCTTCTTGCGTTAGTGCATAAACTTCGATCTTGTGTATTCTGGGGTTCGAGTTTGAGATGGAGCCCGTCACGGTGATTGATCACTTTTTTGTCTATGAGAGTCTGCAGGGGAGGTTGAATATCCATCAAGATTGACTCAAGATAGGCAAGATTTTGCCATATGTCCCTATGGCACCAATAAGAAGAGGTAGAGACACTCTCCTTACGCTTCTTCCACATTTTGCAGAATACCGCTATCGGCATTTATATTTGACTTCTTCAAGTTTAATTTTTCCAACATTCGCCAAACCTATCATCATTCCTCATCTTCAATATCTCACCTCCTCGAATTGATATCCAATTATCCTTCTAACCCGCTCCACCAAGATAAACATACCATCAATACCCGTAAGAATCAAGGGTTGTCCGACTACATCCTTCAATTGATAAACCTACATTTTTTTTCTCGATTTGATAATTGAGGTATACTCAAAGATTGTAGCGCCTTCATTGCATTATAACATCTCCCCATGTACCAATTATGAACTTGTCTGCATTTGTCCCTAAATAAAAGGGTACAAATCAATCTCTAAAAGTCTTCACAAATTCCTCCCATAAAATAAGATTGCAGCACCTTCCTTCAAACTTCTCAGAATCGTCTTCACCATCTCTCAAAACCAAAGCAAAAGAAGCCAAAGCAACTCTTCTTTTGGAGTATGACACATACTTTCTAAAATTTTCTATCCAGATCAACCGCTTTGATTCTATGGCCCTCCTATCCCGGAGAAAGAGGTTCATATCTTGAAATAATTAGTATTTGTCAATAGAACCCCACTTCCACTATTTCACAGATGATTTTATCATTCAGTCATCTTCCATCATTGTAAATGCATCTATCGCTAATGAAGCTACTAAATTCTCGTCAGCGGTTCTCTGCTTTTCACCCATAGATCTTCCTCAATTATTTATAGTGAGAAGTACAATTACTTATAACCGCTACATCAATCAATATAATCATATGCAAATCTTTTCATAAAATTTATCATTTTCCTAATGCTTTTGATTATGATCATACTTATGTCCCTAAATATAAAATCTAGCTCGATACCACTCTGTTACCACCGAGTCAATAGGAGCAATGACGATTAGATAAGAAAAAACTTACATAACACTTCCAATCTTAAATAAAATCTCCAATCATACAAGAGCCATTACAATCCACAAATGATTTAACAATTTATTCACACATATATATATTAACAAAGTTCATATGACATATAATTTCAACATAATTCAATATAACGAACATAATTACCTATCTCTTTACTATAAACATAACTCTCCTTCTCTCCGCCATTTAGGATGACACCAAAAAAATTTAAACAACTAAGAATCAATAAAACAATGGATCAATTATGTTACACTATAATAAAGTAGAAAGATGACGCCGCTTTTATTATAACATGTACATAAAAAAATTGTTCAAACTATCAAACATACAGGAGGTATGTACAAATAAATATTTCATGTGAACTTTTACTTTTACATTTATCATCTGCCT
Source organism: Cymbidium sinense (assembly GCA_021442155.1). Lineage (NCBI taxonomy): Eukaryota > Viridiplantae > Streptophyta > Magnoliopsida > Asparagales > Orchidaceae > Cymbidium > Cymbidium sinense. The sequence goes on from CM038216.1 coordinate 182,373,293, forward strand.
TGGAGTCACCGTCTAAACTTTTACCAATACTCATTCAAAGGACAAATAGTCATTACCATTTGCCAATTTCATTTTTTTTATTTTCGTAGACGATATCAGATCCCCGCCAAGCCATAAAGTGAACTCCACTTTCAACATATACATTCATAAGATTTAATTATACAACTACGATATTAATTCATAATTAACAAAATCGCTTTTATAAAAGACGTTTTAATACGATCTAAAGATTCGCAAGTTATTATCCAACATTTAAAAAACAAGAAACTACATCACAATTTATAAAACGTAAAAATAATCACACAATAAAAAATCATAATCATACAAACATATTTTATCACAAGAAATTAAAGATATTTTTACCATAAATGTAAAGAATATATTACCCACTTTAATTCAGCTTTTCTCAATCTCCTTTCCTTTAACGCTTCTTCTTTAATCAAATTTATATAACATAAAATATCGACGGATCAATATTATTAATTTATTTTATTTTATTCATATTATACTTACATATAACTTTTATAAATTGACTCTCGCATTCATCAATATTCATTATCTATTTTCTAAATCAAGTTAAATTAACTTTTAATTTATTTAATATAATGATATTTATACATGTCTAATTTGTCATATAATACTTCTAAATCTTATTAATCCTATTATTTTTCTTAATATAAAATATTAAGTGTTAAAGTGACTTAATATATTTCATTTAATGTTTATCATTCCCCTTAAATGATTCTAAATTAATTAACGATAATATAACTTAACATAGGTTTTAGGTTTTATTAAATTTTGCAATTATATTTCATAGAAGTGCTTAATACTTAATTATTTAACTTTGATTCATCCTACCTATTCTCAAATTACATTTCTCAAATCTATAAATCAAGTCAAAATTATAAACCCTAAATCAAAATTGAGATAATAACATTTCAATTAATTATATATATATATATATATATATATATATATATATTAAAATAATAACATTTTCAATTAAATTCCTAGCTAAACTTATAACATCCTAAATCATGATCGCAATAATAATGAAATCAAAATCTCACGTTAATTAAATATACATATAAATACATACCTCCTTTTTCCTATTTCCTCAATCGGCTTGCCCTAAATACACCCTTCGCTTTCATCGTCTCAGACGCGACGAATCGCTTATCCCTTCGCTCAAGGCTATTCGACGCGCAAGACGCAAGGCTTTCCTCCTTCCTTCTTCTTCTTCTGTCAGAAGCGGCTTTAGCCTCTCCTCCTCCTTCCTCACCGACTCACCTAAGGCTTCGAACTGATGTCTGTGGAGCCGCCTCACTCTAAGAGGCACGGACGCACGATTTCCCTTCTCTTTCTCCCTCTCCCGTTTTCTCTTTCGCTGTTTTGGGGGTTCGGTTTCGGTAAACTAAAATCGAGCTTTTTTTCCCCTTTTGACTTTTCCAATCCGCAGCTAACCGTCGCGGCGGTTGGATTTTTTATTTTATTTATTTATTTTCTCTTTTTTTCTTTTTCTGATTTTCGGTTATTACAAATAATAAGTGGCTAAATATGAATAAATTTTTTTAAATTATTAACAAAATTAAACTCATTCAAGTTCAAATCAATAGTTGCAAAATCCAATCGAACAAGATTCCAAGGTGTTCACAATAGACTCATTTGCTGAATTATGGAGAACATTTATTATTGTCACCATCTTTTCATGGATGTTAACTTTAAAATGACCCAAACCTAGCAAAAAAATCAATGTACAAGTCAGGGGTGACTTATTCTCGACTCAAAACCAATTATGACCTGTCAACTTGAAAATGACCATCTCTAACACAGCATTTTCACTGAACAGGTTAAAATTCATGTTAACTTTATCGAGCTAAAACAAGTCGTGTTCAAAATGCTTTTATCCATTGTAGTAAGAGATTTGATTTAGGTCGGCTAAAATTAGGTTGGGTCATGCACAAAACTAACCGGTCCCAAACTCTATTTATGCATCTACTTTTCATTGAAATCCAGATCATTCATAGTTTTCCAAATCTCTCAACTCAATTCTTCTCAAATTTAAAGTTTCATTAAGCATACTGCTGACGTAGGAACCATTGCTTGAATGCACTCAGAGCATCGCTTATTGCTTTACAAGTTTTATATCTTTAGAGGGTGAGTCTAACCAGACATTATCCAAATTTTAAAATGAAGTATCACCTGCTGCTTAACTTTTCATTAATATTTCTTCGAGGGTCACTTTACCATTAGCACAGTATGCGTTAAGAAGAAACAGATGAAAGTTTTTTGTCTGAACAGAAAAGTTTCATTCCCTATTCAAATTACAAGGAAAGTATATCCGGTCCTTCATTTTATTTCCAGGACATAATATGCCAAAACACCAAAAATTATTTCTGAACAAGACTTTCGTACCTGCATGAAACCACATAAGCGTATAATGATGTGGTTTAAACCAGAATCCTGGAGAAACTTCTCAGTGCAGTGCTTGATTTCCATTAATGGAACTTCAGGATGCTTATCACAGTTGTGGATGGAATAGAAAACATACTTCTGAATTCCCATTGCTTTTGCGCATTGTATTAGAGCAACTTTTCCTTCCCAATCTACCTAAATAGAATAAGCTAATTAGGACATGCCTTGGCCAAGAAACATAAAAAATTGTCAAAGAGAAATATCACAATCCTTTTAACTAGCACAAACAGCATATAACAACAGCGTAATCTGTAGACTAGGTGCAATCCAAGGATATAATACTCATGCAAAATGCATCAATGTCCAGTACAAACTACGAGTAATTGCTTGTCAAATCAGCATAACAGTTTATTAATTTTAATAGTACTTTCACATTTTGGTTTTAGTTCATTGAAAATGTCTATGTGGAGTCGATTCAATTCTTAGTTGCTTGGTTCATTTACTAGTTTGATTTTGTTGTTTTGTTGATCATGATTGTATAGATGTGCATTTGGGCTTAACTTCTCTAAGGAGTTGATATTGGGCCATTAAATGAGCTTTTGGTCTTTAAATTCATATGATAGTTGTTTGTGCTGAGGAGACTTGAAAATTCTTCCAGCAGGTTCATTGAGATTTTGCCATCTCACGGATCCCATGATTTTGAGAGAGTCTCCTTAGATGATTTGGTTACATAAAATGTCAGTCATCTGATAACTTAGTTAGAAGAGTAGAAGTATTAGATTTGACCTATATTAAGAAAGGTAGAGGTAGATCTAAGAAGATTTGTTAGGTAGTATAAAAAGTGATCTTATTTCATTAGAATTAAATAAAAATTTGACACTTAATAAAACACAATGGAGAAGAAGGATTCATGTAACCGACCCTGCATAGTGGGATAAAGACTTATTATTATTGTACTAGATCCCATGACTTCTACCTGCAACTTTTGCCAAGATCCCAATGGGCAATTTTTTGAGCCTAATCGCATTCAGCTCCACACATAACTTTTTGTGACAGATTTACAAGGGGATTGAGACTGTCAACTTTTTTTTTTTCCTTTTTCTTTGTGAATGAGGGGATGCTATTACTGCAAATAAGAGATTATTAAGGCATGTAAAGAAGAATCATTCGCTTAACAGAATCTTTGTTTTCACTCAAGCATGTGTGCTGGTTACATAACAAATTGTCCAGTGCGGAGCAAGTGATGACTACAAAATTTCAGAAGAAAACTTCTAGCACCGGATGAGAACTCCATTAAGACTTCAATAATTTCTTTCATTGCAATATTTCTTTCCTGTACTTTAGTAATTGATTTACATTTGTGATTGGAATTGGTCAAATCTCATATAATGTGATTTTTGATCATATGTGGTTTACATTATTTTACGATTTGAATGCTAAATTTGTGCTTAAATGATTAGTAAATTATCAATAAATTTTATAATTTTCATCAAAAGAGAGTTTGTGAAAAGTAAAAATTTTGTGAATTACGAATCGTGATTTCACATAGCTGATTTTGTCAATCTCATCCTGGTTTTGTATTAAGAAGCTTAAGATCCTTAGACATTGTACGTCAAATTTAATATCAGTGCTTAAGGTTTGATTATCATGTCAAATAGAAGTGGAACATCATAACTACATTAAGCAAGATAATAAAGTCCTTCCTGAGATGTTATCCGCTAACATTATTTTTTATGATTAATGATCAATCCGATGTTGATTTTGTTCTTAATTCTTGATTTTTATATATAAATGCAAGAAAAGAATCCTACAGAGAAAATTAAATTGCATCTATATTTCAAAAAACTTGTTAATGATTCCATAAAACAATTTTGAAATTTAAAACTCCATCTTTTGGTCAATTTTAAAAGTGCATAAATTATTACAACTAGTCTTCAAGATATCTGTTTTAAATTTCTTTAAAGAGATTATTTGTTAATATACGCAGAACTTGCTGGGGTGGCATGTCTGCTTTTAAGTTTTTTCTTAATCATGTCCTTTATAAATTAGTTAATAGTATATTTCCTAGTATCCATTTGGATATATATCAATATTTTAGCATTTCGATTACTTGTCTCATATCACATTAATCATTTACATGATTTATATAATTTGCTTGATTTGCATGAAAATGGCAAAAAACTACAACTATAAGCCTATTATTGATGTGAATATAATGTATGTGAAACTCAAATCAAGCAATATAGTAACGATAAATACAAATATTAAAATGTTTCATACAGGAGCCTGTAAAAAATAAAAGCTAGAAAAGCAATACAATATAAAACCATACAATGTATTGAGATAAATACTTACAAATTAAAAATTATGGGAAAGTTGTGGTGCATGTCAATCTTGAATATATCTTACAACAACAACAGAACAACAACCAATTCTTGATTATTTATTCCTTCATTGAATGTCTTCCATTATTAATACTTTATTAGTATACTAAGATTTTATACATCTTAAGTCTTTTTCTACCTCTTCAAAACATAATGGATACAAAAAATCTACTCTCTAATTATATGGACCTTTTATGTATACCATCTATAATACTCTCCAATCTTATCTACCCTTTACAATTTTACATACTCATTTTCTATCTAGTAAAGCCATCCATCATCTCTCCCTTGTCTTACTTAATCTTGAATATATCTTATTTGACTTTATTTCAAGAACTAGACCAATGAATATTCTCTCTTTCAATATCTTCCATTTGAATTCATTCCAATACTTTATTAGATAATTTTACACACTTTTTTCCAACTTCAACAAATAATGGATACAAAAGATCTTGCACTTATATGGTAAACCTAATTGTATTTATTTATGATTTAACATTTCAATAATTATACCCAAATTTATTTGACAAATATCAAATGTTCAATTCATTAGAGCCAAATTGTATAAGCCAAGCTGATTTGATGCAAATCAATATTTCGAGGTATGATTTTACTAAGATGCCAATAAATATACTTTCTATAAAGAATAGGTTGTGTTTTCTAATGTTCATGCAGCTTCAATTCAATTCCTCGTGATGGTTTGAGCTACTTCACTCACTAGTTCTATAGTTTTGTTGATTTGTTGATGTGTTTTTGGGTCTAACATCTTAATGGAGTTGCTATTGGTCCCTTAAATGGATTTTTGGTTATTCAAATCAAATGTTTACCAATTGTGTTAATGTTGTGAAATAGGACTTCAAAATCTTCTATGAGGTGGATTTCAATTTTGTTATTTCGAGATCTTATGATTTTCAATTTTCGATGATGCAGCGACTAATTTGAATTACACATGCTTGTGCACCTTCTATTTTGGACTTAAAAGAGGATCACAACTATTAGCTCTCTTTTTTTTTTTTTGGCTATTTAGAAGATGGATGTTATGATTATAAGAAGATTACCAAAACTTGAAAAGAACAATCTTAATAAAACTTTCATTTTTTTGTGTAATAGATGGATATGAATTCTCCAAGCATGATGTAGCTGATTACTACCAAATTTCACAGGAAGTCTTCTTCTTGTACCTATGTAAGATTGGATTAATTAATGATTTCTTTTCCTGATCTCATTATTCTCTATAATTTTTTATTAATTTTTTTGTTTGTATGAATTAGTCAAATTTAACACATTTGGGATTTCCAATTATTGTATGATTTTTTACTGTAGAATGATTTTGAATTTATTTGCTAGATTTCTATTGGGGAATCCATTAAATTGTCAATTGGGATGATTCAGTGTATTTTCTAATTTTCATCAAAGGATGCACATTTTAATGTAAATTAACATCTGGCAAATGGTTGATCATGATTTCATGTGCATGATTTTGTGCATTTTATCCTAGAATTACATTGAAAATTCTAAATTTTATTTTTAATTTCATCAAAAGAGAATTTTTAATCTAAACTAAATGTTAGTGAACTGTGGATCTTGATTTCATGTGTATGACTTTGTGCATCTCATCCTAAATTTGAATTAGGAAACCTAAAATCATAGGATGCCCTACATTATAGAGGACATGATTACCCAGCAAAATACATATGGAAATAGAAATGATAACAATTCAGAGGATCAATCTTAGAAAATGAAATTGATTATAACGAAAAATCTTCCAAAATACATAAGCACACAATTCTCTTTAACTTGAAGAGCTAGTTCCTCTAAATTAATAACAAAACTACACTAAGGAAACCATGAGTCAATACAGGTTTGCAGACAACTGTGACAAATAATCTGATGCCAAGAGAGGATATTTACAAGGCATATAATCAAAATAATTATAACAAGATAGCATCCTACATGAGTGTCTATAAGATACTAAAAACTCAAAAAATTAGATATAATTAATTTATATTAGTATAAAAGATGATAAGTGAGGTGGATTTACCCTCAATTTATATGTTTCTTTTTTAAAAAAATAATTTTGCCCTCCCTAATAAAAAATCTTGTCAATAAAGACAATTTTTCATTTTATTAGTTTGCTAAAATTAATAAATGGTAATAAAATGAAATTTTGATAATTAGTTTCTAAAATCTCTATAAAATGATTCAACTGATATTTGATGTAGATAAACATCATGAATGTAAAATAGAACGTTCTTGCAAGATAACAAAGTTAAATCAGTCATAAAAGTAAATCATATCTATTAAATGAAAGATCAAAACTACATTTGCAATTGAACTTTCAGTAGCCCTAGTAAAATAGAACTTTGCAGTAAAATTATAGTTAAATTGATTAACCTTTCATGGGTTCCTCAGGCGTTTATGAATACCAACTAGAGTTGCTGGTATCGTTTCTGGCTTGCTCAAATCACCCTGTTCATATAAAAAAATTAGAAAAAAATATTCCAGAGATTCCAAAAATGAGATAATATGGCATATCACTGATTGCAGCACCCTTAATTGTTAAAAATTTGTACAGGAATCCTATTATGTTGCATCAGTCAGATCAATTATGCGAAAAGTGCTTTCTTTTAGGCAAGGCTGTGTTTACCTGCCAAGTTTATATAATCATGGGAACTAAGTAACACTTCTTTAAGATAAAAATAGGAATCAAATTTGTATCCCAAATGTCTTTGTTTCTCTTGAAATTTTAGTTAAAAATGCAGGTTTAAAAACGAGCGAATGGCATGAAAATTCACTTCTTCAAAATATCACAAGACAACACATTGGTTTTCAGTTTCTGATAGTTATTTGAGGACTTTCATTTTACAAGTATTTCAACATATACCAATTAATTTATTAACACAGTCAAATAATTCTAAAACCAAAGAACAAATGGTAGGTAAGAAAGTAGGAGATCAACCTTAGTGTCTATGCAAACTAAGCTCATTCAACTGTAGTAGATCAAGGTACTAGACAAACTGAAAACAGATGAAAATTATTTGAACTTATAAATTGTAAATTTGTTCCCGATTTTTCCCCAGCAATACCTCTTGCTCTTTATTTGCCACAAATGCTATATGACAAAGTGAAATAAAAAATAAAAAATTTGGAACAGTATAGACACGATCCGAAACGTGCATGAGATATTGAACTGACAAAACGTATCATTCATGAGCACAACTAAGTGTAGCATTGTTTCAAAAAAAGAAGAAACTGCAGTTTTAATAAGCATGAAGGTCCAATTAGTACCTCGTCTTAAGCAAATAAGCATGAACATAAAAAGGCATACAAGTAGGGGTGATATGGAGTCAAGGCTGAGCGAGACAAACTTGACACAAAATCAAAGATTTTGATTTGAAATTTAAATGTAGTTAAAATGAGATTTCTAGTCAATTTTCAAATGCAATCGAGTTAAATCTATCAACTTTAAGTCATCTAACCAACAGTAATATATAAGTTATACAAGTTAATGCTTAAAACATTGTGGATAAAATAAGTGTGCATATATGTATGTATGTATGTACATGTATGTGTGTATAGTGAGAGTGAGAGTGAGAGAGAGAGAGAGAGAGAGAGAGAGAGAGAGAGATTATTAACATTAAAAGTATATATGAATAGGTACATGTATGTATGTGTTAAGACACATACATCTACATATATCATATATCAAGTTTAATATAGCTAATTTTAAGTTAGCCATCTTCAAGTTGAAGCAAATCGATTTAAATTTTCAAATCGAATATTATCAAGCTAGTTTTGAACACAATTATCAGCCCTATATGAGAAAATGTCAATCATATGCATATGAGAATAATTTCAACCTTGAAAGAAAAAAATTCAAACATTTAGGTGTGTGCATATGAATGTCGACATCTACAAGTATATTCCATGCACAAGTTGGTTAGATTAAAAAGTAAAAGTACATGTGCATATGAAATTCACATAAATGTCTACATCTACAAGTATATTCCATGAACAAGTTGATTATCTTGAAAAAATACAAGTTAGGCAGGATTTGAGCACTTGATTCGCTTGCACTAATAACATTTTATATGTTCCTTGATCAACTATACTTCCAAAAGAACAAAATCAAAATTCTCTCTAAAAACTATTTATAGAAACTAGAAATCAAGTTGTGATCTGAAGCAAAAAAATTAGTTGAATTTTGAAACCTACATTAACAACAATAGCTCCCCAATCCCGCAAGAAGTCAGCCGGAGCTGGCCGAGGCCTTACAAGACACCTAACATCGTATCCTTCATCTAATGCCTTCCTAACTATCTGCCGGCCCAAAGTTCCAGTAGCTCCAACGACCAACACATTTGTTGGCCGAACAGGAGTTCCCTGTGATATATCAGTTGCAACCACAGTCTGGGCACTGCATTTAACTTGTGATGGCAAACGAAATCTACCTAAAAAACAAGAAAATCATAAATTAAAAAAAATCAAACTACTGGTGTTTGAAAATTCGGACTTGAAATTCGCTGAGGAAATTCATCAACCAATTGAACTGCGAGAAACAGGGGTCAAGGCTGGAGCTTTTACTTGCCAGGAGGAAGAGGAGACGAAAAAATGAGGGGATTGCAGTGAAAGAGGAGATCTTGAGCAGAAATTAGCGTGCGCGACAGAGAGGGTGGAGAATTGGGAATAGCAGTAATGGAGGGGACGGGTAACGGTGGGATGAGGTGGAAGAGAGCTTAGACTTGACGCCATTATTATCTGGGAAGAGAAGCTCGGTTGCCCTTCTCCGCTGGTAGTCTTAGCTCGACGGCATCTATGTGTGATGTGGAGGACGAGGGAAAGCAGATGATCAGAGTTTCGCCACGTCGAAATGGAAGAATGGATGGATCAGTAACTTGCAGGCTATCCTGATGAGCACAACTCCATCATTTATCCATTGTCGAGGATCAGAATGAATTATATATTATTCTTCGGGGATTTTTATTACATTTTAATGATAATTCATCCGCAAAATTTTTAAAATAAGTACATTTAAAAATATAATTAACAAATTAGACATTAAAAAAATATTTTAAATAGATGCAGTCATACGCTCAGCATCAGTCGTTTGTTAAAAAGTACAACTGAACTAAAATATTAAAAAAAAAAAAAAAACTTGTTACGCTGCGTGCTGCAAGCTGTTAGGGATCAATTTTATTATGGGAAATTTACATACATATCAGAATTATGCTTCGTATTTTGCACTCAAATTTGGATATTCTACAGACTTTTCGAAAAGGTCGTTCACTGAAAAAAAGTATTATTTGATGTAATAATAAAATTTAAGTCTTTTAAAGTAAATATTAGTTTGGTTGAAAATATGTAAATCAATAAAATTGCATGTATGTAAATCCCCCATTTATTATTTATTTTTTAGATTTTTATTTTATTTTGTTTTTTTTACTTAAAAATAAAATTATTTTTTATTATTCTTATTATTTTTAAAAATATTCAAATATCTTTGAGATATTTTTGAATGTTTTTAAAAATAATATTATTTATTTTTAAAATTAAAAAATAAAATTATATAAAAAATATTCTAAATAAATATATTTTAAAAATAATATAAAATTAAAAAATAAAAAATAAAATTGATCCGAAACAGCTCCTAAGATTATTATTTTTTTTTTCCTTTTCTCATTCCTACGTTAAAATTTTTAGTAGGCTCTGCTTGGGATAAATTTTATTTTTTGTTTTTTGTTTTATTTTTATGTTATTTTAAAAAATATATATATTTGTTTAGAATATTTTTTTTTGTAATTTTATTTTTTATTTTAAAATAAATAACATTATTTTAAAAATTTCTTTTTTTTTTTATATTTTTATTTTATTTGTTTTTTTTTTACTTAAAATAAATTTTGTTTTATTTATTATTTTTAAAAATAAAAAATAAAATTACATAAAATATTCTAAACAAATATATTTTTTTAAAATAACATAAAATTAAAATAAAAAAATAAAAAAATATGATCTAGCATCCTAAGATTATATTATTATTATTTTATTTTCTCATTCACATTAAAATTTTTTTAGCTCTGCTTGGGATCAATTTTATTTTTTTTTGTTTTTTTTTTTTTTGTTTTTTTATATATATATATATATATATATATATATATATATATATATATATATATATATATATATATATATATATATATATATATATATATATAATATATATATATCTTATTTATTTATTTATTTATTTATTTATTTATTTAGAATATTTTATGTAATTTTATTTTTTATTTTAAAATAAATAACATTATTAAAATCATTCTTTATTTTTTTATTTTTTGATTTATTTTGTTTTATTTTAAAATAAAATTTGTTTTATTATTACTTATTATTTTTAAAATAAAAAATAAAATTACATAAAAATATTCTAAACAAATATATTTTTTAAAAATAACATAAAATTAAACAAAAATAAAAATAAAATTGATCCCAAATATCTAAGATTATTATTATTATTATTATTTTTCCTTTTCATTCCTACATTAAAATGTTTAGTAGGTTCTGCTTGGGATCATTTTTTTTTTTTTGTTGTTTGTTTTAATTTTTATGTTATTTTTTAAAAAAATATATTTGTTTAGAATATTTTTTAATGTAATTTTATGTTTTATTTTTAAAAATAAATAATATTATTTTTAAAAATATTCAAAACATCTCAAAGATATTTTGAATATTTTAAAAAATAATAAGTACGATAAAACAAATTTTAATTTTTTTAAAAGTAAGACAAAATAAAAAAATATTAAAAATAAAAGAATGTTTTTCTTTTGTTATTTAATTTTTTGTTATTTTTTTAAAAAATATATTTGTTTAGAATATTTTTTATGTAATTTTATTTTATTTTAAAAATAATAAATAACAAATTTTATTTTAAGTAAAACAAAATAAAATAAATATATAAAATAAAAGAATGTTTTTAAAATAATGTTCTTTATTTTAAAATAAAAATAAAATTACATAAAAATATTCTAAACAAATATTTTTTTAAATAACATAAAATAAAATAAAAAAACAAAAAAATTGATCCCAAGCAGAGCCTGCTAAAAATTTTAATGTAGGAATGAGAAAAGGAAAAATAATAATAATAATAATAATCTTAGGAGCTGTTTGGGATCAATTTTATTTTTTAATTTTTGTTTTTAATTTTATGTTATTTTTTTAAATATATTTATTTAGAATATTTTTTATAATTTTATTTTTATTTAAAATAAATAACATTATTTTAAAATATTCAAAACATCTCAAGATATTTTGAATATTTTAAAATAATAAGTACAATAAAAATAATTTTATTTTAAGTAAAATGAAACAAAATAAAATAAAATCTAAAAATAAATAATAAAATTGATCCTAACAACCCTTGCAGCACGCAAAAATAGTTTTTTTTTTTAATATTTTAGGCCAGTCTTGACGCCCGTCATACTGACATCGCGGTGATCATTGTCAATAGTATACTTCTTTAAATTTTTTTAATACCAATTATTATTTTTTTTTAAATGTTTTAAAATTTTTCTTTCATCCAACTTCTACGATTATTAATAAAACATCATATTTTATTTTTTTTCTAGCAAAATTTTTATATTATATCTCAAAAGTAATTAAATTTGTTTTAAATGAGTGTAATATAATTTAATTAATTTATATATATATATATAATATTTATCTCAATGTAACAAATAATTAATTTTATGATATTATTTAAAGAAATAAATGATCTTGAAATTTTTTATATCCATAATTAAAATGAGTGTCTCCACAAGAGTGACCTAACTAGTCAAAGAACACTCAATTATGATATCATTAACATATTTAAGTACCAGAACTTATCTATGATAAATAATCAACATAAAAATTAAATAAATTATTTGGGGATTTTGGCTAAAATGATAAATGCTATCATAAAAAGTTATAAATTAACTTAATTGAAATGAGAGAGAATTTGTAGTAGAGTGTGGACCTAGACCAAACTTGGAGTAGGAAGGACATCTGCAATAATGAAAGTCAGCAATCACTGCCATTGATTATTATTATCTAACACTTAATCATCATTAAATAACTAAAATCACTTGAATGTTGTCATTATCTTTCATTAGCTAATTTCATTGTTTTGACAATCATTAGTTTTCATAAAATCTTTGTTATCTAATCATCTTTTTAATTATATTTAATGACAATCTTATTTTCACCATCATACTATTATTGCAAAACATTAATGCATGTCATCATTATAATAAGTCAATGCAAATCATTTATACTAACATAACATCAATAATAGTAATGATGTAAACCAATATGTAAAAGCAGCTTGAAATAACAAACTCTTATTAAGTATTTAAAATGTTTGAAATTTTTTTATTTATTGCTGTTTATATATAGCAATATCTGTTAAAATTAATCGTTATAATAATATAATTAATACGATTTTTTAACATTGTATGATGGAGGATTGAATTTAATATGTAAATAAAAAGTTTTAATGTATATATTTGTGATATATAAATGTATTATATAATATATATATATATCTCTAATAATAGTAATAAATAATATAAATATAATAGTAATAAAATAATAATAATTAATAATAATAATATAATAATAATAATATATAATTTAATTTTTTATAGCTATAATTTATCTTTATAACATAATTGTTTGTTTATTTTTTTTATTAAAAATTAAATTCTTAAATAAATTAAGATTATTAAATTGTTAATAAGAGCTTTTTAAGTCTATCTACATCAAGTAAAATCGATTGCCACTTAATGATGATTTATCTTACAATTTCATCACCATAATTTATTGTTATCATCAAAACACTATATAATGTTAACATCAATGTCAATTAATTAACATATAAACATAATCTTTAATGTATATTACCAATAAGGTTAAATTGTCAAAAAAACATATTATAAATTAAATTATTGTTAGTAGTATTAATGTAATCTTTATATAATGCTTCAACAATAAACTCTCTTTACTATGCAAATATTGATGTTCACAATAACTCAAAATTCATAAAATAAAATTATTAAAATATGTTTTTTTTTTATTTTCAACATAAATAATTTGTAATGTATAACAAATTTTATTTATTTATTTTCTTATATTGATTTTATAACAAGTAACAATAAAATGAAAATAAATCCATTAATAAATACGCACCATTGTAAAATACTCTTTAACTTTAATTCTAAAATCAAGAACACTAATTAATTTTTTGTTTGCAAGTAATTAATCTATATAGGTAACTAATAACTAGTAATCTAATAGCCATACGAACAATCATCAATGCTAATTAATTATAAACAATTTTAATGGATTAATTAAGTATTGATTAATATATTAAAACATAATTATCTACCAATATTATATCAATATATATTAATTAATTGAATAATTATAATTTTTTAGAAATTAATAATCTTGTTTTAAACATGTTTGCTATTTAGATGAATATATTATCAACTCGATTAATAATAATTGCCATATAACAAAATACGAAGATAAGAAAGAGAAGAAAAAAAAAAAAAAAAAAGCTTTTTATTGAAAATTATAAATTAAAAAAATTTATGTGTATTATTTTATTTCTCTCCCATAATAAGAAGAAAATAAAAAAAATCAATTAAATAAATTCTTTATACATAAAAACCATTTAATAAAAAGTTCATATTTATGAAAAAAATTAATTTTATACGCCAACAATTATAATAGAATAGGATTCAAATAAAGTATAATCCAACAATTATAATATATCACAACAAGAAAGATTACACCTTTGTATAATATCTATAAAATTACAATGAAAAGCATTACTTTAAATCAAATTAATTACAATATTCTTACAATAATAATGTAAGTGAAATTAATACTAATAAAACTAACCTCTTTTCATTAAGTATTCATAAAATACTTAAAGATACTCCCTTAATCTCTATAAATTTCTAAAATATGATCACATTATATATATGTGTGTTATCATATTTTTTATTTTAAAAAATTGACAGAACTTCCTCAGACAAAAACTTTGATTCTCGACAAAATTTTATGAAAAAACTAAAAAATAGTAACCTGTTTATTTTTGATTCTTTTGAAATAATAAAAATTGTAACCAATCTTAAAAAGTCATCTCTAATTTCATGGCTAAAATAATTTTGAGCTCAACTTAAGCTTAAACTTAATTCTAACTCAATTTGATACTTTACAAGCCCGCCAAAAAGAGGTCTACATCACAATGTAGGGAAAAGGATCCCTCCAAGAAAAGTTAATTAACTCACATAAGTTGAATTTTGATAAATAGCTGCAAAAACAAGGGAGAAAATGAAAAATTTTAACTTTTTTCTATTTTCACCATCCCTATATCTCTATTGCAACATAGTTGACATGTATTGGATGTACATGAAATATACAATGTTAAATTTTGTACCCTAAAAAATGACTTTCAAGAAAACAAAAACATAATAACAAGTGAATCAATCTTATGGATCTTCTAAAAATCACATAATTTCAATTATCCTAAAGGTTTTCTAATAAAAGTACTCTAGTTTGATGATGAGAGATTAAAAAAATATGCAAAAAAGATCATCATTATCACTTATGAAATTTTATCATCATGATCATAATGAAAATTATAGCGATGGCAATAAAATGTAATCATCAATTAGACAAACTTATATTTTTCGTATAATTGATCACAAGTATACAATCAACACACTTACATCAGTAAGCCATTGTAACCATTTTGCGAGAAAGAAATGCATGAATATTACTTACATTCCCAAAATCAATAAATAAAATATAATTAATCAAATCTATAGAAAACATCTAATCTGAAGAATTTGCCAAATGAGTAAAATAGTTTCTCAAAAAATTAGTAACTTCTAAAAGTACTCAACCAAGTGACCCTTAAGAGATCACACATTCTCCAATTCTTATTAAAGCTTCTCTACAACTCACTTTCCAAACCATTCTCCCAGAAAACTCTTCATTCTGAACTTCAGCAGAAGTTCTGTACACTTTCCCAGTTAAACCCTCTTATGTACAGGCTAAACCTCTGTTAGTGAACTTCTAATTAACTAAAATGAATGCAAATCAGAATAACTAAAAAGAAAACAATCAATTCAGACGTAAAGTTACTAATCTGAAAAAATTTCTTGCCAGTCCTGTTCCTCTGGTCTGACTGTAGGATCATCATCTGCTTCAGCCTCTGGTAGAATGGTTTGTACTCCTTCCTCATCTCGATCAGGTGTTTTGGAATCCTCATTGGCTACTCGCTCATCATCCAGTTCCTTGTCCCCATGATTCACAGAAACAGGCGAAGCTCTGAATTTCATCTCTGTATATTCGCATATACAAGTTAAAGGAAATTCGTGAAATTCGCCTCTTCCAGGTCTTACCTCATCAGGCTCCCCCATGAATCCTCTCTGATATTTTTGTACTTTCACGGAAAATGCATCCCAAGTCATGGCAGAACGATTCAGGAACAAAGAATACAACTTTTTAGCATTTGGTCGTATGGTTCTCTTGTGATTAAAGTATCTCCTATCAATATAGAAAGAGTGAGGGTTAAAAAATATAATAATACTGAAGATTTTTCATATCTTCAACAACAAACAGGAGAAAATAATCATACCTTCTACCAGCAAGAATTTTAGCCATGTTGCCATTGTTGTTGGTCACAAACACATCACTATCATCACATACAATGAAATCAAGAGCAGCCATACGAGATGAGAATGGGAGAATGAAGCTAATTCCTCTTTGGCCAAAGTTTCTTTTGAATGGAAATTGGGAAATAAAGCTTTCAAGGGTGTTAATGTATCTTCACCGCCATATACTTCACCAGAGGCCACATAAAGGTGGACATCCTTGCCGAAGCCCAAAGCTCTAAGCATGAGGCCTACCTCTTCAGGTGTGAGAGGGCATTTCCCTTGCCTACGCTCCCTGTCTGGGTTGGCTTTCTGCAAAACATATGAGGGGGTATCAGTCATTGTGAACTTGCCCAACTTGGGATTTCACTCAAAACGGGCTTTAGTAGTAGATATGCTTACATGTAAAGTTTTCCATCTCGTGTGAATTGCGAATTGCCCCCAATTCTCTTCTTTCTTTATCCCCTCCACCATAATAGCAACCAGAGAATGCGAGCATGTCGGGTTCAAATCTGCAAGTAGCATCTTAGGAGTTGTTTGATCCTAAGTATTAGGAGTATGAAGTAAAAGAAATACAAGAATTTTATCTTTCAAGGATTTGATATATATAAAGTAAAACTAGTGTAAAAGTTTCTTTTTTTTTTTAAGAGTTAGTGCATTCCAAAGTAGTCTAAATCAATCGAATAAATTCCATGCTCCTCGCTGTTTGTACCTATGATATCATTGTTGTTCCCCGAGAATAGAGATATGTATTTGGATGCCTACAGCCCTTTTCCATTCTCAGGTATGAAAATTGCCAACCAATGGCCACAGAATTCTTAAGGTAACTAAGAATTTTCAATGAAAAAAGTGATCTATCATTCGAACACAATAGTTATTTTCCATCAAATGGCTATTCACATAACTGCAATCTTTGCCTTAGCCAGCAGGTACTCCTTCTAATGACTTGACACTTGACAACCAAGTCCAAGGAAAAGAGTGATATTTCATAAGAGTTCCTATTCCTTGAAAGAATTGACAAGCTATAGCTAGCTTCTAGTCAAAATTCTTTAAGCACCTTCTATGTAAGAATAAGCAACCTAAATCATTGTTTAGGAGTTCAATACTAAACCCATCAAGCTAGCCAAGATAGCTAACAATGAACAAATGAGTAAATGGTCTGAGCTCGTTGGCCCTTAAAGATCTTGATAGAGAGAAGAGAGATTACAAAAAACTTATATCATGGACAACCGTTAAGAACTTAAAACTGAAAAGGAATTCACATATCATAGAAGGATCTCAGAGGAAACTGGCAAACTACTGAAGATCATCACTTTGGCATGAAAACAAGTAGTTCTCTTCATGCATATGGAAGAAAGCCTCTTCTTGGGAAAGCTTTCCAATCCAAAACAGCTCATCATTCATCAAGACCATAGAATTCGCTAGCCATCTCAACAGCTCTTGTCCCCTTATGCCATGCCCTTCCCCCAACCAGCACCCATAGCATCGACAACATAACCTCCAACATTGCCCTTGCCCATCAACATTACCACCGTCTTGTCATGCCACCCCTATTATCAAATGCCATCCATATCACCTGATATTATTATATCTCCAATATTATCGCTAATGCTTAGAGTCATCATGACAGCACCCACCTATTGTAATAACCGAAAAAAAAAAAATACAACCGCCGCGACGGTTAGCCGTAGAGAAAAAATTAAAAGGCGGGCTCGATTTGGGTTAAAAACTCGCGAGAGGGAGAAAGATAAGGAGAAGGGAAGACTCTACCCGTGTGCCCTAGGCGAGTGGAGCTTTCGTGCGCCGACAGAGGAAGGAGGAGAGTCTTTAGTGCGTCGTCGGCCGAGGAAGAAGAAGAGGAGTTTCGTGCCTAGGTGAGGCGGCTCCACGCCGTCGACATCGAGTCGGAGGCTCTTGTCCGACGAAGAGAGGAGAGGCGTGGAGTGCGTGTCGCAGAAGAGTGCGTGACTTTGGACAAACCGACGGCTTATGGGATCTTAGGGCAAAACCAAGAGGATATAGAGGTAAGTATATAATTGTATGTTTAATTGAAATTTGATGTTAATGTTATTATCTCAAGTTTTAATTTAGGATTTATAATTTGACTTAGGGTTTATAGATTTTATCAAGAAATGTAAATTGGGAATATATATGAATCTCAAAGTTAAGTAGTAAAGCCTCACATGAAATAAAATTTAATTTTAATAAAACAAACAATATCTTAAGTTATATTATGTTAATTAGATTAAAATCATTTTAAGGAAATGAAAATAAATAAAATAAAATTTATCATAAGTTAATTATAATCATTTTAAGGGGTATGATAATCATTTGAAATATATTAAAACTTTACACTTAATATTTTATTAGGAATTTCAATTAAGAAGGAAGTGTTAAAGGAAAGAAGATTGAGAAGCTATGAGTTAAAGTGGGTAATTATATTCTTATATTTATGATAAAATGTATTTAATTTATTGTGATGAAATCGTGTTTTATATGATTATGACTTTTCGCATGCAGTTGTGATAATTTTCGCTTCTTCATAAATTGTGATGTAGTTTATTTCTTGTTGGATAATACTTGCGAATCTTATCATATCAGTTTTATAAGCGATTCTTGTTAGTTATGAATTAATAATAGTATAATTATCTTATGAATGTATATGTTGAAAGTGGAGTTCCGCTATGATACTTGGGAGCGTAATGTATCGAGAAATGATAAAAATGAAATTGCAAATGGTAATAGTAATGGCTACTTGTCCTTTGGATGAGTATTGGTAAAGATTTGATGACTCAAGGCGATGATAAATGTAAAGTAAAGTTCATATAAAATGTTTATGTATACATTATGTTTGATTGTTTGAGCAAATTTCTTTTTATGTACGTGTGAAAATAAAAAAAAAAACATATTAGTTCTACCTTTATTATAGTGTATAAATAATTCGTATTAATTTTATTAATTTGCTTAAATTTTTGAAACCATCTAAGTTGATAGAAGGAAAGTCATGTTTATTTTAGGAGGAGATAGGTAATTATGTCGATTATATGAGTTATGTTTAAAGTGTATTTCGTATTTGTTAATATATATATATATATATATATATATATATATTGTCATTTGTAGATTGTAGTGGCTCTTGTATGATTGTAGATTTTATTAAAATTTGAAGTGTTATGTAAGTTTTTCTTTTATCCGTAGATCATTCCCTTGGTATTCCAAGCTCGGTAGTCAAAGTGGTATCGAGGCAAAGTTTTTATATTTAGGACATAAGTATGATCATGTCAAAAGAATTAGAAGATGATAAATTTTATGAAGAGAATTATATATGATTATATTGATTGATGTGTAGCGGTTATGATAAATTTGTGCTTCAACTGTGAATCAATTCAGGAAGATCTATGGGTGAGAATAGAGAGGCACCCAGCCGAGAATTTACAATGATGATGCATTTACTCGAATGATGGAAGCAATGACTTAAATGATAAATCATGCATTGGAAGTGGTGGTGGGTTCTATTGACAAATACATTATTTCAGGATATGAAGCCACATCTTTTCTCAGGGACAGGAGGACAAATAAAATCAGAAAACTGGTTGATGCAGATGGAAAAAATTTTAGAAAGCATATCATGCCCTCCAAAAAGAAGAGTTGCTTTGGCTTCTTTTTTGAAGAGATGGTGGCGAGACGATTGCAAGAAGTTTGAAGGGAGTCTTGCAATCTTATTTCATGGGAGGACTTTGTGAAGACTTTTAGAGATTGGTTTGTACCCCTCTTAGTTAGGAGACAGATGTAGGACAAGTTTATCGGTTATCTGGAAGATCATTTCTATCATGCAATATGAAGAAGTTACTTTGATATGCATCTCAATTGATACCAAATCAGAAGAAAATATGTCAGGTTTATCTGGATTGAAGGATGTCGAGGCGATTCCTTTGGGTATTGAAGTATGTTTATGCTTGGTGGAGAGCTAGAAGAATAGATGTGGATGTGCTACTGAGGAGGAGAAAAGATATTGAGAGGAGGAATGATGATAGGCCAAAATGAATGTTCAAATTGAAAAATCAAGCTGGAAGAAGCCAAGTCGGATACAATGCCGGTAGCGATGCTTATACATGCCCAAAATGTGGAAGAGCATAAAGGAGAGTGCCTCTGACACTTTGCTTTTGGTGGCAAAATCTTGCCCTCTCTTGAGTCGAAATCTTGATGGATCTTGGGACAAGTATTCAACCTCCCAGAGGCTTTGGTAGACAAATGGAGATGGCCGTGATTAATCTTCAATAGCGACACAATGAAGTTTATGCATACTAAAGCAAGAAGCAAATCGATGTTATTACATGTATGTCTTTATTTAAAATTAGCATTATTACAATTTTATATTGTGCTAGATATATTTGCTTTATATGTCTACTCATTTATAGGTAACATCTTTATTGAAAGTAAATCAGTTAGAGTTTTATTTGATCTTAGCATCGCATTCATTTATATCGAGAATCGTGAAAATTTTGGGATTGCAAGTTATCAAAATGTAGTACTTTTCGATGTAAATGGGTCTCGAATGAATCTTAGAAATGTTTTGCGTGAACGAATATTTGTGAAAGAAAGCTTGGATGCGATTTAATCTTGTCGATATATGAATTTGATGTGATTTTAGGAATGGATTACTAGCTAAACATTATCTATAGATTGTTGTAAAGATAGTCAAATTCAATATTCATGAAAAGAAGAATTCAAATTTGTGGGGCATAAGAGTATTAGCTATGATGGTGTCTTGCTTAAAAGTTCAAAAGATCTTGTAAAGGCTATGAAGGTTTTCTTGCTTTTCAGTCATAGATATTCTTAAAGGTAAAGAAGTTAGAGGATATACGAGGTAGTAAAGAGTGAAGTCTTTCGGATGATTTGAGTTTACCTCAGGTCGAGAGATAATTCTCTATTGATTTAATTAAGGTGCAAAACGCATAGCTGTACATATATAGAATGGCGATCGAAGAATTACAAGAGTTAAAGAATAAAGGTATAAGAATTATTAGAGAAGGATCAGACTGCACATCTGAGAGCTCTTGTATTATTTGTGAAGAAGAAAAAATGGGAGCTTAAGGTATGCATCGATTATAGAGAACACAAACTCATTGAAGAATAAATATCACTTGCCAAAATTGATGATCTTTTTTGATCGGTAGAAAACTTTATTTTCAAAATTGATTTAAGATCAGTTATCGTCGGTTGAGAATCAAAGAAGAAGATATCAAAGGCGCATTCGGTACAAGGTATGATTTATGAGTTTGTGGTGATGCATTTTGCAAATCTTGTTGTATTTATGGATCATGAATAGAATCTTTAAGCCTTTTTTAGATTCATTTGTGATTGTATTCATAGATGATATTAATTTATTCGAGAGATGAAAGACTGAAAATCTTCACATTATTTTGTAAACTCTAAAAAAATTAATTGTATGCAAAATTTTCAAAGTGTGAATTTTGGTTAAATAATATCATATTCTTGGGGCATGATTAGTAGTGAAAGGTGTTTTGTGGATCGAGTAAAGCGAGGAAGCGATAAATGAATCTTGAGACCACTATCATAAGTCGAAATTTCTTAGGGTTGAGGATATTACAGGAGATTCGTTGAAGGGTTTTCAGTTAATATCAGTAACTTCGAGCGATCAGTTTGAATAATGGTCGGGCTGAAGAGAACTTTTGAAGAATTGTTTAATATTTGCTTGATATTAACCATTGAAAAGGCAAATTTATAGTGATGCATCATCGTTAAGAGGCTTGGGATGTGTATATGTAGAATGGAAGAGTGATTGTTTATCTTGAGCGATTGAAAAATCATGAAAAGAATTATTACCGTGATCCCAGAGCTAGCGGTAGTGGTATTTCATTGAAAATTTGGAGGCATTATTTATATGGAATAAGGTATGAAGTTTTCCTTGTGAAACTTGAAATATATCTTTACTTCGAAGGAGCTAAATTTAAAAAAAATGGTTTGGAACTCATTAAGGATTATGATTTGGATATTGATATCATCAGGGAAGAAAAATGTAGTTCTTGATGCTTTAAGTAGAAAAACATCGTGCTGCTTGGTTGGTCTCTCAGCGGAGGAGTTGATTAAGATTTAGAAAAATTAGAAATTTGATTATTAAATCTAGATGATCATGCTTTATTGTTAAATCAAATGGTATCTGATCAAATTTGAAAGGAATAGAATATGAGATGCTTTACTCGAAGATGATTAGAAAATTTTAGATTTGGTAAAAGGTCATCTGAAGATTTTGAAATCGATGAAGAGGGATTCTTGAAGTATCATGGCGAGTTTGCATTCAGGATGTTGGAGATTTGAGGAAAAGGCATCTTCACGTAAGCGCGTCGTTAATTATCTTCATCCATGCGTAGAAAATGTATCGAATCTTAAGAAATATTTTGGTGACGAGAATGAAAAAGTGTAAATTTGAATTTGTCTATAAATATCAATCATGTCAAATGATTAAGGCTAAATATCAGAAGCCAAGTGGACTTTTATAACCCTTGCCATTACCTGAGTAAAAATGAGATGATATTGCTATGGATTTTGTGGTTGGCTTACCTAGATCCAGAAGAGGCTGCGATGTTATTTGGGTTATTATTGATAGGTTGACTAAATCTGCACTTTATATCAAACAATCGATCTTTGTTGAAAAGTTAGCAAGGAAGTATGTTGATGAAATCGTGAAGTTACATGGAGTGCCGAAATCTATAGTGTCCGATCGAGATGGTCGATTTACATCTAGACTGTGGAAAAAAATTCAAGAAGCTTTAGATATGAAGCTTACTTTCAGTACTGCATTTTATCCTCAAACTGATGGCCAGTCAGAACGAACAATTCAAACACTTGAAGATTTACTTAGACTTCGTATCCTTGATTTTGGAGGAAATTGGGAAATTCATTTGTCATTGGTTGAGTTTGCTTACAATAATAGCTTTCAAACAAGTATTGGTATGGCTCCCTATGAAGCATTGTATGGAAGAAAATGCCAAACACCGCTTTGTTGGGTGGAGACAGGTGAAAGAAGAATCATTTGTGCAGATGTAGTAGATGAAGCCACTGAAAAGATCCGATTGATTCGCGATTAAAAGTCGCTCAAGATAGGGAAATACTATAATGCTAAACATCTACAAGAAGTGGGAGAATTTGCATTTCTTAAAGTCAGCCCCATGAAAGGTATAAAATGATTTGGTAAAGTTGGAAAGTTGAGCCCACGCTATATTAGTCCATATGAAAGCTTGGAAAGAATTGGGAAAGTGGCTTATAGATTGGCTTTACCTTCTCACATGCAAGGAGTGCACAATGTGTTTCATATTTCTCTTCTGCGAAAATATATTACTGATGAAGCCAACAAAATTATTGTTGATCCTATTGATATTCAACCGGATCTCACATTTGTGAAAGAACCAGAAAGGATTATAGATTATGATGTTAAGCATCTCAAGAATAGGGAAATTTCATTTGTTCGTGTACTATGGAAACATGGATCAGATCGAGAAGCTACGTGGGAGAAGGAATCAGAAATGCGAGGACTTTATCCTCAATTATTTAATTAAAGGTATGGTTATTTCTATTAATATCATTTAATTTTGAGAATGAAATTTTTATAAGAGGGAGAGATTGTAATAACCGAAAATAAATAAATAAATACAACCGCCATGACGGTTAGCCGTAGAGAGAAAAATTGAAAGGCGGGCTTGATTTCGGGTTGCCGAAACTGAACTCCCAAAACACGCGAAAGAGGGAGAAAGAGAAGGAGAAGGGGAAGACTCTACGTCTACTGAAAGTGAGACATTTCCATGCTAGATGATCGAAAGAGAGGAAGGAGAAGAGTCTTTAGGCGTCACCGAGGAAGAAGAAGAGGAGTTCTACTGAGTGAGCCACGCCATGACAGTCAGTCGAGGCTCTCTACCGACCAGAGAGAGGAGAGAGCGACGAAGTTATGCAAAGCCAACGAGTGCGTGACTTTGGAAAAACCGACGGCTTATGTGATCTTAGGGCAAAACCGAGAGGATATAGAGATAAGTATATAATTGTATGTTTAATTGAAATTTGATGTTAATGTTATTATCTCAAGTTTTAATTTATGATTTATAATTTGACTTAGGGTTTATAGATTTCACCAAGAAATGTAAATTGGGAATATGTAGGATGAATCAAAGTTAAGTAATTTAAGTATTAAACCCTCACATATGAAATATGATTGCAATTTTAATAAAACGTTGAACCCATGTTAAGTTATATTATCGTTAATTAGATTAAAATTATTTTAAGGGAAAGGCTAAACACTAAATGAAAATAAAATTTATCTATAATACGTTAATTAAATTAGAATCATTTTAAGGGGTATGATAATCATTTAATGAAATATATTAAGTCACTTTAACACTTAATATTTTATTCTATAGAAATTTCAATTAAAAAAGAAAGCATTAAAGAAAAGAAGATTCAAGAGGAAACTGCAAGTTAAAGTGGGTAATTATGTTCTTACATTTATTGTAAAAAAAATGTCTTTAATTTATTGTGATGAAATGTATGTTCATATGATTATGATTTTTTCTGGTACTGCAAGTTGTGATGATTTTCTGCTTCTTCATAAATTGTGATGTAGTTTATTGTTTATTCATGTTAGAAAATAACCTGAATGCTAGATCATATTGTCACTTCATCATTTTATAAAGTTAACTGATTTACTGTTAGTTATGAATTAATATGCATAGTTGTATAATTGTATGCTATGAATGTGTATGTTGAAAGTGGAATTCATACTCTTATGGTTCAAAATGAGTAATTTTCCTTTTCTTTTTAGTGTTATTTGAGGCAGTTTACTTTACCATTTTGAGTTTAATGTTAATAATCTTCCTTTAATATGAAAGGTGGGAGGGTATGTCCAACTCTATCCTCAATAGGTCAATAGGCCCTATGATGTCAGTACCCCAACTCTCAAAGGGTCAAGAGGCAATCGTCGAGTGTAGTACACTAGCAGCCTAATGTAACACTACACCATGTGTTTGGCATTGATGACAATGATGTGCAATTTCCATGCACACATTTAACATTGACGGTCAATAATATCTAAGTATTTTAATTTTCAATTTTATTTCAGGTTTGGATTGGTGAACACCACATAATCCAAAATGTACTATAGTCATGATCTTATGGGCTCCTTATTTTCCTAAACAGTGTAGCCACATTTGATCAAATGATCTATAACACAACACATTATTACTAAATGCATAGGACAAGGCATGTTTCATTATTTGATTTGCTAGCGACTTGTCTTCATGAAGCTTTTCCTTACTCACGTAGTCAATGAATGGTTGCCTCCAATCATACACTTCTTGACTTTTGGCAAGAGTGGCTATCCTTTGCATTTATACTTTTTTCTATTCAAGTAATCAAAATCTATATGAGATAGAATTTGTTGATTGTGGACCTCTATAGAAAACAGATTCTTTTTTTGGACATGTAATTTATTTGGCAAATGATAAGAGTACCTCATCTTTCCTTTATCTGGGGTCATGAAAATCACTCAAATCTCTGCCTTCCTTGGGATAGAAAATTTTAATTCTTTATTTTTCTTTTGATGATGCTGTATCATCAAAATATAATTCCCAAGTGGCATTAGGTTCACCTTCTAATGTCATGATCTATTCATCTAGAAGATTATCATTTAAAGGAGAACCCTCAGGTAAAGGATGTGTTGCTAAGAAGTCAGCTACAACTAAGCCCTTTATCGAACAGAGAGGAATAAACATGATCTCCAATTATAATAAAATCATTGACCAACATGCTAGACATCTAGACAACTTTGAGTGAGTCATAAGATATTGCAATGGGTTCACCCTTGAAATTAGATTTAGTCTATAAGAGAACATGTAGTGTCTTAGTTTTTGAGCGGAAAAAACTAAAGCTTTCTTCATTAATTTGAGCTAAAAAAGCTCGAAGTGATTCATCTATCAATCTGCTAAAGATAAAAATTTTATTATTTCACTCTAAGAGATAGAAATATCACCATTATGACCCAATCTTAAGCTCATGATTTTTTTAGAATTACTAGTTTATGGATGATGTTAACCACATCCAAAAATGAGATCAATAATGTTTAATGATCAACTTAGAAGTGATTGGTATCTTTGATTGAATCAAATTTGGATTGGATTGAGTTTTGACTCAATTTAGACTTTCGTGGTAAATTGGGTGTGGATCAATTGATCGAATTGGATTAATTGAAGTCAATTATAATGTTCGATCAAGTGATTAGATTTTCCATGAGGCTTTGATTGATTCAATTTGGCTTAAATCAAGTGGGATTGAATTTTGGCCCTATAAGATTCAATTGGGTCAACTTAGGTCAAAGGCCAAAATAATTCAATTTTGTTTAATTGGATCATAATCTAGCTTCAATTAGATTCAATTGAGTTGTAAGAGAGTTTTGGTGAGTTCAATTTCGAATAGATTGAATTAATTTTGGATTTAGACATTTTAAGCTCAAATGGGTAATATTAGGTCAACCTAGCCAATTGGCCAAATTGAGCCCTAATGAGTTAAATTGGGTTTAGAATCATTTGGTCTTGGTTCAGGTTTTATTTTTAATTAATTGGCTTGGGGTTGGAGAATTGGATTAAGTATAGGAGTTGGTTTTGGTTTGGGGTAGGTAGGCCTTGCCTAACTTATGTTAAGGTCTAATCCTAAAGTTGAACTCTATGAGCCTTCTAGGCATAGGATTAGTGTTCATCTACTAGAAGTGTTTTATTTATAAGAGAGCCTTAGTGCCTAAATCAAATCCTAGGTCTATGGAGATCTGATTATTAACCTCAATCAAAAGTGCGGTCAATAATGATTTTCAAAATGAAATTATAATTTTATTTTTATAAAGTATATTTGAAAAAAATTCTTTATACTTTTTGTCAAAATTATTGTTAATCACAATCACATATTACAAGAGGATTGTTATATTATTTAAATTTAAAATACAACTTATATAAGAGCATTGTTGTCTTGTTACCGCTAACAACTACAACATATCATCTCAAAATTGAATATTTCAAACAAAATTATGGATTAGCTTCAACAATTTTTTGACCATAGTTTTTTTATAGTAGCTTCACAATAGCTTTTTTAGATGTCTACAGCTACCCTAAATGGACCCTAAATCTACTAGTCTTAATGTCCTTACTATGAGAGGAGGTTAGATTTTATGGAAATCATCTAAGAAAAATAGTCTTCCTCAATTTACCTTGAAAAATGTAATACATTATCATTAAAAAGTACTAAGGCTCAATCACTTCAAAATAATTTTATAGAAAAGAATAAATTTTACAAAGGTTATTCATTATAATTATCAAGCTATGATATTTAATTAGGCAAAAAAAACAAAACATATAATAATTGGAGTATGCATTTTTATAAGAGAATAACTTATTTGAATGAATATGAATGAGACATAACCTCCAAGAAAAAAATAAGATAAGAAATTAATGAAAAACATAATAAGAGGGATGGGATGTATACTTATTACAAGTATTAACATAAAAGATGGTGTTGTATAAATAACTAATGATCTAATGAATTTCACATATATGAATTATATATAACAAAGTCTTAGATTAGCTTGATTAGGTATGATATGATAACATTTTGATGAGGTTCAATCCTATAATGTTTGATAATATATAACTATAATGATAAAGGTCAAATAATACTCTTAATGACTTATATAATTTTAATTTAATTAGAAGGTGTAGTTAATTGATGTGCATAATTGATGAATTCTCTTAAAATATTTTTAAAATAAATTCACTTCTTATGTAAATGAAAACATACTTTATAAACCAATCATAAATCTAATATTGGCACTTCTAGGCTAAAATGTGCTAATTCATCTTGGTCAACGATCTTTAGGAATGTGATGCCATGATAAGAAGTTAATTCAAGTGAAAAAAATAAAATTCATAGAAATATAATTTCACTATGTTGAGAGAATAACTTATTGTTAATCTAGTATTACTTTGTACTCCAAAACATATAATTTTTTTTTGCATCCCATTATTGGTAAAAAAATCTATTTAAAATATATGAGAGATTGTAATGTAAATAGGCATTTCAATATATGAGGGATTATTAATCTAGTATATGAGAGATTGTACTATTTCTTGCCACTTTAACATTGATTACTTTTTAACACTTAAATAATATTTCTCATTTATATCTTTTTCAAATGATAAGTGATAAATCATAAAATATATGATTCAAATTCTTTATCTTAAACAAGAACCTTCTCCTCTAATTATGTATAAATCTATAGCATATTCTTTACTTAACAAGTTATATTCTTTTTTCTTTTTTTGCTATTCAAGTAAACATTAATACCTCCCAGGAAAGCTATTATACTTTATTGTCCCCAGAAAAGTGTTTTCACACATTCCCACTCTAGGAAATCATTGAATGTCTCTTTCTCTCAATGATGAGTTATAGTTTCACTAGAATAAATTATGAATGATGAGTTAGTTCTATCTAAAGATAAGAAAGGAGAAGACAACTTTTCTGATACTCTGTGGCCTACATGGAGTTAATCAACTCTTTTGACACTATGTTTGCTAATTTAATGCTTTTAAACTATGCTTATGGAGTGAAGAAAATTTTGAAAATATTATTGGTCAACTAGGTGAGTTATTAAAGCGATATTAATTATGATTTTTAGTTCTACTATTCTTAGGATTTTTTGGGGATATTTACATATGTATGACAAAGAAATCATTGAGCTCCAACATAAGAAGCTACTATATGAAGAAGTTGTAGTGGGTATACAAATTTTTTTTATTCTCTAAAAATCAAACCTTAGCTTTTTGATTGTCATCACAGTTAACCAGGTTAGGAAGGAAAACATAGTTTTCCCACCACATATTCTTTAAAATGCAACTAGAATTAAATTACCAAATGGCGTATTGGTGTGTTTTTTCTTAGAATTTTTTTTCTTAGAATTTTTTTTCTTGGTAATGATTTTAAAATGGGCAATAGTTGGATGAATGTACTAAAATGAGGTCGTGCATATATAAAATAATAAAAATGTTTTTAGGAGTTTGTGAGTAAGAGAAAAAATTCATTAGTAAAGTTTTATGCCCATGTATATATTATGTATCATTGGATATTTCCACTCAATGCAAGATACTAAGGATCACTTAATTTCATAAGGAATGTTTTGTTGGATATGCTGTGTGGAATTAAGATAAAGAAAAACATGATACTGCTAAGTGAAGTATTTATAATCGATTTTAATCATGATCAATTAACCCTTCAAGTTGAACAACCAAACTTATATAATTTTAAAAACTTATTGAGAAACACATTTGGTTCAAATAATATCTTAATGAACCTGGCGGATAAGCTGATAAGCACAATAAAATCCATCAACTGATGATAAAAAATATACAAAATTATTAGAAGATATTAGAGCATAATTATATGTTGGATGCAAGTCATTCACAAAGTTATTATTTATTTTCCACTTATTTCATTTGAAGAATTATATCCTAGATGTAATTCATTCTCAAAGTTATTATTTATTTTGCACTTATTTTTTTTGTAGCATTTACACTCTTAGAGTACAAGATCTTTGAATGTGATACTTGAGTTTTTAGAAGAGACATTACTGCCTAAGAACACATATGAGGTGAAATAAAAAATGATGGTATTTAATCTTGGATATTGTTTGCATCTATAAAATGAAATAAATGAAACATCCCAACTTGGGGCACTACGATGCTGCAATTGCAGTGCCTAAACACTATCATCTCCTAATAGAATCTAGAAACACAAATCACTCCCACAAGTTGTCTACTTAAGAAACAGATGTCACGACGCTATAATCCAGTGCCTGCACTACATTGGCCTTCAGTTTATAAAGCAAGAAAACTATCCCTTCCAGCTAAATGCTTCCCTAACAGTGATAACTACCTAGGGGGATGTGGTGGAGTAGTTAAGGGACAGAAACTACCTAAGAAGCAGAAATGGTTACTTAGAAACCTCTATAAAAAGAGGGGGGACTATCCACTTTGGCTTCTTCATCTTTTCCTCTATTCCACTGCTCCTATTCTTGCTCCTAGTCTTAACTCTAAGTACTCTACAAAACTCTTTTCTCACAGGTGCATTTCTTGATCTGCATAAGGGTGTTTTCTTCTCACATTAGATAAAATTGAAGTTGGCTATCATTAACTTTAGGTAAAGATTCTTAAAAATATTCTTTTATACAATTTTTTCTCATAAAAGAGAATTTTGAAAATTTTCACCATCGATCTTGGATCTAATGAGAAATGAAAAATCTCTCTCTATTGATCTTGGATACTGAGTAAGATAGAAGACTTTAGTTTTGTTAGAAAGAATTTTAAGCTCAAGAATCTTAAGAATTGTTAAGTTTGAAGACCTCCGCCGTTGAACTTAGTTCTGACACAAAATGAAAATCCTTCCTTGATTCATCTTAGATCTGGAACAAGGGATAAGAGTACTTCTCACACTAAAATATTGTATAATATAGCATTGCTAAAGTGTTATTTAGCCAAATTTTCATAAAACATTATTGAATTATCCAAGAAACCAGTTTAAGAATAGGTTTTCTGCTCCATAGAGTTGAGGTGTTGATCTCTTGGGAATTATATTTTGGGCACTCTACCTCGTAGCACCGAGGTTCCAAATACCAAGCACCGTGGCACTAATTTTTAAGTTTAGCGTCTAACTTGTAGCACCGCAACATTACCCTCTCAGGTTATAAAATTAAGAACAATTTAGAACAATGTTGTAGCATTATTTTTCTAGCACCGAGGCACTAAATCTTAAAATCCATTCCACCGTCAAACTTGGTTCAAGTGTGAAACAAAATTCTCCCTCTGTTGATCTTAGATTTAAGATAAGAGAGAAGGGTGCTTTGCACTAAATACCATGAAACCTAGCATTGCAAAAAAGTTATGCTGCTAAAATTTAAAATTTTTCCAAAAGTATTTATTCTCAAGCATTAATAAAATTGCATCAAGGCCCTCAGGTTCTAGCTCTAAGGCACTAAGTCCTTAAGAAAATTAAACTTTAGAAAACATCCAATAGTGTCGTGGTCATGCGCTCTCAGAAAAATTACATTTTAGACACTCATCTTTTACTGTCATGGCGCTAATAGCTCAGTACTGAAGCACTGTGCTCTCAAAAAATTATACCTTAAGAACCTAACTGATAGTTCCAAGGCTGTCATATTATAACATCGAGGAGCTGATATCTCTAATATTAAGCCCAGGCCACATGTGAGAGCCACTATGCTATCCATGTAGCATCGAGGAATTGAGTTCTCAGGTTTTGAACTTATGTCTTTCAACTAAGGGTGTCAAGGCACTGAATTTGCAACACTAAGGTGCTAAGCCCTCAATATTGTTCATTTTGAAATAAAAATTTTATTATTAAGCTTTTAAATCCTAATGCATTCTACATAATAGAGATAAACATAAAGCATAGAAATAAAGATATTTTATTAGCACAAAAATTTTATTATAATGAAAAAAGAGGAAAGAGAGATATACAAATACTAAAAAATAAAGGGAAAAACTAATTATCATATTCATTGTCCTCCTTCTCTTCTTCTTCTTCCGGATGCAACAGAGTTCTAGTATAAGGCTGATAATGGGATGGTAGAAGTAAAGAAGCCTGACCCGGGCCCTCAAAAAAGTTATAATTTTCAAAGATATGAATAAGTGTTGGGTTAAACTCAGCCATGTATGAAAAATGCTGCTCTTGTTGACCCATATGGTGGTCAAATTATCTCCCCAATTGTGGTTTTTTCCAACTGGTTTGACCAACCATTTTTCTTAAGCCAAAGATTTATCCTCCAATTTCTTGGAGTTGCTTGTTTAAGGTCATGGAGGACTTGGTTTTGGGCTGAGGAGTGCATGAGCTTTCTCCCATCTCAATTCTCAAGCTAAATCCTTCAATTATTCTTTTAGTTAGTGGAGACATTTGAACTAGGACTTCATTAGACTCCCTTCAACACAAAAAGAAAAAATAAGAGAAGAATGGCCATACTTTATAATAGTACTACCTCTAAATATATTACAAATTAAAGTATAAATGAACCTTCCTATATCCAAAGTATCTTTTGAATTGTAAAATTCAAAATAGCTCTATCCCTCATCACCTCACTGATATTTCTAGTGGGCATTAACTTGGTAGAAATGAAATAGTGCTAAGCATTGGCCTCAGTAGTAAGGCCAGTGGTAGGAAAATTAATAATCTTATCTTCCCTCCTTTTCCACTGAACATTAGAATTTTTAATAGTGAGGAAATTAAGGCTTTCATCAAAATTGAGATGATCATTATAATAAAAGAGATATTGATCATACATTACATCTTATAAATTAAGATATGTATTAATGTATTAATTATCAAAACTTACTAGTTTTCCCCGGATGAAAACTCTATTATTCGGTGCTCCTTCATATTCAATAGTTCTTACTATAGAACAATGCAAGTTGACATATGCCAACTTCTCCCAGCCTTGTTCGTTGATAATCCTCTCAATGCTCTCACTTAGATTGAAGAAACTCCTCTCCAAGATGAGTTGTTTGTGTATCAGAGTGTGGTGGTATCATTCCTTTGCCTCTACACTAATAAACTTATTAGTGTCGTAGATAGTTGACCTATTCTTTCCCTTGCTAACATACTTTACCCACATGTTGGATTTTTTAAAGTGAAATAAAAGCTAAAAGAGGAAAGGGTGTGTAAACTCTAGAATAGAACCTAAGCTTTAGAACAAAAAATGAGCAGCCTAAAGGGTTTCCTATTTATACATTTTTCCCAAGCATCATGGCGCTACTTTAGCAGCACCAAAGTGCTAGTCTCTCGATTTTTGAACCACGGGACCAACGTAGGTTGAACATGCAAAGACGAGGTATTATTAGTAATGATCATCGTATTGATCAAAATGACATATTTATGTCATTTATGGTAATTAATTATGTAACTGAGGCCATGCAGAAAATGAGGCCAAACATTTATCTAGCACCATGGTGCCCCAACACAACACCACATAGTTGGTAAAAAAATTTACTTTTTCATTAAAAATGTTGTCAGTCTACCAGCTTTTCTGAACTGACAGTTGAGTAGCACTACGGTGCCAAATTACCAGCTCCTAAGGGTCGATCAACCAGTCAACTTAGTTTTGTATTCCAATTACATGTTGTTGAAAGCACAACAACACCCATCTTGTAGTACCAAGGCACTAATCCCTCGAGTTTTAATGCATGAATTTCTACCTTCTAATTCTACATGTTAAGTACCCAATGCTGAGGCACTACCATGATATCCATTAGGCGTTATATTTCTAGTTTAGGGGTGCTGAAATAAAATAATGAAGATGATTCTATGGAAGTAGAAGTCGTCTATATGGTCAGAGATATAGATGAACTCTCTCAAGTACCATCAAGAATACGAACTCGTGGAACTGAACTCAATTCGACATTTATGAAGAAGAGTCTTCACAGAAGTAAAGAGAGGATGGATCTTCAATCTTTGCTGAAGATAAAGAAGAAGAAGATCAGAATGAGAAAGAAATCATGGGTGTTGAAGCTGTCTATATGGTTAAACCAGGAAATGATCAGCCTAGTACACGCTTTTATAATCATCATCGTCGTACAGCCCCAGCAATAGTTGTCTCTGCAAATACACAAGGAGAAGGGCAATCAAGTTCTCCCCCTAAAAATGAGCAAGGAGCAAAACAATAATAAGAAATATAAGAAGAGGATGAATCTGTACTGATTGACATCATGGCACTAGCTAGAGAACAAAGAGAGATGCAGCGTCAAATGGAGGTCAAAGACATGGAGATTGCATAGCTTGGTACCAAAATGAATGATATGATGGTACAAATAAACATCATGATAGAGATTTTATAGAAAAATATCACATCAAGTGCAACACCTATTTTATCTGTTAATCAACAGGCAGCTAATAATACAACTTCTATACCACTGGCCGCTATGATACCTCAAGCTCCTACAGTACATGCTACGCATGAAGCGAGGAGCAAAGTTAACTCACTACCTCTCCATCCATTAGTGCAAAATCTGGCTAGCACACCTGGAATGGTAACAACTGCTCAACTAGAAATAATAACCAATGAAAAGATAAAGATAATCATATGAAGAGTGAAAAGTCGGTGAGTAAGGGTCGCCTTACCCATGATCAAGTGTCGTATTCAAAGGCTACTCGCACAAAATTTAATACTTTCAACGGGCTTAGTAATCCAAAGCAACATCTAGCCCAATTCAAGGCTACTTGTGATAACATAGGAGGGAACGATGCATCTCAGAATTCATCGACACTCACCGCTAATGGTATGCAGAATTGTTTAATGATTCAGTTAAAATATTTATTGAATTAGAGACTATATTTGTAAAGAGGTTCACTAGTGCAATCGAGAAAATCATAATCGCTGACCTTGCCATGCTAAAAAGAAGGAAAGATGAGTCTGTGACAAAATTCATAAGTCGTTGGTGCAACATAAGTTTAAAGTGCGAGCAACAATTGGAAGAAAAATATGTGATCCAATTGTTAATGGGCAATATGGATGATAAAATGACACCATTTTTAGGCATGGAGTTGATTGCAACATTCTAGGACTTGTTCGATAGAGTGGCTAAATTTGAAAAGTTGAGCCACCCTAAGTCTGAAGTCTATGCAGATAAAGCAAAGAAAAATAAATCTTCAGACTCATGAAAAAATGAAATTCATGCCGCTTCCTATAGCTCAAATGGCAAAAACAGGTGATATACAATGTGGATAAAGGAAAGCAGCCGATGTACAATGATGATAAGGGTAAAAAGCCTGTTTATTCTAATCCACAGCCAAAACTAGTATTAGGAGGTAATGACAAACCTCAGACTTTTCTAAGTGGTGAGGAGCATCCAAAACAAACAATAAGAGATGATGAGTGAATGTGACCATCTCTTAAGGAAAAGATGAGTAAAGAATATTCTTTTAGAAGGGACAGTGTGGCCAAATTATTTTGGCAAGCAGTCAAAGCCGATACTAATTAAAAGGCCTGAAGAAGCTGATCAAGTCAGTAATTCAAATTACTGTCTCTATCATCGAATGATCAGTCACCCTATTAAAGATTATTATGTTTCCAAAGATTGGCTAGAAAGGAAGTATCGACGAGGTGAATTTACACTATCTGATATTGTTCTAGTAAACCCAAAAAGAGAATCTACAAGGATGATTACGTCCTCTTCTGTATCATCCATCAAAGATAAAAAGAATGATAAATCAATTCTGACTAAAGAATGGCAAACAGTAGTATCTAAAAAGACCATGAAGATGCTGAAGCAGCTAAAAGACGCCCCTAGTGTTAAGTGGAAATCACCACTTGAACCTATATTAGACTTAAGAGAGATGCCTAAACCAAGTATTTGGGCTTCTCAGTGGCATTCTGATAAGGCTACTTTGTCACAGCATGAGAAGCAGTCTACTAAACGCATGCCTCATAAATCAAATAAGCTGGCCAAGAAAAAGAAGATTAAGAAGAGAACTACAACTCAAAAGATCATTAACAATCTAGAGGAGTATCACCAGCCGGCAAGACAACCATTTAGCTGGACTTCATGCCTAAACTGCATTCAATCGGATAAAGAAGATAATGGTGAATCTTGTCCCGTAGAGACATATCGAATCATCTGCGTGATGTCAGATGTTCTTCAGCATTAGTTACTCCGAAATGACAAGGGTAGTTAGGAAAACTCGACCAACCCGTCAAAATGTTTATCAAGCAAGAAGAGCCAGAGGAGCTAATGTCTGAATTTTGTTTAATGACTCGACAAGACAATAACAGTTCAGATGAATATCTATGTTTTCCTGATGGAGAAGAGTCAGACTCATGCATATCATCACGTATGAAATGTATGGCATTGAAAAATGAGTTTAACCCTTTTGGCTAATCTTCTAGAATAAGAAGGAGATTTGAAGAAACTACCTTTTCAGAAGAATCTGAGCATGATAAGGTGATTCAGGTTCAATTGAAAAGTGTTAAAGTCTTACCACCTTCATCAAAGAAGGGAAATACAAATAAAGACAAAGGCAACAAAATTGAAGTTAATGAAGATATCATTCCCATAAATTCTAGAATAATTTTTAAATCGAGCGAGAAGATAGATTATAATATTCTATCATATCTGAGAAAGATCCCTGCACAACTAAGTGTGTACGAGGCTCTCTTGATGTCAAAAGACCTCTGAGAAACTTTGATACATGTTCTCAAAGATCCGAAGAGTTATGAAGCTTATTTTGTTAAAAAATGCATGACTGAAGTATTACAAATCCAAGATATCCCAGTAATCACATTTTTTGAGAAAGATCTTATGTTGGGAATAGCGAATCACAACTGTCCTCTTTATGTTACTACAGAGAGTGGTGGCATCTCGATCAGCTGAATATTGATTGATCCAGGTTCTTCTATCAATCTTATGAGTCTAAAGGTATTAAGAGGATTATCACTAGATATCCAACATCTCGGGAGAGACAAGGAAAATTTCTCGGGTATATTATATGTCACAAAGGTATTGAAATTGACCCTGCTAAAATCAAGGCAATCGTGGAGATGCCTCCACCGAAAAGTTTGCATCAGCTTTATTGTTTACAAGGATAGCTCACATTCATCCATTGATTTATATCAAACCTATCAGGATGTTGTCAACCGTTTGTAAGGTTAATGAAGAAGGATGCTCCATTCAAGTGGGACAAGGAGTGCCAAGAAGCCTTCAATTGCATTAAAATCTACCTGTTAAACCCACAAATTCTTGCAGTGCCTACTCCTAGGAAGCCCCTCATTCTATGCACAACTGCATTAGAAGAGTCCCTTGGAGCATTATTGCCACAACATAATGAAAAAAGTAAAGAGAATGCTCTTTATTATAACAATTGAAGATTAATAGGAGTAGAAATGAGATACCGATAGAGAAGCACTGTTTAACATTGATCTTGTACAAGCTCCAATCACTATATGTTAGCTCACAAGATTACCTCATCTCAAGGATCATCAAGTACTTGATCAAACCAAGCATTGATGTTGTTTGGCAAGATGAGCGTGATGGTTTCTATAATGATATTACATCGTTCATAAAGCGTGAAGGGACAAGTCTTAGCAGATTTTCTAGCTACAAATCTCATCCATGTTGACTCTTCTCTTAATGACGATTTTCCTGATGAGCAAATTATGCTCATTCATGAAAGAGAAAAATCATAAATTTGGGAAATATACTTTGATGGAGCCTCATCAATCAAACAAGTCTAATATCTAAATTTCCCAAGAGCAAAATCAGGAATCGACATCGTCTTCATAACACCAGAAGGAGGGATAATGAGACGAGCATATGGATTGACCGAGCCAAGAACTAATAATGAAGCTGACTATGAAGCATTAGTGGAAGATCTTGAAGAAGTTATTTTCATAGGCATTCAAAACCTGCACATTTTTGGTGATTCTTAGTTTATTATAAGTCAAGTACTTGGCATCTATAGAATTAAAAAGCTTGAGTTAGCATTCTATCATAAGCGAGTTCTCGAGCTTATGAAGTAGATACCAAATATCACACTAACTCAAGTCTCTGGATCTGAGAATAGTAAAGCTGATTGCTTGGCAAAATTAGCTAAGGAAATGACAAGTATGAATGGTGATTATGTCATGATCGACATATTTACTTGACGAGTTCTAGAGCCAGTAAAATATCAATCCCAGCAGGTAGAGGGGTTATCAAATTTGACCCAGCAGGATGCGACTCAGGTTGCTCCTCATACTCCTCAAAATCAACAAGAAGTTGTACCAAGAAGAGTTAAGAATGACATTGCTTGAGCGGTGAAGCCTTTGTTGTGGAAGAGTCACGTGATTGGAGGTAACCCTTCATCGACTACTTTAAAGAAGGCAAATTACCAAATAATAAATCACTAACAGCTCAAATCAAGAAGAGAATGCTATGATATGCTTTCGCCAACAATACTCTATATCATAGATCCTTTGAATAAATGTGACTATGATGCCTAAATGCAGATGAAGCTGGCAAAGTGATGGTTGAAGTTCATGAAGGGCTTTGTGGTGCACATTAGTCAGGTCCCAAGATGGCAGTAAAGATCAAAAAGATAGCCTATTATTGGCCCTCTATGGTGAGAGACTGTATTAATCACGCTAAGAAGCGTCATGAGTGTCAAGTACATGGGAATCTCATCCATCAACCTCCAAATCCATTACACCCAACAATAGCATCCTAGCCATTCGAATGTTGAGGTACAAATGTAATTGGACTAATTGATCCACCGTCGTCAGCTGTACATCGCTTTATCCTAGCAGTGACTGATTATTTCTCTAAGTGGGTTGAAGCTGCTCCATTTAAAGAAGTTATTGCTGACCGAGTGACCACCGTCTTCACGCATAATGTAGTCTATAGATTTGGAGTGCCACACCGAATAATTTTTGATAATGGCATAACTTTCAACAAAAATTTATAGATTCGTCAATCGACACAAAATTGATTAGCGATACTCTTCAATATATAATCCAAGAGCAAATGGTTTGGCGGAGGCCTTTAACAAGACATTAGTCAAGTTGCTCAAGAAGATTCTATCTAAAAATAAAAGAGACTGACATACTAAGCTAGTGGAGGCGCTGTGGGCATATCGAACCACCTATAAAATGCTGACTAAAGCCACTCCTTATTCATTAGTATTTGAAACTAAAGCAGTTCTTCCGCTCGAAGTTGAGTTGCCTTTTACTTCGAGTAGCCATCCAATACAACCTAACTAAAGATCAAAACACTCATTTGAGAATGGAGGAACTCGACGCTCTTGATGAAGTTAGATTGCAAGCTCATCAAAATCTGGAAGTTTATCGAGCAAAGATGTCCAGGGCTTTTGATCATACGGTGTGACCTCGAATATTCGAAAAAGGAGAATTGGTCCTGGTGTTGAGAAGACCAATTATTCCTAAGCTAAAATTTGGTGGCAATTTTGAACATAATTGGGAAGACC
Organism: Cymbidium sinense; assembly: GCA_021442155.1. Taxonomy (NCBI): domain Eukaryota; kingdom Viridiplantae; phylum Streptophyta; class Magnoliopsida; order Asparagales; family Orchidaceae; genus Cymbidium; species Cymbidium sinense. The sequence goes on from CM038216.1 coordinate 182,412,861, forward strand.
CTTTTTCATTGAAAAAGTATGCCAGAGAGGCATACCAAATGCCACCAATTAATGGCTGATACTCAAAAAAGTACTATACATGATGATCACATTCTCGAGTTGCAATAAAATCTCCCTATAAGATAGGGACATTTTTTTTAGTATATCTATTTAAGTCAACATTGTGCTTCATGCCGAGATCCCTAAATAAACATATTCTAGATGAAGAACTTTTCAGTGAAAATTCCCCTATTATCTGGGGCATTTTAGATTTTTATGTATAGATAAAATTAATGTTGTATGTTAAAATCCTCTTTAGAGTATTTCAATTCAAATATTGATGTATTTGTGTATTTTATCTTGAAAATTCTCCTAAATATACTTTAGAATTCTCCCAGCAAGACAAGGGGCATTTTTTTAGTTTATGTTTAGTTTATTTGAGTTGACTTTGTGCTATAAGATGAGATCCTCGAATATATTCTGATTCAGGTTAACATCAAGCATTACGCCAAAATCCTTGAATATATATATAATTATCATTGTTAAGTTGCATGTTCTTGTAGGAAAAAAAGAATTAATTTCTATGCATGAAAAGACAACCCTAAATGTCAAGAAATTTACCTCTCAAATTTGCCAAAATTCTGGAGATCCAGTCAGAAAAGCTCCCGATTTCAGAAGCGTTACTCAACTAAGTTGGAAAAACATCAACTTCTACATCTTGAAGTCTAGGACACGGATGGGTTCTAAAGGTCGAACTCAACAAGCTCATAAATGACCGAGTTGCTGACGCTTTCCTCATTCAACAAGAGAAAAAGCCGTGAAAGAGCCTCCCGTTCATTGATGACAAAACCACCAACCTATAGTCCAAGTTGAAAACTGGTAGGTTAAAGGTCGAACTTAACAAGCCCAAATATAGCTGAGTTGTTGATGCTCTCCTCACTCAACAAGCCGTAAAAAATGGCCGCAGTGAAAGAGCTCATGCTCGTCAGTCCAATGACGATATCTGTTCAATCTCAAACCATATCCAACTTAGTGATTACAAGCAACCAGGATCCAAGACAACTTTCTACTTGATTGATACAATATGAAAACTCTCGATTGAGTAGCCTCAAATCAATCTATATATTGCAGCGGTGATATCTCAATTTATTCTCAAATGATCATGCTCAAGCATAGATCCAATCTCATCATCAAAAGGTCAAGAAAACCGGTGAGGCAATGTCATAGTTGAAACAAAGTCGATAGTTGAACTAAAAGAATTTTGTGGTTATTCAGTCTGTTAAAGCACACATTGCTAGACTAATAACTCAATATTGATCTTATATAAGCCGGAAGGCTGGGTCATCTGTATGTATCCTTCAATGAATCTGTCAAAGCTACAAGCACAGGGTTCATGGAGTGCATACACTTCCTGATAAGTCAATAGGTACAAATCAGGTCAGTCCTTCATCAAGTCCGTCAAGTTCAAAGCTAGGACAGAAGTAATTTCAAATTCGACCAAGTATGAATAAATCAATTTCCCAGCAAAATCATTCATCAAAATAAGCAGAACAATTCCTCCATCAAATCCAACTAAGCACAAAGCTAAGGTTAGAGGAAACTCAAATCTGCAAGGACATAAAAGAAAGAGATCTTCAGCAAAGCCATTGAAGCAGAGAGTAGATAGTGTAAGAACTCTTATCTATCCGACAAGTTAATTCTGATAAATCAGTCAAGCCCATCATTTAGCATGTCCTGAATAAGGCAACATACTAATGAAAAATCCAATCAAAGCTCCGTAAGCTATTGCAATCGAAGCTGAAATGATCCAAGTTCTATGGTCAGGCCAAAAGGTCAACCAATTTTCAACAAATGTGACTCGCTCCATGCATGAATCACATTTGTTGGGGGCATTTGTTGACCTTCATATATGTGTCATAAGTCGAGTTAAGCCCACAAGTCTAATTTGACGGACTTCGGAAGTGACAGTGCGTAAATCAGAGCTTAAAATACACTAGACATCACCAAAAATGGTCGAAATGACCTCCGATCGGTGAACAGACTTCTCCATCGCATTCAAAATATCGAAATTAATATGAATATAAATATTACAAAATCTAATGAACAATTGATTAAGCCGCTCGATGTGACAAACATATGAGAGTCGGAAGCTACGACGATTAACAAATGACATCCGTTTATGAAATTGATCATGTTGTTAGCTTTAAAACATCAAAACTATCAAATGAGGCATTCCGCTTAATTGAGATGAGTGCATTGCAAATATCAAATTATTTAAAGTGACAGCGTGCAAATTGAGCCTGAAATGCACAGGACGTTGCCAAAATCAACACAAATGACCTCCGATCGATGAACGAACTTCACTGTCGCATTCAAAATGTCAAAATTGGTCAGAATATAAATATTGCACAACTTAATAATCCAAGCGCTCAGTCATTGATATGCTTTGCGCGAAACTAAGAGATATTGGCGTAAAAAGCGACCTCGTGATTGATTACGTCGTTAGCTTCAAAACATTGAAATCTATAAAATGAGATTATTCGTGCTCAATTCAGACGAGTATGTGCAAATGTCGAATGATTTGAAATGATAATATGCAAATCAAGGCACTCGATGTCACCAAAAGTAACTCAAATGACCCGTCGATGAGCACTTCTCCATCACATTGAATATATTGGCGGTATAAATATTGCATGACTTGATGATCAACCGATCAAGTGCTCGAGTCGTCAATGAGTCTGCACGTATATCAAGATTAGGAGGCATTGACGAGGATCAAACAACCTTAGTTCATGAAATTGATCATGTCATTGGCTTTAAAATGTCAAAATCTATCAAGAAAGACTGTTCGCACTCAATTCGCATGAGTTTGCGTGAAAATCGAGCGGTTGAAAGCGGCAATGTGTATTTTGAGCTAGAATGGATTTAATTTGACGTCGACTTGAACCAAACGGCCTACATCGCGTGAAACGGACTATGTCATTGGGTTTAGAATAACAGAATTACCTTGAATTGATATATATATATATATATATATATATATATATATATATATATATATATATATATATATATATATATATATATATATATATATATATATATATTATGTGCATTTATCGGTGCAAAATCCACATTAAAATCGTTTAATCAATTTAAAATTTATTTAAAATCACTAAATTACCCTCCCCCATGCTCAACCCGTTCCCTCTCTCATTTTCGGTTGGTTCAAAAAAAGAAAGAAAAGAAAAAAAATGGTTCCAAGTCTTCTCCCCATCCTCTCATTTAAAACTCTTCTGCACAGGTGATTCTCTTTTTCGCTTCCGCCTCTCTTCATTCCGTCCCGTTCAACCGCTGTCTGGCCATCCTCGCACGATTCCGTGCCACTGTCCACCGCGTGTCCCGCCTCCAGTCTGCTCTACGTCCAGCCCGCCACCGCTGCATCCCGTAAATCCACCTTCCCACATCGGCCCACGCCGCTTTGGCCATGCGCATCCCGTGTCCAATCCAGCATTCCGCCGTTCAGCCCGTCGGTGCTATCCCGCTTTGCGGCCCGCTCCACAGTCCACCATGGCCCGTTCTGCAAGCGCTGTCCCGCCGATACAAAACCACGCAAGCACACGTTATTCTGCCGCAAGCAACCGCGCCTCCGAGCCTGTTCCAAACTAGTGTTGCATCCGCCTCCTTTCCGCGGCCCGCTGTGCCATACCGCCTTCCCGTTTCGCTACATCCCACGGCCCGCCGGCCCGCTACGCCGCATCGCCTTCCCATTCCGCTGCGCTGCATCGCCTTCCCATTCAGCTGCATCCCATGGCCCGCTACCGCAAATCAAGCCTGACTTGCCGACCCATTCCTACAGCCCGCAAACCTGCTGCACGAGCCTGCCGACCCGTTCCTCCATCCCGCAAACCTGTTGCACAAGCCCGCTGTCCATTCCTCATTCCCGCAGCCCGTAACCTGTATAATTTTTGTTTCATCGCAAACCAGGGAAGAACATCGTTAAGAGGTGAATTCTTCTTTTGGTTTCCGCCATCGCACTCCTCACTTAATCCTTTCAATTTTTGCCTCGCCACAAGCCGGAGAAGAACATCGTCAAGAGGCGAATTCTTTTTTTGATTTTTGGCATCACATTCCTTACATCACCTTTCTAATTCCTCGCTTCGCCGCAATCGAAGGAAGCAACACCGTCAAGAGGCGGGTTCTTCTTTCAATTTTTGGCATCGCACTCATTGCATTACATTCTCAATTGCATACCCAACCTTGTTCCCTTGTCGAGCATTGCAGCGCGCCGAAAAATAAGTCAGAACATGTGAGATCTCTGAATGTGAATATATATATATATATGTTTATTTGCAGGTTTGAAGGCCTCGTCCTGCTCAAGAGGGCGCGATGAGATGAAAAATAGGCTGTGGTGTCGCAAGACACCGCTTGCTATGCTCAAGAGGGTATACGGAGTAAGCCAATATTCGTTAGATGTCGCTCCCTCTATATGATATGCTGCCGAAATTTTGTCTAATTTCTAGACTTAGAGAAAAAAAGGGGGGATGAATATATATTACATTTATCTTCTTTCAGGTTTAAAGGTCTCGTCATGCTCAAGAGGGAGTGATGAGATGAAAAGCCGGCTGTGGTGTCGTAAGACACCACTCGCTACGCTCAAAAGAGCGTACCGAGTAAGCCAAAACACCCCCGATGCAGCCCTTTACACGGGGATGACGCCAAGAGGCTGTCGAGATTTAGACTAAAATTCAAGACTTAAACAATTTCAAATGGAAATTACCTAAACTTAAGTCAAACAAAAGAATATATGATAAATATGAAGATAAATGTTAAATCAAAGATAGATAAATAAAGAATGAAACATTCATTTAAATATGAAGATAAATGTTAAATCAAAGAGAAATAGGGGGGAGGGCCTTTAAAGAAAATTTTGGAAAGAATGAAACATTCATTTAAAATGCAAGCAAAATTTGGAGAAGCTAATATTAAACTCACAAACTCTAATTGCGATTCTCTATGGCTTAAATTGAATTAATGAGAGAGTTCTCTTTTCTTGTAAATTTCTCAAAACTAAATAAGCTTTAATTGGAATTTAGGGAGACTGATACCAATAAACTTAAAATTTAGGAATGATTCCAAATTGGATTTAGTAACTCTTATATGAATATAGAAATGATTATTATGCAAGCTAGCTAATAAGCATAAGTAGGGCTAAAGCAATAAACACTAAAATCGACATAACCTATCAAAAGTGATGTAGGTTGAACAAAATCAAATTGGAAGAATTACAAAAAAACCCAACAAGTAAACTAAGTACAAGTAATATTTTAAACTACAATCTAAATCAAAATGTCTTCTTTGCCATCGAATCTGTAATTCTTTGTACAAGCAGACAGAAGGCGATACTAAATCCAATTCTACCAAAAATCATAAGGCTTCCTTTAATCAAAATTTAAGAAACTTTGTTCTAAACTATGATTTTCAAAGTTAACTAAATCACTATTAGGTAAAATTATCTAAGCTATAAACACCTACATGTGCATAATAAGAGTTTCAAATCAGTGAAATATTTGAAAACTAATTCTCGTGTGACAGATTTAATCCTCTATGCCTAAATAGAGTTGACAGGATCTAAAGCTCTTAAACATATTCTAATTAAGCAATTGTTTAAACAAAATTAACTGAAACTAAAAACCAATATCAGAAACTGCTTAAATGAAACTTTATCATTAAAAACTTAAATCAAATTCAATTCATTCACCTTTCGTAACTATTTGTTGGGGGTGACAAATTAAAAAAACTCTAGCTCACAAAGGTGTCAATGTCAAATCAAGTATTCTACTATGTTTACTCAATCAATCTCACCAATAAGGACGTGACCCTTCCGACCGCATGGCTTGGCGAGCTTCACAGATGAAGCAAGCACGATCCTTTGATCAGTGGTCCCCGCTCCATTATATTACGATCACGAGCGTAGCGCATATGCTCCCCAATGGCTCTACCCTTTGAGTTGTAAATCATAGGGTATACTTGATAAGATAAATATCTCTCTATCAGCTAAGGTTGACTTAAGACTGTCTTCTTAGACAAACACCACCCCAGGTCTACAAGGATTTCTTGGACGATGTAACCCATGTGTTGCTCATGAGGATCATTCTGTCAAGTTGGGTCGACTACCTCCTTTGACTAAGTAGACTGTGGGTCGCGACTGCCCGGGATGATGGAACCATGGGATCTAGATCGGGCACCTCATCATTCCCCCAACCATTCGGTTTAAGCTGAAATGATGAATTTCATAATCTAAATTCTAAAACTTTATATGCTGCTAATATACGCTATGCATTTAGCGATCTAATGACTATCCTTAATCGAAAGTTCTCTCTCACTTATTGGGAGGGGTAATTAACTATAAGGGCTTGCGCCTATAAGAAACCTGGAACCATATCTAAAGTCCTCACAAAATGAGGGTCAAATCTTTGGGTAGTGTATAATCTACTATTCCATTTGCCTTCTGAAAATTAAACCGACATTCTTCAAATCACTCTCTTCAATTAAGAATTATCGAGAGGTCGGTGGAGAATTTTTGGATCCCATAGATCCGCTCATATGCCAACTTGGTTCATCATGTGGAAGCACAAATTTCTGTCGATGAGGCTATTAAGCCCATCGTAAATAATTTGAACAATCAACAGGAAAACGTAAGAGCACCGTAGGGAATGCAAACTGATAATCCCATCAAAAGAAGCAACAAGTGATCTCCCTCCATGATACTCACATCAACGACGTGAACCATGACCAGAAAAAGAATACACACCATTGAACACATCTCATGTTAATATCCTGATGGCCATTCGAGATGAAGAAACCATAAAGTGACATCCAAAACCAAATTAAAAAAAATCGAGCAATATTGTCACTTCCATCAAAGTCGTGGACATACTACTGAGGCGTGCAAACAACTTGAAAAAGAAATCAAGAAGCTCATTCAACAAGGATATCTACATCGATTTGTGAAGAATCAATCGACTCAAGTAAACATAAATCCAACTGGGGGGTAACCAGGACAATCATCACAGAAATAACAAAATAGTCATCAAATAGTTGGTGAAATTGAAACAATCGCAGGAGGACCTCTACTATCTAATCAAGTCCTCATTGTCACCTCTGAAGAACTAGAGTTAAAGAAATCTTATATTAATCATTTCATCACTTTTAATGACTCGAACTTAGAAGGAGTCTAAGTTCTCCATCAAGATCCACTTGTTATCAACGTAAGGATCGATGACCCATGCTATAATGTTAAGAGAATTTTGATTGACAATGGGAGTTTTGTTGATGTCTTATTTTACACCATATTTCTTAGCATGAGCTTAGTTAGGGAAAATATCTAACCCACTGCAGGACCACTATATGAGTTTGTTAATCGCTCTCTACGAGTAGAGGAGAAAATCAACATTCTTGTTATCCTCAGTGAATTTCCTCGATAAGTGACTCATTCAATTCAATTCATTATGGTCAAGTTAGATTCAGCGTATAATGCTATCTTCGGAAGGCCCCTCCAATCAATTTTTGGTGTCATCACTTCAGTATCTCATTTTAAGATGAAATTTCTAACCCCTATTGGGGTTGGAATAGTCTGTGGAAATCAACAAATAACACAATCATGTTACCTCAGACAAGCTCAACCACGCCCTTCGGTGACCTTCGGCATCAAAAACTTTAATTTTTGGGATGAAGAAGTACCCCTAGGGAGCTTTGCCTATAGAAGACTTGCTCCCTATTTTATTGTCAAATGACCAACCTCTACGAACAGTGCAAGTTTGATCTCTGCTCTCAGACGAACAAAGGGCAAATACATAGACTTCTTGCAAAAATCAAGACATCTTCGCTTGGAGTCCGATAGATATGCCAAGGGGTCGACCCCAATGTGATCATGCACTCCTTCAAGATTAATCCAACATTCAAACTGATCATCCAAAAGAAGCGAGTTTTGACCGATCACGAGGCAATTGAACAAAAAGTTAACAAGCTCTCAAAAGTAGGATTCATACGAGAAGTACATTACCCTACATGGCTAGCAAATGTTGCCATGATTAAGAAAATAAATGGAACATTGGGAATGTGTATTGATTACCGATCTCAATAAAGCTTTTGAAAGATAGTTTTCTCTATTAAATTGATCAATTGGTCGATGCTACGCCTAAACATCAAATGCTCAATTTTTTGATGCTTACTTACAACCAAATAAAATGGACCCAATGAAGAAGTCACAATATTTCAAATATATAAAGGTTTATATTATTACAAAGTTATGTAAAAATGCTAGGGTGCTACCTATCAACGCCTTATGAATAAAGTTTTTAAAGACCTCTTAGGCCACACAATGGAAATATATGTGGATGATATATTAGTAAAAAGCTTGGAAGAATCATAACATATTTCTGACTTAGAAATATGCTTTAACCTTCTTTGATGTTATAACATGCGACTAAACTCGACCAAGTGTGCTTTTGGGGTTACGTCGGGAAAATTTCTTGGGTTTATGGTAACCTACCATGGGATTGAGTCCAATCCTGAGAAAATCAGAGCCCCCAGAGATATGACACCTCCGAAGAATATCAAAGAAGTTCAATATTTGAATGGATGAATTACTGCCTTATCTCGCTTCCTAGGCCGTTTTAGGGATAAATACTTATCATTCTTTAAAATACTAAAATGAGCTAAAAATAATAATTTTCAGTGGACTGATGAATATCACTCTACTTTTGAGCAACTAAGAAAATATTTAACATCTCCACCCTTACTATCCAAGCTTATCCAAGGAGAGATGTTATACTTATATCTCGTAGTCTCTTCCTACGTGATAAGCTCAGTTTTGGTACGATAAGAAAATGGGATACAATAATTAATTTACTATGTCAGCAAAATTCTCTCTCATATAGAAAGTCATTATCCACTGGTTAATAAGATAGCTTTGGCTTTAATTTTCTCAGCGCAAAAATTGTGTTCATACTTTCAAGCTCACACCATCGACGTTTACACTCATTTACCATTGAGGGCCATTCTACAGAAACCAGAGGTATTTGAGAGGTTAATTAAATGGTCTGTAGAATTGGAAGAGTTTCATATCCATTTCTTACCCTGACCAGATATAAAGTCTTAAGTACTCGCAGACTTTATAGTGGAATGCACTGCCCCAACTACAAATAATCTATCTACTATATCGTCTCCTCAATGGACCCTCTATGTTGATGGAGCTTCAGAAAATACTGGTGTCAGAGCAGGAATCTTACTTATTGCCTCCCAATAAGATACCTCAAAGTATGGACTTCGCCTAAAATTCTCTGCAACAAATAATATGGGTGAATATGAGGCTCTCATCGCAAGGTTGAGACTTATCATCGATTGTGAAGCTCAAAACTTAGTGATCCACACTGACTCTCAGCTTGTCGCCTCTCAGGTTGAGGAAAACTTTAATACACATAATCCTCAGTTGGCGCAATACCTCAGCTTGGTGAAGTCACTTCTTTCCCATTTCAAGACACATCAAATCATTCACATAATGTGAGAGAAGAATACTCGAGCTGACGCTCTCGCTAAGCTCGCTACCTTTACTGCTGGAGATATATTTAAGAGAAGACATGCTGAAGAAATATATTTTTCTAGTATCCAAGGGTCATGGGTAATACAAGAAATTAATGAGATAAATGAACCTTAGTGGATGGACCCCATCATATATTTCCTACAAAAAGAAGAAGGAACTACGGGCCTTGATCGCCTCCAAACCTGGTCGGTCCGACGAGAACAGTTGATGCCTCTTTCGAGGGAAAACTAGAGTCTTGTCGTATGAACTGTGGGTCTTGATCGCCTCCAAACCCAGTCGGTCCGACGAGGACAGTTGATGCCTCTTTCGAGGGAAAATTGGAGCCTCGCCGTATGAACTATGGGCCTTGATCACCTCCAAACACGGTCGGTCCGATGAGGATAGTTAACGTCTCTTTCAAGGGAAAATTGGATCCTTGCCGTATGAACTATGAGTCTTGATCGCCTCCAAACCTGATCGGTCCAACGAGGATAGTTGACGCCTCTTTCAAAGGAAAATCGAAGCTTTGCCATATGAACTACGGGCCTTGATTGCCTCTAAATTTGATCGGTCCGACGAGGACAATTGACACCTCTTTCAAGGAAAAATTGGAGCCTCACCGTATGAGCTACGGGTCTTGATTAGTAAAGCGAATGACCTTCTTTTAAGAAGAAGGTCAGAACTTCGTTGACAAAAAGAAAAGAAATTTTTTTTTACCCTAGCACTTGAACTTCTGCTAGATGATTTCTCATCCAATGTAGAGGAACACTAGATGGAATTATGTCTCCTTACTTGACCCTAGGGGGTTTTTATAGACCCCCTATAGGGGCAAAAAGATAATAAATAAAAAATGGAAGAAAACGAAAAAATGGAAAAATGATATCGGCCAAGATATGCGCACGCTGGCGCCAGGCATCAAAGATCCGCTGTAGCTCCGTCCGCATGTCGACTCCCGCCAGACCTACGCTGCACGCCTCATGCCGAAGCCATAAGCATCCAGATGGGTCCGGAACCTACAAGACTCAAGACGCATCCGCGGCCTTGCACCCGCTTCCGTGATCATAATCTTGTGCACCCATGAAGATCTGTTCTCTCAAACTGTATTGTTAATGAACCCACAAATTTCATTGAAGAATTTATTATTTTCAATTATTTGGCATATATATTTTTGGATGATAGAGATAATGTCATCCAAAAATAGAAGGGCAACTGATATAACACTAAAAATCCCACTAGTCGAAGCACGAATCTTGATGTCAAAAGCAAGTCGATCCTCAATCTAAACTAGTCAAGATCAAGCACTTAAAATATCATTAAAAACTTTGGGATATTAGCTAAATCCCTAAATAGTTTCTAAATATGAAGTGTTTATGATCAAATTGAGCATCTTAACGAGTCAGATTTAATAAGCCAAGATCTCTTGATTCTGACTCATTTGAGCATTCAAATACTCAAAATACATCAGATGATCAAGGGAATCATCTTGAGCTATCTGATGGAGTGGTTTGGATTTTGCATGTATTTATGGAAATGCCTCCGCCTAATCTATAAATAACCCATCATTCTTCACATAAGGGGGAGCCAAGCTAAAGAGGAGAGAGAGCTCTAAAGCTTGAAAATCCTCCAAGGATAATCGTGCCACCACTCGACGATCGTAATTCACCGCCGCGCCAACCGCCACGCCGACGCTGCGTTAGCCACCAACGCCGATCCTCATCGTTGTCAACCACCGATCGCCGACCGCTGATCACTGCGTTGGTCATCGCTGCCGTATCATCGCCAATCACTATCGCTGGTCGCCATTACCACCGAGTTGGTCATCACATCAACCATCATCCGATCATTCTCGCTGACCATCGCCGCCGCGGTTACCACACACCGCTGCTTGCTGGTTACCGCTGATAACGCCGGGCCGCTGCCTACCACCACCATCGACATCATCATTATCAACCACGTTGATTCATCACGCCATCCGTGCTGGCCGACAACTGCCACTAACAACTGCTACAATCTAACCACAACTGCATAATTGTTGTTTCCTGATTCTGGGATTCACATTGTCAACCCTTCTCATATACAATTTTGTAATCCAGTTATCGGGAAAATTTTGTACTCTGAAACGGATACATAGTGAAAGATTTTTACTGGGCTAGCCCCGTGATTTTTTCCCCCTATTCAGGGGTTTTTCTACGTAAAAATGCTGGAGTTTGCTTATTCATTTTTAAAACATCTTTGTGTTTGTGCTGGATTCCACAACAAAGCTAAGACGTAAACTTTTATTCTACCGCAACTGATTTTCTAGCACGCAACACAACAACAACAACCATAATAATAATAATAATAATAATAATAATAATAATAATAATAATAATAATAATAATAATAATAATAATAATAATAATATGTTGTTGTGGCTATTTAACAAGATTTGAGGAACCATCTGATAGCTATAACGATGATTCTAATTAGTATGTGTTTCAAAGTAATGAGCAGATGGGCTTTTGACTATTCAATAATTTATTGGCAACACCAATATGTTTGATCCATGATTACCATGCTTTGTCCTTGGATAAGAAATAAAATTTGACATCAAGTTATATTATGGAACTACTATATAGTCACCCAACAAGATTTCATAATATATTTAAAATGTTGCAATAAATTTTTATAGACTTATTTTATGTACTTGAATTATGTCATGGGTCATACGAATCACAAAGAATTACAAGCAAAGAAATTATTGCAATAACTTTATATACTCTATCATATAATGAATTCATAAGAGCCACATATGAATGCTTCTAACACTATATAGAAATTATAAGTAGATTGTTTTTACTAGTCTTATAGCATTATTTCATTTAGCTATGAATGTTATAACCTATAGATAAGTAATTATATTATTTCAAGAATTATATTGGAATTATTGATGACAAACATGTTGATGCTGCATCCCGCTTGATGAATAGTTTCTTATATATGACAACATCATGCACTAACATAGAATGTAATGGATGTATGTAATTTCAACATGTGCTTTATATTCATAGCAATAGGATGAGAAGGTTTAGCACATAATAATCATATTTTTCAATTTGTTGTGATGGATCTTAAATGTAATTTTTCAACACCATCATAAAATTTTTAATTTTAAAATTATATTTATTTTTTATGTTCATTGCTTGATATTTTGTTTATAATTTAATATTCATTTGAATAGGAAATTTTCACTTAGATGATGCTAGAAGCTTTAACTAGCAATAAGATCATAAACTAAACTTTGTACAGGAAAGTCATCCATTACGACGTCTTGTGAGATATTCACTATGATGCACTCATCACTTCAAAGTGTTATAGAACGTGCATTTGGTTTATGAAAAAAGAAATGAGGACTTCTTAGGGATATGCCAAGCTACTCTTTTAAGAAACGTCTTATTGTTGTTGCAACAATGATATTACATAACTACTTAGGGAGACATTCATTGTGTTGATTCAAAATTTGAGGTTTATGATGTTGTTGAAAGTTTCGTTCATCTATAAGCATATAAGTATCGAGTAGGACCACATAGCATTGAGAATTCTAGCATGAATACGGATCTGAAATTGATTGATGGAGAGAGAGAGAGAGAGAGAGAGAGAGAGAGAGTAGAAGAGATGGCTAAGCTTAGAGATAATATTGTATTGTAATTACATAACTACTAATATTTACTTCCTCATACAAAGTTATTTTGAAAAAAAAAGGAAAAATTTACATACATATCACACAATTCTTATACATTTACATATCTAACACCTAAAGTTCGATATTTACTTATCTAGCACTTTTCTATGATTAAAAAGGTGCATTTCACTTTTAAAAAGTAAATAATGATTATATTTTTGATGTGTTATTGAAGATTGTGATGTTATATATATAAAAATGAAAGTTTATGTGTTGGACATATAAATACATAAGAATTGTGTGGTATGTATGTAAAGTGAAAATATGTCATAAACATATATTCCCAATTTTTATATCTGAGATTAGAATGCATATCTTATGTTTTTTTTCTTTTATTTATTTATTTTTTTGTTTTTTTTAATGCATATCTTATGTTGAAATTAATAAAAATTTATTTCTAGTGTTCACATTTTAGCCTTTTAGAATAGAAAGTTAAAACTATTTAGTTTCATCAAAAAGATTAAAAACAAGTTTTTAGCAAATTTTCACATCATTTTTAATTTTCTCAATAAAATTTAAAAATTCTTATAAATCAATCGTCTAATATATATGTATTTATAATTTAATAATTATTTTTTATATATTTTTAATGATTAGATTCATGTATTTTCATGCAGCATAATCAAATTGTTTAGAATTAAAATACATGAAAAATATGAATTAGATTTTTATTATAAAATTTAATATTTGAATGTCAATTTTAAAAATGAAGATTAGAAATTGTTGATTTGTGAATATTGAAGAATATGATAATTGTGTATGTAAAAATCCCATTTAAATGGAGTTTTCTATAAAATCACGTTTAAAATTAAATTTTCAAAAGCTAACACTCCTTGTACTATCACCAAGGGTGTAAATGAGTCGAGCTTGAATGAGATGTTGTTTATGTTCTCGTTATTTATTTTGTTGTTCGAAATTGGCTCGTGTTCGAAATAGCTCGTTTATAGAGTGTTCTTGTTCGGCTTGAAAATTTATTTGTGTTCGTTTTAGGCTCGTGTTCGGCTCGAAATTGGCTTGATTTTATATTTTAATAATAATTTTTTCTTAATTTTCATTTAAAATTAAAAAAAATTGAAAAAAAATTGAAAAAGTTAAAAAAATATTTATTTAATTGGACATTATACAATAAAAAAATTGAGTAATATTGACAAAAATTGAAACTAAAATATATGCAAAATAGCGATACACAATCAAAAAAAAAAATGTACAATTAAAAAAATTTCTTTATGCAGTAAAAATAATGAAGTAATATTAGCAAAAATTAAGTAAAAATTTATTTAATTGAAACTAAAAGATATACAAGTACAATCAAAAATATTTATTTTTACCGAAAATTGAATATAGTTTAAACTACTAACTCATATTATTACAATTTACAAATTTACAACTTCTTAGAATAAATTCAACATAAAAATTTACATGATCATATACAAGTAACAATTTGATTCAATAAAAGTTAACAAAATAATTATATTACAATTTCCAAATTCTAATTTTCCATCAATAGCTTCAATCCTTCAAGTCTTCAAGCTTTCAGACCTCTAACCAACCTTGAATCTTCAAAATAATAATCTCCACTTCATGCAAACAAAACTAAGAAGAAAATATGAAATAAATATTATGAATGGGCTCAAAAAATTAAAATAAATAATCATTGATGTCGCCAATAGCTTGGTGGCTGTGTGATTTTAAAACTTTCAAAAAATTGACAAAATGAAAGATTAATAAAATAAGTGTAGGAAAAAAAATGAAATGAACATAACAACAAATGAATATTGAATAAACTAAAAAAATGGAACATAAACTAAAAAAATGAAATGAACATTGAATAAACTAAAAAAAATGTTAAAATTTTTTTGTACATAACATAACAACAAACAGAAATCATAAAATTTAAATTGAATGTTTGAAAATACATACAGCCAACCATCAAATTAAGTTACATCTCATACATCTATTTAGTTTTCCATCATAGCTCATTAATACGTAACATCACAAACATGAGTAAGTGTAGCATCTGTTGATCTTACTATATTAACTCTTAATAATTAAGCAACCAAATACAGTAGTTATCATCAAAGTCAAGAAAATAAGCCAACCGCCAAGACGTAAACGAGCCAATCACTCAACCCATCTACGGCCGAGTTGCTCCTGAGTGGCTCCAAAGAAAGCGTTTTACATACATACATTAAAAATCTATTTTACTCTTTAATCTAAACTTTATTATTACTAATAGAAAGACATACCACTTTAAAATAAGAAAACGAGTTATTTACAGATACAATAATAATTTTTTTAAACGAAGAAAATAGATAGAAGGTATGTATATAAAAACCCCAAATTAAAATTTTTATTCTTCTGTTTAAAACCCTAACCTCCTCATCGGCGGTCAAGGAGCGGAGGAGGAAGGGTGACGGAGAGGAAGAGGGAGAGGGAGCGAAATTGAAGCCATGAGAGGGCCTAGAGGTGGAGCGCCGCAGAGAGTGATGAGATCCCACTACGCCGCCACCGGAGACGTCTCTCGGCCATCTTCATCTCCGATGCAACCTCTCTTAGACCACTCATCTTCAGTCATCAGTGCCGGTGGCCGGCGCGACTCTGATGTATCCAGCCTTTGCAGCAGCCGTCCCTCTTCCGTTAGCGCCCGCCCCGCCTACTCCACCGCCGGCACCCCCGCCGACCTCGCCTCCTATCTCCGTGCCATCAACTCTTACCTCGCCTCTCTCTCTCCTCCCGTTCACCTGAAACCCCCACTCCCCCCAGCCCGCGACATTGCCGAAGCTCTTCGCTGCATCTTCTCCCGCCTCGACATCGACAATCCCCTCACCGATCTCACCCGCGACCTCTCCCCTCTTCTTGCCGCTTTCAGATGCCCGGTCAAACTCAGCAAATCTGCCCTCAAAGCCCCTTCCACTCCCCACGCATGGCCATCCGTTCTCTCCGTCCTTTACTGGCTCGTGCAGCTTGCCCTTGTCGCTGATCACCTTGCCTCCTCCCCAACATCTCCCCATGTATCCGATTACGACATCAATCGCTACATTACTCGATCCTATTCCCTCTTTCTCGCTGGCGACGATTACAGTATTGCCGATCTCGATGCCGAGTACCTCGACAGGCTCAAACGGCATGCTGCTTCGGCGGTTAAAGGCGTTGAAGCCATTGAGACTGAAGTTACTCAGTTCGAGGCCAAGCTGCGGGATCTTGCTGCAGCACCGTCTAAGCTCGAAGTCCTCGAGGCGGAACGGGCTGCACTTCTGGAGGACGTGAATAAGTTCCAGAATGTGGTGGATAAGTTTTCTGCAATGATTGAGGAGAAGAGGGAAAAGCTTGCGGAGAGGGAGAAGGAGCTGGAAACGAGGGAGATGGAAAAGAGGAGACTGGATGAGGAGAATGAGGAGTTGAGGCAAAGGATACGGGGGCAGTCGGTGAGCACTAGGGATGTGGAGAGAATGACCAGGGAGTTGCAGGCCGTGGAGAGAGATATCGCAGAGGGGGAGAGTAGGAGGAATGAAATGGAAGAGAAGGCTTGGGTGCTTAACTCTGAATCAGAGAGGAAGTTCAGGGAAATCGAGTCTTTGACAGAGCAAGGCAACCAGGCAATTAGGAAGTAAGTTTTAGATTATATTTGCACCTTCTTTAGAATTTAATTGACTCTTTTTTAAGTTGATGCTGCATAATTGGCTAGAAAGATATATATCCAACACATTACACTTGCTGTGTATAATGTACTGTAAGGAGTTCTCCAATGATTCCCTCGAGGAGCCCTATATTTTGTTGCTGATTCTGCTAGTATGTTCTTTATTTGATTTCGCTAAAGGCTTTATTTTGATGAAACGAAGAAAAAGGATAACGAATTGAAATGAATTTCTATTTGTTAAATCATGAAACTACTTCCATTGATTTGTGATTCTCAATACTCTTTCATTTTCATATAATCAAATGCTCAGCATCTACATAGAGACTAATTGATGCCTCTTGAATTTGCATTTTGGTTTTTTTTTTCAGATTAAAGATTGGAAATAATTTCCAAGTTGTTCTTAATGCTAAGGCCTCTTCTGCAGCTGAGATCATTGGAATGGATTACAAAACTATGTTGAAGCCAGCACTTAGCACTATGATGGAGGAGGCAAAGAAATCCATGGTTTCAAAAGTCAAAGAACTAATCAATCTGCAAAAACAGTCACTTGAGAATGACATGATGCTTGATGGAAAGAAGGCTCACTGCACAGCCATACAAACTAGAATTAATGAGGTATGATCTGTTACTTCTGTTGCTTTCTGTATGCAACTTGACTATGCAAGTTACAAACAGGAGATTCTTCTGTTTATGTTCCATGATATGATTAAATTATAGTAGCTTTAGTGTTGGTTTCTCTTTAGTTTTTAACAATTTAACAAATAAAAATGGATCAATATTTTATTAGCTAACAACTTTCATATCAATATCTAGAAATTTATTGGATGGGTTCATGGGAAATCTTAAAAATAAATAAATACCTATGAAACAGAATCAGCTGTGATTTATAGTTGTTTTAGGCTCTGTTTAACATCGCTGTCTTGTATTTGTGCTATGTTTTGACATACTAAGAAATAAGCGGATGATGGTTTAGCAAAACCATGTTTAAATTATATGTAAGTGTTATATGAGCTGTGATTGTCTGGAAAAAAAAAGGTTGTTTTAGCCTGATGTGAGTTGATTGAATGATTGTAGTGAATATTATTATGAATTTTATTCAATTACAAGATATTATCTTAATATTAATTAATACATAATAAATTAAAATAAGCAGATAAAAAACTAATGTCCATAGATGTGTTTTTATCATAAATTTCATAAAATACTGTTGTAAGAAAGTTAATTTTGACATTCACACAATTGGACTTTTTTCACCCTTCCTTCTTGTTGAACCAAATGTGCTAAAATTGCTATTGGTATTGAAGAGCAATCATCAAAAAGTTATGCCACGTAGAGCCTTATAAAGTTGGAATTAATTTAGCCTTTCATTCTAATTTATTATAGGATTGTTTTTTACAGCTGAAGATCACAATTATAGATTAAGTGATTTTTTGGTAGCAATATCCAGGTAGAATTTAGAAAGTATTTAGCTTAAATTCTGTGAAATGATATTTTTGACATCTTTAAATCCTAAGATATTTATGATCTCATTCTACCTATCTTATTTTTAAATTCAGGATTCCTAAAATCTCATGTGAGCTAGGTTCAACTTGCATTTTTGTATTTAACTTTGAAACTATTTGAATCACCTTTAGGTAAATCTTATAGGTCATTTCTAACTTCAACCTTTCCTAAGATCTTCGACAACCTCATTTAGCAAGTTTGAAGCTTATGATTTTAACTAATTGTAGAATCATGGATCAAACTCCATTTATACTCTTAGTTAGGGTAAGATTGTGAGAGAAAATAATTTTGAGTTTAATGAGTTAGAATAATTATAAATTATAAATTATGGAGTAATTAGTTTGACAATCTTTTAGATTCTATATAAATATTAGAAATTAAAAAATATGTATGCATATATCTTGATATATATTTTGGTTAAATCCCATAACCTTTTAAATTTTAAATTTTGAAAAAAGTAGCCAAATAATTTATTAAACTTTCACCAGATTTAATAGTCATGCCAAACAACTTTTAGGAATATTGTCAAAATTCATATTTATAAGATTTACATTAATTTTATTTGAATTAAATTCCACTTACATCCAAATATTCCCTAGGAGTTTTTGTTGCAAGATTTAACATAGATTTAGCTAGTATTTATCCTAAATCTTGTTAAATAATTTTTGCGTGCTAAATAAATCGTGCTATTATCTTAAATTCCAATTTATTTTTAGAGGTTGTTTTGTATCTTATTTTTTTGGGATTTAATTAAATTTTAGCCTAAGTCTTGTCAAACAAGGCTTAGTTCCATTATTTTCATAAATCCTATTTCATCAATCTCATTTGTTAAATTCAAGATTTGTAAAATTCCACTATTCACATAGTTTAATGGAGATTTAAAAATTCATTCTCTCTGAAATTTTAAATCCTAAAACAAATAGCCAAATAATTTATCAAGATATATCAATCATCATATTAAAATTCTCTTATAGATTTTATTCTTCTCAAGATTTAATAAGTTTAGATTTGTGGGATTCACTAAATTTTGCTTATAGCCAAGCAATCACTTTGCTCGCTTGAGGTGTCTTTTTCAAGTCAAAGATGACTCATTATTAAAGAGAATGGGGTGGCCATAGTAGAACGCTAGGATTATCATTTCTTTCATACACACTCAGCTTCTGTGTGCCCAACCTCAAAATAAGCTCTCCTAACACCAATCTTGTACTTCGTTGCTTTCTCAATTATCATCCTTTATCTAAAGACACGTGGTTGTCAGTGATGATGGTTACTCTCCCTGAGATCTTGATTTGAATTGCTTCTCAATTATGACTTTAAATTAATTAGTTATTAATCCACACTAATAATTGTTGACCTACATATATGCTCCATCAGTCAAGTCGAGCTCACGAGTCGAATTCGACGAACTTCGGATGCGACGACGCACAAATCGAAGCTGAAATACACTCGTCGCCGCCGAGACTAGTCTAATGATCTCCGATCGATGAATAGACTTCGTCATCGCGTTCAGAACGTCGAAATTAATCGGAATATACATATTGCATAA
Organism: Cymbidium sinense; assembly: GCA_021442155.1. Classification (NCBI taxonomy): domain Eukaryota; kingdom Viridiplantae; phylum Streptophyta; class Magnoliopsida; order Asparagales; family Orchidaceae; genus Cymbidium; species Cymbidium sinense. Next base: position 182,432,830 of record CM038216.1, read on the forward strand.
TTCGACCGTTGATCGATCAAGAAGGAAATTCGTCGATGCGCCTACGCGCATACTGAGGTCGAGAAGCTGTGACGATACCCAAACGACCTCCGTTCGTAAAATTGATCGTGTCGTTAGTGTCGAAATATCGAAATCTATCAAATGAGATTATCTGCGCCCAATTCAGACTAGTCTGTGCGAATGTCGAGCGGTCGGAAGCGACGACGCGCAACTCTGAACCAAAATTGGCTCGATCCGGTGCCGACTTTAATCAAACTACCTCCAATTGCGAAATGGATTACGTCGTTGAATAAATATCGAATTTGCCTAGAAACGACATCCATATTACATGAGATTAATTTTGATGAATTTTTCGCATAAATATGATCATAGAAAAATAACTAAATTCGGATATTTACTTTAATTTTGATCAAATTTGATTTCTTAATATCCGAATTATTTCAGAATCAATTCAAAAATTTGGGTATAAATTATTTCTAAAATAGATCCAATCTTATTCAAATATTTGTGAAAAAAAAAGAGAATTCCGCCTAAGTTCATAAGGAAAGTAACTAATATACAATTAAGAATCCTAATCCCTTATTTTTTTTCCCTCCCAAGACAAAGACAAAGGAGGCAGCCAAGAATTTCTACAGGACGGAACCTCTCACTCCTCCAAGCCTCCGCTCTTCTTCCTGCGGCACAGGTAATTCTCCCGTTCTCTCTTCCCCTCCCCATCATCTCCTTCCAATCCTCCCTCTTGGCCCGTGAAATTGCGCAGGATTTCAAGACCGATCTCCGGTTCCAGAGTTCACCAGAGCACGCTCAGGTCGAGGTCACTGGCTTGCCTTCTTTGAAGATACAAATCTTGCATCGACACTGTAAAGGAACAAAAGCTCGCCCCGCTCGATTCGCTTTTAATTTCCTCTCTTGGCAACCACTCTCCTACCAGCAACACCAACCTCCCATTCATCCAAACCTTCCCATAATCCATATTCTCTTGCCGTAATCAAGAGGCAACATCATTATCATGCTGGTTTCTCTCAATTTCCAAAGATCTTTCTCCTCCTTTCCTTCCTCCTCAGCCACTTTCTTTTCGATCATTCCCTTTGTGTGAGGGAAACCGGAAGTGGGTTCTTTCAGGTTCTAGCTTGATTATTCCACCACCTCTTTCCTTCATCAGCGATGAAAATTGAGAAGAATCGTCATCACGAGTTCTCTTAGGTTTCGGTCTTTTATTCTTCCGAACAACACTTTTCCTTATGAAATCGAAGAAAACCTTTGTCATCATGGGTTCTTGGTTTCGGGTTTATTATTCCTGCGGTCAAATAGCCTCTTTCCTTCCTTCTGAAAGCGAGAAAGAACAGCGTCATCAGGCGGGTTCTTTTAAGTTTATGATATTTCTCTTTATTATCAAATAATCGACGAAATCTCTCCTTCATCCTTGTGAATTCTGCAAAATCATTAGTTTTTGTGGATTGTGGATGTATGGAAATATAGGAAAAATATATCATATCTTCTTTTATCAGGGTTTGAAAACATTAGTTTTCATGTGTGATAAGATAAAATTTAGCGTGATGTCCTTGAACACTTTTCATTATCTTCAAATAAGAGCTCATTGTTAGATCACTCCTTTGAATGTGTGAAAATTGTATATATGTTTTGCTTTATGCAGTGATCGAAGACATTAATGCTCAATAGGGCTTAGTGGGTATGAACATCGGCGTGGTGTCATAAATTGGATTCGTTATTCAAATAGGCATCTGGAGTAAGCGAAATAGTTCCGATATACTGCGAAGATGGCGTGAATCTTGTTGAAATGATCTTTGAAATTTTGATTAAATTTTGGACTTATTAAAAGGGGAAAAATCAAGATTCATTTAAAAAAAGAAATTGAGCACATCAAAAATAAATAATCTAAAATGAAACTTGAATGATTTGAAATTACATATATATTTGCTTTTATGTAGGGGATCGAAGACCCCACTAATGCTCAATAGGGTTTAGTGAGTATGAAGACTACATGGTTGTCTGAGGCAAAGTCATTTCAATAGAGTGTCTTGAGAGTAAAAAAAGTTAGATGTAGAAGGCGATGAATCTCGAAATGTTGCCAAAATTTTGATTAAATTTTGGACATAAAAAATGGGGGAAGAATCAAGATTCATTTAAAAAAAATCGAGCACATCAAAAATAAATAATCTAAAATGAAATTTGAATGATTGAAATTGTATACATATATTTGCTTTTATGCGGATTAATATGCTCAATAGGGCTTAGTGGGTATGAAGACTTGTGGTGTAGCGACACGTCATTCTTCAATAAAAGGCGTTGGGTAAGCAAGCAGTTATGTAGCCCCATTGTGATGATGACGACAAAATACTGTTGAAATGTTTGCCAAAATTTTATTTCAAACAAAGAAATAAAATAAATAAATAAGCTTAAGTTATAAAATAAATTGATATCAAATTGAATTTTGAATTATAAATGAGAATAAATTTGAAATGAATTTAAGATTATATTTCAATCAAAGAAGATAGATTGAACTTCAGAGATAGATTTATGAACTTGAAGTGAATTGAATATTTTGGCGATGTAAATATAAATTTGGTACTTCAATATGTTATTTCAAAGAATAATAAGATATTAGAGCAATTTAAGCTTCATCGGATTCACACACATCTAAAAGCGAGAGCGTTAGTTAAGGCTTTGAATCCTTGCTTATATTATGTAATAGGATTAAAACTCAAATTCAATGTTTTAAAAGCAAGCATTCTTAAATATACGCGTAGGCGACTTAAATCTTGGCTTAAATTTAGTGTTATGCGAAAATGTTAAGAAAAAATGATGAAATCAATTTAATCAATGAATATATGCATGCAAGAATGTCTCCATATCTCAAGTCTGAAATGAAATTATTCAACTCCATAGAAGATTATAGTAGGCATAATCATGTTTGAAATAGAGTTGACATTCTACTAAATAATCAACTTAAATGAATTTCAATTACATTATATCATAAGACTTAATACATATTTGTAATGGGTTGACGAGTGCATTATGATATCAATTTCTTAAAGAATTTAAATTACACATAAAGTCATTCTCTCTAGTAAATAAGTAGAGTTGATAAGGTCGCGATGATGGCGTGTTGAATGATGATTTCAACGGAGGATAATTATCATCAAAATATGCTCATGCTTCAAATAATCAAATTCAAATATCAATGAACATGAAATCATGCAAATCACTAAGTTTTAAATGTCAAAGTGAAATTCAATATTCAATACTTAAAGCTAAAACCGATGCGATAATTTGTTAGGGTATTAAGAAAACTTCTCGCCAAATGAGCTAATGTCAAGTCAAATAAATCATTATATTCAAACTCAAATAATCTCAGTAATGGCGTGACGTTTCCTCATGGTTATTTTGGTGTCAGCCATGATCACATTAGTCACTACGATTGGGTGGTTGTCAAATGAATCTAATTATATTAAATAATGCGTAGCGTATGCTTCATAATAGTTCAACTCTTTGAGTTATGAATTATAGGGTATATTTGATGACATAAAGTTTTATTGTCTGGTAAACTTAAGCTTGTCTGAAACATCATCAGTCTAAGGATTTCTTGGGCGGCGTAACCCATATATTCTTGATAAGAATTCTTGGTCGGGTTGAATTTCATTCTATACGACTAGTAGGGATGACTACCAGAATGGATGGACGCGTCATCATTCCACCAATATATTTTTTAAGTCAAATAATGGTGAATTTTTCATAAATTCTAAAATCTAAAAAAAAACTACTTCACTATCTGTATGTATTTAGCGATCTAACAACTAGCCTTAATCGAAAGTTCTCTCTCAGCATTAGGAGGGGTAATTAACTATAGGTGTTTGCGCCTATAGGAAACCTTGAACCAGATCTAAAGTCCTCATAAAATGAGGATGAAATATCTGGGTAGTGTCTTATCTACTTATTAATACGAAAATTTTATCGATGCATAAATCATACCCTCTTCAATATGTTGAGAGGTCCGGAGCCCACAATAATCACCTTTTATTATATAATAATAATAATAATTATATATTAAGTAGTGTTTTAATTATGATCATTAAATTTTTGATTATATTATTATAATAAGTAAACCTAATATAATAAAGTAATTGCTTAATTGGTTTAGAGAATTTGCAATTAACTATTTCATTGTGATAATTCAATTTAAAATTAATAATTGAATGATTTATTACAAAAATGTGTACTTGATAATTATGAAGTTATCGAGCATAATTAAGGTTTTTTCTTATAATAATTATTGTGCTATGAATATTTAATTATAGTGAACAAGCGTAGAATATTTTATGATCTTAAAATGTGTTTTATCAAAAAATAATTCAAATTTCTACTCAAGTGAAGATCATATAATTTTAAATATATGAAATCTCTATTTCACTATTTTTGTGATGATAATGATGCTATATATAAGTCCTCATTTTCTTACACGTGCTTACAAAATGATATTATCTAATGTAAGCATCAATCTCTCTTCAATGTTGTTAAAACATTAATGTTAGATATGTATGATCTATTTAATTTTGGAGATGTTATATATAGTCACAACATATTTCTTTATCAAACATTTGTCAACATAATTATAGTGGTGGTTCTTTTTTCCATCTTTATCCATGCATGTACACTTTTTTCTCCTCAATTCTTTAGTTGTGACTATTTTGTTCAATTTTCCCTCATACTTGCATCTTTCTCTATACTCGAACTAAAAAAAGTTCATCAATATTATGATTCATTTATAAATTTTACCCCCAACTACTTTCCTGCTATATCCCATACCACATCTTTATAAATTTCACTTATGCCTATTGCTTCAATGACTATTTCTCCTCTCTAATGAGTTTATACTTTTCGCCCTTGTTTATATCCTGAAAAATCTCTTTCCAACTCATCTACATCGGTTGGGATTCAATTGCATTTGTGCTCCAAGTCTCGATCTCTTGATTACTCTATGAAAAGGCATACAACATTGCATTAACCATGCACTATGATGTTATATGCCTTTTGATCTTTTTTCTCGCCCTTTGGTTGATTTGCTTTGTTCTAGTCTATTGTCTATATTCTCAAGATTTGTTATAGTTCTGCTCAATTCTAATTAGAAGCATGCAATGGATCTTGAAATGAGTGTTATATTTTATCATCATTCTTGGGATTTCATTTCACACTTTTTTTCGTTTAAACAATTTCATGCCATTAGTTATTTACTACTGAAGTCACTTTAGATTGATCTATTCTTGCTACATTCTTTGGATCATTATAAAAGGTTGACACAATTTTTTGTTTTGTGTCATCGACTATTTTTAAATATTATGCTCTATTGCTCAACTCAATTAGGTTATTTTTCTTTCTTTTTTTTATTAATCAATGGAGGATCTTGCTCCAAATGGATGACAACAATGCTTATCTTTATGTGGATTTCTTTGAAACTATTTGTATAGAACAATCTCGAGGGTATGTTTCTCAAAATTCTATAAGCTTTAGAAAGCTATATATTGTTTAAAATAAAGTTTCTATACTTGGTTCTACAAATTTTGCAATGTTTTTACTTAAATTGTCGTTGCAGTATTATAACAAATCTTTTTATCTTCATCTACTCCTCTTCTTCTGTCACATTTATTTTTACCTTGTATGTTAATGATATTTATCTTACTAGGAATGATATTTTTATCTTTAAAATATCTTCTTCAGAAGACATTTGTTCAAAAAAATTTGGGGCACCCAAAAGACTTTTTTTGGCATTAAATTTGCATTTTAAAAGGAAAGTGTTTCAATCCTACAAAGGAAATGTGTTGCAAATATTCCTGGAGAAACTTTTCTTCTTTGACGCAAGTTTATTGACTCTCTTATGAATAACTTTATAATCACTTAAAAACGATGAAAAGTTTGAAGATGTTTGTCCCTTTCAACTTCAGGTTATCAAGATTATCTATTTGACTACCGCTTGATATATTATTTATTATTTGTTGTGATTAGTCAGTATGTAAAATCCAAATAAAAAATATTGGGATGCTATCATAATAATCTTGAGATACATTAAGTAATCTTTGAGAAGAAGGTCTAGTTCACCATAAGCATAATTGTTTAAGAATTGAAGCTTATTTTGATGGAAGCTTTGTTAGATTTATTAAGAATCAGAAGTCTACTTTAAGATGTTATGACTTTTTTTATTGATATTCTCGTACCGTGGAGAAGCAAGATATAGCTTGATCTATCATTAAAGTTGAATGCGAGACCATGACTAATGCACTAGCAAAATGATATGGAAAGAACATCTTATATAATAATTTAGTTTTTTTAATCTGAACTTTAGATTTTTAACTATAATAATCAAGCAAATGTTGTTAGAGATTCTATCTTGAATAAATGAATCAAATATATTAAAGTGGATTATAACTTCATTAGAGATCATGTAAAAGGAATCATTATTCCACATGCTTTTTAGTTTTTAGCTCACGACTTTACCAAGGTTTTGGCACCTTTTATTGTTTTTAAATTTTTGTAATAAGTTGAAATTATTTGATATTTATGATCCAGCTTGAGAGAGGAGTGTTATCATAATTGTGCTAAATTAGAGAGGATAGTGCTAAAGCTAGATTAAAAAGTTGATTTATGACTGTCAATATTCTCCTCATTTTTATTTTTTATATTTTTCTTTGTTTTCCTATATATAGGTCCTTGAATTTTATTATTATGATGATATATATGAAAAGCCTTTCTTCAAAATATATAAATTATGAAAGTAATGTTTACTAAACTGAAGGCACTTTGAGAGACTTGCTCCAAACAAATATCAAATAAGGCCAACCTAAGGTACATTCCGAAATACCTACACCCTGGACTACATAAATTATTGTGCTTTGAATGTCAGATTTGCTGACTCATAAGAAGAATAGTTTGGGAAAAAAGAAATACATAAGAGATAATTGTTGACGTGAGAAAAATATGAGAAAAAAATTGTGTTGGCTCATGATCATGGCTTAGAAAAGAAACATTCAAAGTATTATTGACCTTATTGAGCAGTTAGCTATCAAAGCTGCTTGATTTTGAAATAATCATTGGTCAAAGCATTCCAAAATACCATTCGATGTCTCATCGAGTTGTTTAACAATTCATTTATGCTAATCATCAACTCCCTAATGTGTTAATTGAAGAGCTTTTGTTGCTGTTCAATCAACTCGCTTGGTCTAAAATTTTTGGTTAATTATTTTATGGTTCTTCTCGTAGATTGTATATTTTGTTCATTATTTGACCCTCTATTTCCTGTGATTCTGCTACAGCTTTCCTGAATCAGTTTTTGAATCTTTTGTTCTCTTGATTTTGCAGCTCCATATGCAACTAGTTTCTTTCTTGTAGTATCTGAGAGATTTTTTTTTTAATTTTTTGATTCCCCTCTTTGTTGTGTTGATTAACAGTTTTCTTCATTTCACTTGACTTTTTTATACTGTAATGGACAATATAGAGGATTGAAACTCAGTTTGTTGCTTGCTTAAGGTTGAAAGTCAGATTGATCTGCTTAAGATGGAAATTGAAGATCATGCTTTGCAATGTTTATCTGAAATTGAAAAGATAAAAGAGGAGCTAACATTAAAAGGAGAACAAGTGAAAATAATGGAAAGGGAAGCTCAAGAGTTATTAATGGTATAGTGTTTATCTTCCTTAATCTTTTTTGTTTAAATTTCTGTAACTATTTAATGCAGTTTAAACCAAGAAATCATTTTATTTTTGCAGGATTCTGAAGAGAAGCTTAAAAAGACCTTCATAGAGAGTACGGAGGACACTCAATTATGTGCACAGGAGCTCCACGCATTGATTGATAGCGTCTCTCAGTACAAGGAGTTTATGGGATCTACAATCGCTGGGATCAGAGAAGAGATCAGAGAAATAGCTGAAGGAGTGAAACAGGCCTTTGAGGCTTCTATTCAGTAAGTTAGGTTTAAATGTCTCATATATGTGGAGAACTTACATCCTTTGAGGTACTGAGTTTTTTTTTTTTGATAAATGTTCTCTATTTTCTTTATTTTGTGCTGTGGAGGGGATTTGTTTTGCAAAATATTTGGTTTGATTGCAAGAGTTAAAGAAATTCGTTGCAAGAGGTAGTTCCTAGTCATCTTCGTCTTTGTATAGTATTTGCAAGGAGGAATGAATTTAATTTGTGTTGGTGAATTACTTTTGCTTGATTTAATAAAAAAAAAACATCAACAAAGTCATTTTTGACATTTATAGCATATGTCTGGAAACACTTATTGACTTTATTAATAAAATTATTATCGTGAATTTATGATGAAAAGTTCTTTTAACAGACACAAAAACTGTAAAAAACTCATTGTAAATCCTACTAGAAAATTTCCTTCGACTCAATGGAAAAATTACTAGCAAATTTTAGTATACATTATATAATGCAAGCATTAAAATTTTGAGTTTATATAACTACTTTGTTATTTTATGTGTCGCCAACATTTAAGTTTTGAAAGGCTTGAGTACTCATAAATCTTTCAAATTTTTGGGACGATCTACTTGAAGATCAGTTTCCTATTAATGCTTGATTGTCCATTTCGCTAGAGTGTATATACTTATTTTATAAAAAAATTATATTAGCAACAGCAACATATTCTAATATTATCATATTTAATTAAAAGGGGGATTTACATACATATTACCTAAACTTCTTTTAAGTGAAATTATATGTATAAAATATTATATCAATGCCTAAAATTAATTCAAATATGTTTAAATTAAAATTTTTGTTTGAAGAAAAGAAGTTTTTATAACTTTAATGTTGCTTGGAAGGCTTTGTAGGGCTAGTTAGATAAGTAAATTCTTAAGTTTCATATATATTATTTACATACAATCACATAATTCTTATGAAATAAATAACAAAATTTAAACATTAAATATATAAATTCATAAAAAAATGTGCAGTATATATAAAAATACCCCCTCAACATAATTATGATTGATTTTCAAATGCACAAGTACTTTAGTACACACTTTAAAAAATTTATAGTTATCAACTACTGAACAAAAAATAGATTGAATTTACCCATTGGAAAGGAAGTGTTTGATGCAAACCAAGATGATGTATTTTGATGTATAAGAAGGCACTTCTATATTTTGAAGTTTTGCAGTGATAAATTCATCATTTTGAATTACAATTTTTTTGGTGATTTTTTGATCTTTTGATCTTAATGTACATTTATATCCATAGTTGTTTTTGTTCATTGCAGTAGTTGAATTAGTAGCCACAAGGATATTATCTCCTTAGCTACAACTTTTAAACATAATATTATTATAGCATTTGTTTCAACAAATATACATCTAGTTTGAATAGTTGCAGGCACTGTACTTATGAACTATAAACATTTATAAAGCTTCAATATTCTGTAACAGATTTCATTAATCTTTATCAACCAAGAAATATAAGAAGGGGGATTTTTATACATACCACTAAATTCTTTGTTATTTACATATCTAGCACCCAAAACCTCTTAATTACTATTTCACCACCCTAAACTTCAGATCTCCACAAATGTACCACTCTAGATTAAGATGAGCTAACAGCATCTCCTTCACACGTTTCCTTTCTATGGCCACAACTTCTCATGCTATCTCTCACTAACTTCATCCCATAGCTTCTTTTACTCGTGCATGATAGAAATCTGCATTGCCATCTCTTCCAACACAATCATCCTTTTATCGCGCCTTTCTCTTGCCATCTTGCCATAAAAAAGAGGTGATTTCTTCTTGCCAACCCTCTATTTTTGTTTTTGTTTCCATGCATTTTGGTTGAGAACAATACAATGGTGGCTAAAAATGAAACTTTGATAAGCTGATTAGACCATGAGACAAGGTATCGGTCACACTGTTCCTTTTAGATAAGAAACTTGAACCATCACAGTTGAATATTGTAAGTTGCTTTGAATCTGAATTCTTTGATGAATTTGGATCCAATTTATAAGTCGAGCTGGATGTTGACCTCCATATATGTGTCAGAAGTCGAGTCAAGCTCACAAGTCGAATTCGACAGACTTCAGAAGTGACAGTGCGCAAATCGGGAATCAAAACGCACTGGACGTCACCGAAAATGGTCGAAATGACCTCCGATCGAAGAATAGACTTCGCCATCACGTTCAGAACGTTGAAATTGATTATAATATAAATATTGCAAAATCTAATGAGCAATCGATTAAGCGCTCGAGCTACCAATGTGTCGATGCGCATATCGGAGTCGGGAAGCTGTGATGATATCCGAACGACCTGCATTCGTGAAACTGATAATGTCGTTAGCTCCGAAACGTCGAAACCTATCAAATGAGATTATTCGTGCTCAATTCGGATGAGTTTACGTGAACGTCGAACAATCAGAAACGATAATGCACATTTTTGAACTGAAAGTGACCCAATTCGATGCCGAAGTCGCTCAAACGACCTCCGTTCACGAAACGGACTGTGTCATTGTGTCCAGAACATCGAAATTACCTAGAATAGACATCTAATTTGACTAAGGTTGTTCCGCTTAAAATTTCATCAAAATTAGCACACATTTCTAGATAAATCCACTTAATTATCTCTTGAACAAATTTTTAAATTAAGTATTGATTAATAATTAATTAATAAATTAAGTAACGTTAAAAAAAATTTTAATTATAGGTACAATTGCCCAATAAGTGGACGACTGGTCGGCCACCTCAGCGCCGAGGTGGCGGGCGGCCAGTCGGCCACTTATCGACAAGCTAGTCGCCTAATCGACCGCCTTATGAAGCCCGACCGATTATCGCGACCGATTTTTTCTCTATAACACGCCGAGCGGCATTATCCCGACCCTATTCGACAAACCGATATCCTCGACCCTCGAGCAGAAGCCCTCCTCAACCCTCGACCTGCAAAATTTTCTTTTCCTTTAGGTTAGCGTTCGGTCCCCCCTCCCCCACACTCTCACGAGCCATCACTATCGCCGGCTCCACCGAGACCGTAAGCTCCGTCCACTAAGGTAAATGTTTTTTATGTATCTTTTTCCTTTCTTATTTCAATTGACAATAATGTAGAGTGAAGTTTTTCATGATTTTCATAATTTTTCTCCTAAATTTTGCGTGGTTAGGGTATACAAAATGCTTGGATTAGTTAATTTGGTTGCTCGTATTTTGCTTTGCTAAATTGTTAGGTGTATAAATAGGTGAGCAATATGTACACTCCAATTGATATTTTTTTTTACGAATTTTGAGTGAATTGTTAGGTTTTGTTAAATTTTTGGTTGCTGAGCATATAGTAGAATGAGCCAGGAGCTCGTTTTCTTAATTCTCTTCTACGACGGTCAACTGATCATTGATGATCAGTTCATTCCAAATTATGTCGGTGGCAAAAATCGGCCCATGCGAGTTTCAAGCTTAGGAGATTTAAAACAAAAGTGCTCAGTCTCGCGATGGCGTTGATAACTTCACGGAGATTACATGTCTTTTTTTGTAGGCGGATACATACTATTGATGATGATGATGATGTTTGCAAGAAGATGAAAGCTTCGTCAAACATTAATTCTTTACGTAGAAATAAAGCCACAATATATCGCTAGAAATCGCCGATATCATGCAAAGAAATGTACACGATTACGCTCATGAGTTCCCAATAAATCAATCGTAATAGTACTATCACGAACAAGAAATAATGTAAGCATTTACCTCAACATCACTGTTAGTGTTTTTTATTTTTTTGTGTAGGGTATATTCTGTTTTTCAAAAGATTATATCCTTTTAAATGCGAACGAGTATTGTTCAAGCACAAGCGAAAGCAACCTAGTTCATCTAGACTAGTACCCGATGACGAGTACGAAATGATGAATAGCGAATCAAACACTGCATCTGATGATAGCGATGCTAACGATGATTCTTTGCTAGGTAATGCCAATTTATGTGACAACAGTATTGGTCATGAGCTTCTTCGGAGTCAATCAATCCGGAATTCATCAGATCACGATGTTATGATTTCCAATAATGACTATGTTCGAATATGTCAAACCATGAAAGATTGGGATGCAGATATTGTGTTTGATGGTCCATCTGATAGTTCAGGTTTTTCAGATGACATCGAAGTTCCGATAGAGTTATATGAAGGTATGTGTTTCTCAAATAAGAAGGAGGTTCAGTTCGCAGCAACTGGCTCGTCAATTCTTAATAATGTTCAGTTCCTTACCGTCACATAGAATCAGAAGAATTTCACTATTACATGTGTGCAACATCGTAACTAGCAGACCTTGCCAATGACGCATGCCGTAGAAAAAATAAGAGGTTGAGAGGTGCTTGGAAGATATCAACTTTAGGTTCGACACACACATGCGCTGACACTATCGTGGACATCGACAATGCACTTCTAAGTTTATTAGTTACTTCATAATGCCAGTTATGCGATTTCAAATTGACTTGAAACCCAGAGAGATCATAGGAAGGATGAAATCAAAATTTAACATTAAGGTCTCTTACATGAAGGCCTAGAATGCGAGGCGTAAGAGTATCAGAGCAATATTTGACAGTTGGGAGGAGTCATACTGCTCTCTAACCTTATTTATGGATTTAATATGCTTTGCGCTGCCCGACACTGTTTACAGAATTGTCATCAGATACATGCAAGTTTCAGAGGTTGTTCTGGGCTTTTGGACCATCGACATCGGGTCGGAGATATTGTCGACCGTTCTCGATGGTGGGAAGTTCTGGGGTATCGCGGTACGTTGCTCACAGCCATTGGTATTGATGCGAATAACGAACTATTTTCCCTTGCTTTTGTTGTGGTTGAATATGAGAACAATGAATCCTGGCTCTGGTTCATTATGTGCCTACAACAACTGCTGCCACTTGTTTCAGCAAGGAGCGATTTATGTGTAATCTCAGATAAGTATTCAGGGTTGGTTCGTGGATGCCGCGATATTTTTTCATGGGCTGCACATCGACATTCCAGATGGGTCAGGCGCACGCTTAGACATGCATGCCGCTCAGGTGGTTACGTTGGACATTTTTCAGGGAGTCCTACACAGACCTCCCTGAGTTGGACTTCAACAGACATGTACGCGCTTATGTTTTGTTCCTTCTGGGGAGTTTCCTACTACCTGATACATCTGGGTCAGAGGTGCACTTGCAATATCTCCCATTGTTAGAGGATCTTCACACATTCAACACTTTATCGGTAGGCGGCGCAGTGCTAGCCCACTTATACAGGGAGTTACAGTCTACCTCGGGAGGGCCAACATGGTCTGTCTTCGCTTGCTCCATCCGGTCTTGGAGCATGGATGTTGGTAGACCAACACTACATGTTCTTTATCCTAGAGATCTCGATGGGCTCAGCATCGGTTTCAGGTAAGAAAACTAAAATCTATTTAGTTCACTTTAACATAATGAGTTGCAATTAAATGATTTCTATATGAAAATTGTTTTACTCAGGTGGAACGAGAGTGCATGCATGTCATGTCGCAATATCGATTTTTAGGGATGAGTTAGATGGATCCATCGAGCCATGTACTATTTTTAATTGTTATACCTCATTCTCAGTAAATGTTATCACACCATTGTCTAATATGCAGTAACACTGACAGGTGACTTGGGAGCCATATGATATTCAGATTAGAAGTCGCTTGGCTGATATTTGCCTGGCTGGCGAGGCTATCTGGTTAGCACGAGTTCCATTGATTAGCTGGAAGAGGATGGAGTGGTACCTTCTTGACAAAGTCATTCGTCAGTTTGGTCACTTACCCAACACTGATGTTGCTCCGATGGACCCCAGTTTCAAGAGAGTAGATGACAGAGGGAAAGCTGATACAGACTGGGTGCAATACCATCAGCAGTACATCATTTTGTGGGAGGCTCGCAGAGATCACGTTGCTGTGGTGGACGACACTTACACTGATCAGCAGTCCCTGCAACAGTACATGATCTGGTTTAGGTCGTGGGCATCGTTGTACTTGCTGAAGACACCTACTGACCCACCGACGAAGTACTACCCCAGAGCACCTGTAGAGCGAGCATATGTAAAGATAACGCTACAATTTGCAATTTTATTTGGTTTCCATAGATTTTCGTAGTAACATTTTAAACTGATTTAGTGAAGGCGGAGCATATCTTGGCGACGGAGGACCTCTTTCGGCCTTTCTTTGGACGTCTAGGTGACGTGGACTTCCAGTTGGCCATAAATAAGTACGAGCATATGATGCACGATCTGAGCTTGACAACGCATATCAGAGACTGCAGGTTCCAGCGCGTCCCAGCAGAGCATATGTCACAATATATGACACATGTCTACGATTCTGCTCTGACTGCACAAACGACAGACATGGGCGCGGGGCCATCCACCTATGCTGATCTAGGACCATCTTCTTTTCCAGAGAGCACCCAGTCTCCGTACCATATGGACAGTGCGCCGTCACAGGATTGAGTATCTCTACGAGACTCGCAGCCAGACATGAGGTCAGATGTTGCAAGCCAGGCTCAGGGAACATATGATGTCGTGATCGCGCTGAGTTTGTACCACGAGCACTATACCTGTGTAGTGCGATAGCATATAGACGGCGTCGCCGACGATAACCTACTGACAAATTTTTGTTCATACATCTTTGCATATTTGACGAGTGAAAATTGTATGGGAGGAACCATTGTTTTGTAGCTATTGAGTTATGGTCTTAAGGCTTTTTTCATGTTTTATAAAGACTTATTGTTAATTTTTTATAGCTATTTACTTCAGTTTTCCTCCAGAGCATGGTTTTGAATAATTGATGAAATTGCTTATGATTCTCCTCTATTTTATTGTGAATGACTACTTGTTTCTTTTATTAATTGAGTCTTTGTTTAGAATGCAATCTTTAGTTTGATGTACATTTGGTGTTGACGTTCTATATGATTGAGTGCTTGATTGCCTCGAATCAATCTTAGTTGTCATGTAGGCTGTTATTTATTTGGAAATGTTTATGTATCATCATTAAATCCATACTAGTTGCTCGCGTTGTAATGTTGTAACTTCTGAGCTCTAACTTGTGCTTCAATCTTGGTTGTAAAAATACAACTTATTTTTTAAAAAAAATTGATATAGAAAGTCAATAAAGGGCGATATACTTCGTCAGAATGGTCGATTGACTTCTTTGTACCAAGATTATTGGGCGACCGGCTTTAAGTATATAATAATAAGTGACGGTCGCGCCACCTGGCTACTGAGTGACCAACTGCATTGTAATTAAATTTTTTTTAATAGTACTTAATTTATTAATTAATTATTAATTAATATTTAATTTAAAAATTTGTTCTTATCTCTTAATCACAACGGATCAATGTCTTAAAATTTCCAGTCATCCACTCCCATGTCTCTATCTCCCATTTGGCCAATAGGGAGCTGCCACATTATCCATTCCTTTATCACCTCACTACCTTATCCCTAGTGCAGGCGGAAACAAAAAAAGGACGACAGCAAAAAAAAAAAAAAAAAAAAGGTCTCCGAATCCTCCCTCTTTCCTTCTCTGGACCGCGTTGGTGAAGCCCCCCACAGGTTCGCTGCTGAGGAGCATGTGATCGCTCCGACATCTCCTTTTCTATTCCGACTTCCGTTCCAACCGAGCCGTATCCCTCATTTCCTGCTGCCCTGACAAAGGCAGGAATGGCATCTGCTACGGAAAGCATTACAGAGAGCCTTCGACAAACGCGACAATTGATGGTTCAGGAAGTGAAAAGAAGTGTGAGCACGTTGTCAATTTTTGAGGAATCAACTGGTGTTTTAAAGAAAGCTGAAAGCGAGTACCAGGGGCAACGTTCCCTGCTGATGCACACCAGGCGTTTGCTCAGCACAATGCAGCGACCGAATATCATGGATAGGGTGATAATGGCGGCCGGTTTTCTTCTATTCTTATCTGCCGTGCTCTACGTTGTATCAAAACGAATCGGCCTGTTGCAAAAAAATTGCTGCAGCCATTAGATCGGTTCTATGAGTCATGAAGATGCGGTGAAGAGCTTAGCAAATCATTAAGCAAAGTCGACGAAAACTGAGTAGCACATCGCCATCAACTCAAAGAATCAGCGACGCCCCATTGTTAATAATCATGAGCGGCGTGGAAATCAATTTAAACCAGCTGGAGGAGTTCGATCGGAGATCGATCTCTTCTGCGTTTCGGAGGATTTGAAGCAGAGGAGGAGATGGATGGATGCAAGTGCTTTTGCTGGAATAGGGGAGGCATGTATGATCTCGTCGCCGGCGAGCCGGAGCTTTTCTCCCTACCTTTTGCTACGTCGGAATGGCCTAAAGGCAAAGGTTTTGCTGAAGGAAGCATATGCTTGGGAGAACTTGAAGTCGTAAATGTCATTAAATTTCAGAGCATCTGGAGCTGCTATGTGTCAACAAATAAGAGAGAAGGAGCCACTTTCCACAAGCCTGTAGGGATTCCTGATGGATTTTTCTCCCTTGGTGATTATGGGCAGCCGATTGGCCAACCTTTAAAAGGTTTTCTTCTTGCAGCAAGAGCAGTAGCTAATTCGAAAGATGCAGGATTTCCACCCCTGCAAAAGCCCATAGACTATACAGTTATTTGGTGGCAAACTGGCAGGAGGATGCTCATGAATTCATGAGGTAATATGCATAAAATGTGATGTGGTCACAAACCGTTATGAGAACATGATGGACCTGACAGTTGAAATACATGAGGATTCTGAATCTTTGGAGTGCCTAGATCAATTTACAATCAAGAGGTAGCGTGACAGAAAAATTTGTACTTGCTTGCATGCAGACTGACACGCCTTTCTTGGCGTATGGAAAATTTGTACTTGCATTGTATAAAGTACTACACGCCTTTCTTTGACGGGAAAATGCTTCGCCAGATACCTTAGAGACCCATACATGCCTTTCTTGGCATGGTGGGATGACACATTCAGGCTGTGGTTTATATCACCCATACACGCCTTTATTGGCGGGGCATACCCAAGCATACCCGGCAGCCAATAATGGGACGACGCCGTGATGCCGAAAATGCCGTCGAAATGTTGCCAAACTTCACACTGACAGGAGGACCTGCATAGCTAGATAGTAAATTATGCTATGATATAAAATTATTATTTGAACTAACTTGCAGGTATTTGAAGACCCTGTTATGCTCAGTAGAGCTGACATGTTAGAAGACCACGGTCATATTGTTGGAAAATACTGACCGTTATGCTCAGTAGAGCTGACGGGAAGGTCGAATAGACTCTCACGCAGCCTCTAGAAGACGTCGAGGTCACAAATTCAAACTGACAGAGAACTTAATTAATTTAACACAAATGAACTATAAATTCAAAATTAAAATCAATTAAAATTGCGTGTTTGAAGACTTATGCTCGAGAGTCGACATGTTAGAAGATCACTACAGAAGGTCAAGAAGACCGATGCGAAAGAATGGGCCGAATCACGCATACGTGGGACGATGAGGTTGAAATTTGGATTGACACAAAGCTTAAATGTGATTAAATAAGAGTATTAATTTAAACTTAAATGAAAAATGATGAATCGAAAGTCAAACCTACTCAAAAAAATTCTAAAGGTCTTTAAATAAGAATGAGTCTATAAACTTCGATCACAGCTATGAATTAAATGCAAACAAATGAATGTTAATATAAATAATTGAACAAGATCGAAATGTCAACGCCGGATTAGCAACATAAGCGAACATAAGGCGTTAATTAAAGATTAAATTAAACTCTTTACATATTATAAAGTATGATTAAAATTCAAATTCAATATCTCAAAAGTGTCATTAAATCAAAATGGGCGACATTATGTTAAATGCTTAAACATGTAGAGGATCTTCTTGTGGGTTGATTCGGTTGGGTGTAAGGTGGGTAACAAAACCAAAGATGTTATTATAACTTTTCTGAGAAAATCTCTAGAAGTTATTTGGCGATATACTATCTAACTCTCCAATGATAACTTAATTGATCGAATATATCTGGAGGTAATCATTATTATTAAAAATCTAAAATATTCATATCCAATATTCTCAAATTTAAAATCCTCAAAATATAAATCTAAGTTTGATCCTATTATTAAATTAATAGAGTTAATAAGATTTGAAACAATAAATTAAATGATTTAAACACCCATGGGCACTATGTTGAATGCTTAAATTTAATGTATGAGGATCTTTGCGGGTTGATTCGGTTTAGTCTTGGGGTGAATTAACAAAACTTAAAAATCTATTATAAAATTTACTTAGTAAAGCGTTTGAAAATTAATTACATATACGATTTGATTTGATCCTATTAAATTAATAGAGTGACATGATCAAACAAATAATAAACCAAATAAGTGTTAAATGAAAATTTTAACCAGGAGGATACTTGATCAAAATATGATTATAATTTCAAAACAAATTAATTTAGATTGAATATCAATTTAAATGTAGAATTTAAAATATCGTTAATTACAAATGTAAATGAAATTCAATCAAAAGTTTAAAACAAACTCCATTCAATACATTCCATGATAGTTTGTGGAGATGACAAATTAGGAAAATCACCTCCAAAGGCCAGTCAAATCAAGTAGGCAGTATGTTTCTCTCAAACAATCTTATGTTATGTTAGCGGGGCGTGGCCTGTTCACGTACGTGGTAGTGGTGGCATGATGATGCGATTCTGACCGAGTCCCGATCGGGTGGTTCTTGCCCAAATGGAACCATTATATTACGGTCACGGAGTGGTATATCGATGGCTCTGCTTTTGATTTGTGAACCATAGGGTATACTTGATTGAGCAAAAGTTTTATGTTGGGGTGCCTTGTCTCAGATAAACACTTCTAGTCTGAGGATTTCTTGTCACGTGGCTTCGCGTCGTCCCTCTCCGCCGACGTCGGAGGTCTCACCAGGCGTCCTCTCTCTCTCTCTAGGGCACGAAAATCAGACCTTCTCTCTCTATGGTGGGGGGCGGCCGCCGGTCTCCTCCTCACCGGGACAAAGGATCAAGAAAGGATAGCAAGCTTGCGGTTACTGTTCACTACGCCATGGAATTCAGTAGATTGCGGGATCTTGCGCAAGGACTTGGCGGATGGCGGCGGTGGGCGGCGACGGTCACTCATGCAAACTGCGATTCTTGTTCATTCTGTAGGGGCGGAAGACAAGGCGGGCGATGCGGGCAATGCTTCTTGATATTCTAGGTCCCCGATCAATTCAAGAACGCCACGGATTATGCGGCAAGGAGTTCTTGATCGGCCTTCAGTAGACTCTGCGACGGATTTCAGCACCGGGTGGATTCTTGATCGAGTCTGGCGTTCTGTGACTCTGCGGACAACGGGATTCTGGCGTCTGCGGGTTCGGGATTAGATCTGCGGGTGGCGGTCTGCTGGTGGGCTGAGCCGGAGAGCTTGTGGCGTCGAAGATCAGCTGTGCCTGTGCAGTGGCGCCATGGGGCGTCATTAATGTTGCCACATCGGCGCAAAAGCCGAGAGCTTCTGCCTTGATCAGATGCGCTTGCCAAATTACGGACAAGGAGGTGATCAGCAAGGTAATCGATTCCATGGCCGGTTGTGCCAAGATGAATAGTGGTTTTGGGCTTGGATGATTCACAGGATGGACATTCTTGGGACACCCATCTTTGCAATGGGGAAGTGACCTCCATATGGATGATCAAGATCTTTACGAGTGCTGGTGTTTGTGGAAATGTCTATCCGAATCAATTTTTTTGGGAGTTTCTCATGTTCCGACAAGGAGGTGGATCCACTACTAACCCTCTCTTTGAGCATCATAGCCCAGGGGGTGTGTAGGTCAAACTCATTCTCGACCACCTGAGGACAAGGGAGCTCTATTCTGCTAACCCATGGAAGCGGAAGAGTTTGTGAAGCTTGCTCACGTGGATAAATCTTCAATGGAGGATGGTTCTATTATAGATGATGATCTTATTGATGATAACCAACTGGATAAAACCTTGAGAATACTTGGGAGAAGACCTTACTACTTCTAAATGGTGATTTCTGAGAGAGAAAATGGGGAGCCTTCAAGCCGGTAATGGTCTCTCTGCATTTTGTGTGCCTCTTTGACACAGTTGAAGCTAGGGATCTTTGTCGCTTATGAATGGCCCTTGTTTTGTGGGGAAATGTCATTGGACAAGTGGATGACCTTCAACCCCAAATCTCTTCATGGGTTGTCTTCTCCTATTTGGGTGATTCCCCAATCTCCCCTTACGTATTGGGACAATATCAACATTACTAGGGTTGCTTCCTTCTTTGGAGAGCCATTATGGGTGGATCATCCCACCAATTCTTTGAGCAAAGCTCTTTAGTATGCATCGAATGGACCTTTCCAGTAAGCGGAGCTTGGATCAACGGAAGAAATGGAAGGTTCTTCCGAGTGAGTATGAGGGGATTTCCCATATGCTTTACTGGCAAGGTTGGCCATAAGGGTCTTGTCCTACCAGGACCTCCACACGCAAAACTGGGTAATTCTAAACACCCCCCCTCAGGCAAGCTAATAGCTTCACAGTGGAAAAATCTCAAACTTCAATGTTTGAGAAAGGTGAAAGCGACTCATACCATGCTTGATCCATGGCATGGATAAGGCAAATGCTGATATTCACTTGACCACCCGTGCTTTTCTTGGATCGCTTATGGCCCATGGGTGCTTGTTACCCATAAGAAGAAGACTGCCCAGGGCCTCAGAGACCACAGGAGGTGGTCAACGACTGGCGAGCTAGGCCAGCAAGCCTCCACCAGTACTCCTTCTCAGAATCTCCTCCGGGTATCTCAAAACCTATTTTTCAAGCCCCTATAAATCTTGAAAAAATGCTAAACCTCTCAGGGATAAGGGAGGAAGACCACCATTCACAAACCAAGGGTCTCCAAGGCACACTTTGGGAGGAGCTCCAAAATTTGGGGCTAGGTGAAAATCTTCCTAAAGAGGAAGAAGGCTCCACCACCAGATGGGGGCGGATCCCATGGTGGGTGATGTCTTCCATCTTATTCAGGCTGTGGGGTGCAGAAAGAAGACCAGACACCCCACCACCTCATTGGTGGCCATGACCTATGGCTTGGTGAGGAGAGCGACTTACCAGGCGGAGGTGGACATCTTGGCAGGAACAGTGGCAATTTCTCTGTCGCCACTTTGGAGGTATGATTATCTTATGGCGGGACCGGTTTTTCATCCCTTATCCTCTCGATCGTAGTCTTTGGGAAGGTTAGCATGGTTGATAACTCTGTGGGCCTTGGTTGGGTGTATGCCCAGCCTATCGCAGGAGAGTACGGCAAGACATTAGTGATAATGTTGATCTAATTTATCATCTCGAGGTGACTTCAATTGTATCTTATATCGCCAGGATAAGAAGGGGAAGAGATTCATCTGTTCCCTTCGGAGATGGAAGCTTGCTTGACCACTCGACTTACATGATCGACTTCATTGGGCTGGTATACGGACCAACAACGATGGGAGAAGCAAAATCACGGCGGATCGGGTTTTAATTTTTGCTAACATACTTGGAGATCTGGGTTCATCATCACCCGCATTGCTTGACCATTGCCCATTACTTCTTCTTCGGTCTCTTATCCCACTCCACCATGATGGCTCCACTTTGAGGACACTTATCTGTGGAGGCTAGTGTGGCGAGAAGTGGAGCAAGTGATTCTAAGGCGATGTGCTCCACAAAAGCGCACCCGTCTCTATTGGGTAGAAGCATCAAGAACCTCCATTTGCTCAAAGAGGAGTTGGAGCGGGACATTGAAACCCTCCAGACCGCTGATTGTTCTGATTCAGGTCTCACTACAGTACAGGAGGGTGAGCTTCACTCCAAGGTTATTATCGAACTACATTGGCAGGCTCGGTGGGTGGAAGCGAGGGCAAAGACTAGATACAGGATGGTAACACTCATTTCTTCCACACTGTTCTCCTCCAGACATCACACCAGATTAGCTATGTTATGACGGATGATGAGAGGCAGTGGATAGCAGGAGGCGAGATCTTCACCACTTACTTCCAGAAAATGGGTTGAGGAGCGGTCTCCCGGAGAATTGGCCTTCCCACGCCTCTTGACGGCGTGGTACCTTCTCATATTTTTCCCTTCTTGATGCATCGGTGGAGGATGAAGTTTGGGAGGCCACAGCTCTTTGGTCAGACCCGGTCTCGATGGGATTACTTCCTTTACAAGCGGTTTGGAGATGTGTGGCTTAGATGTCTTGGGTATCCGGAGTTCTTTAGTACCTCCGAATGGATGACTCATGGAAGGATACCCTCATTGTCCGATCCCTAAGGTTGTTAGAGCATTTGTCCCTCCAAGTACCAATCGACATGTCGACCATCATAAGGATTGCCAAAATCTGGTCAGCATTGAAGCATCTCTTACCTACCCTCATCTCGAGGAGGCAGAGCCTTTGTCCCTCGGAACATCTCTCACCATTGTCTCCTTGCCGAGATCTTCAACAAATTTCAACATTCTACCTCTCGGGTTGGGTTCATGGCAATCAAGGTAGATATGGGGCAGCTATGATAGGATGAGTTGGCAAAGCAGATGCTCTTTCTTTTGGAGTTTCCTGGGTTCAAATGGGTCATTCTGTGTCACCCATCCTGGTACTCCATTCTTTTGAATGGTAGAAGGCGAGTGGGTTAGAGCTCGGTGGCTTTAGCCAAGTGTCCTCTCTACCTTTTATTTTATGTTGAGGCTCAGCCTTGGCGGGGTGCCAACTTAGGCATGGGTGACACAGGTACGTATCTCCAACTTACTTTATCTTTGACATTTTGATTACCTCTCGCTTTGGTGGCACATGGTATGCAAATCAAGGCTATCGATGATTCTTGTTCTTGGGCAGGCGGCATCAATAGTGCCAAGACATCCATCTTGTTCGTGCAAAAGATGGAGGATCAACCGCATTACAGACTTATTGGGTTGAGGGTCTAGGAGATGGACTACTGGGACTCTGGCTATCGTGGGTTGTTCGGGGCGGATCACTCTCGGTGATTGAGGGCCGGGGAGAAGATTTTGCACAGGGGCCTGGCACCTTTCCACGGGTGGTACCACTTTTTACCCTCGGGTTGTTTACCGACACATACTACCCATGAATGTGTCACAGGAGATTGAGAAGATGTGCAGATCTTTCTTGTGGGACAAGAGCTCTTCCCAGAAGAGCATCCATTATGTGAAATGGGCCTCTATTTGTACTCCTAGGAAGCTAGGGGGTCTTGGGTTTCACTCTGCCGCCACCTGGACTGGCCCCCTCAGGGCACGATTGGCCTGGGACTTCTTACGAAGCGACTCCCTACACGTCTTGAGGCCTTCTGGGATGATATGGGATTACTCACGAGGAGAGGTGACTTAAGTCATGTCATTCATTCGGTGGGGCTCAAAGCCTCAAACCTCGATTTGGAAGGCGGAAGGAGAACAAGGTACATGTCCTTTCCAGACTTGGTTCGACATCCCACTTTCCGGAAACCCACATTCTTGGATCTTGCTACTTGGAAGACCTTGGTGTGCTCTTTTTATTGATCGGAGATCACGGGACATTGGAAGGCGGAGCTTCATTTTGGGAAGGACACGGTGGATCAAATCACGAGTGAAGTTACACACGAGTTAGTTCGATGAGCAGGCATCTCCCTCAGCAAGTCCCTCACTTGCTTATGAGGCTCTCCACCCACTACCTATCGGTAGGTGGCCAGCTTTGCATCCACGGGAGTTCTTTTGGTGGCGTGTCACGAAGGGACCCTTCCAACACTCTCACGGCAGCGTCGGGGGGTTGGAGGAGGTCCAGTGTCCTTGGGCAGAGGAGGACTTAGAGCACATCGACGGATGCTCTCACGGGCCCTTCGGGTTCTATCCTCTTGGGGCTTTGTCATACCTTCCTTTATCTCGTTCTCGGGATCTCTTGAGGACGACATCCCAAGGCCATCTAGCTTGGGAGAAGGCATCTTGTTATATACCGAGGTTTGAGGGCTAGGAATGCCAAGATTCACGACGACCCTGGAACCCCAAGGTGCTTCGCAAACATCTTGGAGGCATTCGTCACACATCCATCTTTCCATTTAGAGCAATGGGAGTTCCA
The DNA here is from genome assembly GCA_021442155.1 of Cymbidium sinense. Lineage (NCBI taxonomy): Eukaryota > Viridiplantae > Streptophyta > Magnoliopsida > Asparagales > Orchidaceae > Cymbidium > Cymbidium sinense. Next base: position 182,456,866 of record CM038216.1, read on the forward strand.
GCGACCTCATGGTGATTCCTCACACTTTTGGACTCCCCTCCCCGGATGGCTTAAGGCCAATGTTGATGGTGCCCTCTCCTCTGGCGGTATTGGAGTCGTCATCGAGATGATCAACCTCATCGGCTGGCGGGATACATCTTCGACAGGATAACACTGGTAGAGTTGCGCTATGCTTGCAATTGGTCACATCCTCGGTGGATGTATGAGTCTGAGACGATCTTGGAAGGCGACAACTGGTCACTTATCTTAGACCTTGCGGACTTGGCTCTTCCATCGACTGATATTGGCTTTCTTTCTGGGTTCCACCAGGTGATCTTCTCCCACATCTGTAGGGATGAACAGATAGATTATCTTTCGGCTGTGAGTCGATTTTGTATGGCATCGTTGATGCTTGTATCTTCCTCGCTTTTCTAGCATTTTAGATATGTGAGTGTATTATAGTCTTGTTTTTTTTCTAGTTTTGCACTTTTGGTGCTTTTATTTTGTAACCCTTTACTTTTCTTTTAAATGCAAAATGCAACTTTCGAGATAAGGATCATTCTGGGTTGGGTCAATATATCCTCCGACTAAGTAGGCAGGATGCGACGGGATACTGAACATGGGATCTACATCAGGCGTCATCGTTCCCAACCATCCGCTTTAAGTTAAATATAATGAATTTTATAAATTCTAAAATCTAAATTTCAAAACTCCACATACTACTATATATATACACACTGCGACAACAATGTCGAAAGTTTTCTCTCAACATTGAGAGGGTAATTAACTATAGGTTCTTGCTATAGAAACAGCAGATCTAAAGTCTCACAAAATGATGAAATCTCTAGTGTCTTATCTATTATTCCATCTGTCTTTTGAAAATTTCACCGACACTTTAAATCATACTCTCTTTATGGAGGTGGTGCGAATTTTGAACCTACTTGGAATACTTTGGGCCTTTGAATTTTTTTTTGGGAGATGCCACTAATGTAGGAAATTCTATCATTCTAGAAGTAACAGTCACCTACTAACCTTGATTGATGGCACCTTGGGATATTATGGAAGTTTTTGGGATTATTGGTTTGAATAGATGAAATTCATGTCATTCCCTTGATAAATTTTGATATGCTTATTAGCCTTTAACTGAAAAGAAAAAGATCAGTTAAGCTATTGAAGCTTACGAATCCTAAGATTATTACAATATAGCTTTTTATGTAAGCCGAAGATTGGCTGTTTGGAACTAAAAAATGCAGTGTATTGAACTTCCAAATTGAAGCTTATGGATCTCAGATAGGGTTGTAAATGAGTCGAACCAAGCTTGAGTCACTCTCAGCTTGAGCTTGAACTTTGATTAATTGATTGAGTTTTAGCTCGAGCTCGAGCCTTATTTTATGAGTTTTTACGAGTTCAAGTCGGCCTATCAACTGACTCATTTAATATAGAAGAGATAAAATAACTTTGATTCAAGTAATTATTATGATAAAAATGATAAAATTTTTAAAAATTAGAAGAAAAATAATAACAAATTATTTATTATAAGAGAATGATGTATAATTTTTAAATATTTTAAATAATTTTATATTTAAGCTATTAAAATAGAATATATTTTAAATATATTTTATATTAATATTTATTTATCGAGTTGGCTTGTAAGCTAACGAGTTGCGTTAGGGCTGGCTTGATTTTGGCTTGTTAGCTCACGACAAACTTACACCTCTAATCTCAATTGTAGTTGAATGATATGTACGGGTAATAAGCTAGTATGGTTGTAGAGTCTGTTTTCTATGCTCATGCTGTTGAGGTAGGTTTGGAGTTAAAGAATTATCTTGTTGATGCCTGTTTGTTGTATATATTTTAGTTTCCAATTATATGTATTTGAAAATGGTTTCAATTATCCTATCATGAAAACTAGGCTGTGAGAATGCACTTGGTGCTTCATTCTTAGAACTTCTCATGTTGCAATTTTCTTAGTCTTGTCATGCAAGTATTGGATCTATCTTCTCTTGGATGATTAGGTATGAATTGTATTTTGTTAAATGATGCAATTATTATTTGGGACTTTATCCATCAACTTATGTATACAACCACAGCACAATTCTGGATAATTAAACTAAAAGTTTAATTCATATTTTTTCTAATCTTTTGTATGTTTTTATTTTTTGTCAATACAGCTTTTGTAATATTCATTATTTGGAGTTGAGATCATGGCAGATATAAAGGAATGGCTTTTTTTTTTACATTTAAATTTGATGGATATTAGGGTAAAGTCGATAATGCTGATAGAAAGAAACATGAAGAGGGGAAGCATATTTTGTGGTTTTTGGTCTTCCAAAGGTGTACTACATATATATTAGTCAAGCATTTTTGTAAGTTTTGATGAAAGGTTCATACTTTCGTTTAAGAGAAAACAATTTTAATTTGCTTTCTATAAAATTTGATTTAGTTGGCTTTCTAAGAAGCTGTCGTACTTTAAGCAATGCCTCTCTCACATGATTTAAAACTACAGCTTCTCTGTATATTCCATTCTTTCTATTGTTATTTCTGCTGGATTTATCAACGCCTAGTTAATTGGCATTCTTTAATATCTAAAGAATATTTGCGAGCTGTGTGATCAGCCTGCTACCAACAATGAAGCAGCCAAAACTCATTTCAAGCAATTGATAGGAATAGGCAGAACACAACATTGAAACTTGCAAGAGAAATTTGTAATGCTGATTTAACATCTCATTTACATGACCAAAATTCTGAAGTTTTACTATATTTTCTATCAAACAAATCGTTTCATAGATTTTGTAAATAACAAATTGTCAAATACTAGCGATGATAACCAGTCCAGTTCTGATCTAATGAAATTAGAGTCACATAGATATGTTTTTACACTATATTATCAAAACAATATTAGTCTTCATCAATGCACAATAATACAATTAGATGAGGGTGATTTTACTTGGCTCTTTGTCAAGAGGTACTCATTTAAGTCAATGAGATGAGATGTTTCAAACATTTACAACTTGAAATAATTTTATTTAACTCAAATTGTAAAGCATTTCAGCTTCCTCATTTTAGTATTATTATTATTATTCATTGATTTCCTACCGTTCTTGTATCAAGAACACAAACATCTTTTAGCAGATTGAACCTTTTCCTTCTTTAGGATGACCAATGCCAATGACTACAAAAAAGTTCATCAAATTTGAAGCAACCTGTAGCGAAGTACAACAAACTACACTTAATTGATGCAAATTGCCTTTAAACTACAGCAAAAAATTCTAACAAAGTTGTTGCAATCATGCACTTTCTATCACAATAAGCTGATGATAAGCCAAAAACATGATTTTATAAATATAATGGTGCATTTTACATTCATGTTTCAAAATACTTTTACTAGTTCTTCACATGATATTTTAGAACAAATAAATCTAAAAAAACTAACAATTTGCTAATTTGCAAAAATTCATATTTGATTAACTCAAAGTTCTCTAGAACTTTTTCATCGAAAACTAGTCTTCTTGGGTACTCTATATCCGATACCGAATTCTCAATTTTGTCTAGTCATCTGAAATAATTGTAACCATCTTCTATCTTGTTATAGGGACACCGATAAAATTTTTATTCATGATTTTCACTTTTGTACCATATAAATAATTTACATTGCAAGTTACAATGACAATAAGTTTGGTGGCCTTGGTTGCTCGTGATGAGGTTGATTATCTGAAACTTGTTTTACTACAAACAAACTACTTGCTAACCAATAACAAAATTAGAGATTGTAGTATAAATCCCCCGTAATTTTGACGCTAAGAGAGAATCACCCAGCTATAATTAAAACAGGAGAAATGGTAGTTATAATCAATGCTTGAAAATGTAAACATCATGTAAAATAAAAATTACAGAATTGTTTCTATGAAAATACAACAGAGTCAAGTCAAAGCATGTATTAAACTGTTGTAATTCTACTGCTGAAACATGTATAAATAGTTGAGCCAAATTCTTCTACTGAAACATGTATTAAACTGTTGTAAACTATAATAAATCTGAATAAAAACTACAAGCAACTGCTACAAACTAAATAAAACATCTTATTGATGTGAAATACTACAAACTACAACAGATTTTCACAGAAACTACATGCAAGCTATAGGAGTTTTGAATCAAAATTGTAGCAGACTCATTGTTCATGAAACTGCAGTAAGTTGTACCGCTGAAATCTACTTTAATCAACTATAAATTAAAACAAAGTTGCATTTTAATTATAGCCAACTATTGAAATTTTAAAAAAAATTATATCCAACTTCTATTGAGTACTATAGTTTGGTTTCATGCCAGGTAAATCTACTATGGATGCTATACATTTATTGAGAGGTTTGATGGAGAAGTATAGAGAAATTAAGGAGGATCTCTACATATGATATTTGTTGGTTTAGAGAAAGCTTATGATAAAGTTTCAAGATAAGTCTTTTGGAGAGTTCTAGAAAAGAAAGGAGTTAATATTGGTTATACTCAAGTCATTAAGAATATGTATACTAGAGCTATTATTTGTGTCCAAGCATAAGGAGGATTGACAAAATATTTCTTATTTATGTTGGATTACATCAAGGATCAGCTTTAGGGCTATTTAATTGTTTGAAAAAAAGAATGATGTAAAAGAATTATTTCTGATTTTGGTTGAGTATTATAAATTCATGAGTTTATTATTTTTTTTTGGGTAAAAAAAAATGTAAAGTATTTTGAAAGTTTTGATGCTTTGTGGTGCGGCCTTCGATGAAGCGGCCGGTGGTAGTGGCGATAGCGGCAATGACCAACATGGCGGTGTATTTAAAATTCATAAAAATATAACTAAAGTGATTTTCAAATGCATTTACTTTGTATTCCAACCACATAAAATTTTCAAAACCCTTGTATTTACTTTACTTTACTTTGTATTCCAACCAAACAATCCTTAAGCTGTCATCCTTTTGCTTTAGTTATGGATGTTCTTATTAGGCATTTACAAGAAGATGTACTAAGTGTATGTTTTTCTTGATGACATTCTTCTTGTTGATAAGACTAGAGAGGAGTCCAAGAGAAACTTGAATTATGGAGGTCAACCTTAAAGTCTAAAGGCTTTAGATGCAGTAGATCTAAAGCGAATATGTGGAGTGTAATTTTAGTTATAAAAGTTCTAGTGGTGGTGTTGTGATATTGGGTGATGAAGTCATTAAAAAGAGTGAGTGTTTCAGATATCTAGACTATATTGTTCAAAATGATGGTGAAATAGATGGAGATGTTATTAGTATAATTCAAGTTGGTTGGTTGAAGTGGAGGAATGCATCAGGTACATTGTGTGATAGAAAAACTTAGACTTAAGGAAAAATTTTATAAGATGGTGGTAAGACTTGTAATGATTTATGGTGTAGATTGGTCAATTGATAAAAGAGATATAATATTAAGTTAAGTGTTGCGAGAGATGAGGATGCTCAAGTGGATGAGTGGCTTTACTCTTAGAGAAAAAATGTGAAATGAGTACGTTCAGGAAAAGGTTAGAGTAGATCCGTGGTTGATAAGATTGGAGAGTCACCTTAGATGGTTTGGCACGTAAAGCGTCGGCCATTTGATGAGAGGAGAGTAGATGCATGATTTGTCTTATGTTAAGAAAGGTAGAAGTAGACATAAAAAGACTTGGTTAAGATGTATATAAAATAATTTTAGTTTATTAGAATTGAATGAGAATTTGATGCATAATAGGACATAATGGGTAGATGGATTCATGTAGATCCCACATAGTGGGATAGAAGCTTGTTGTTGTTGTTGTTGTTGTTGTTCAACTGAATACTACAAACTACAATAGATCTTCACTAAAACTGTTAGCAAATTATAGGAGCTTTGAACAAAAACTACAACAAACTCAATCTTCTTTTCTTTAAATAAATTATAGCAATTTATAGTCTACAAAATATAGAAAATTGTTGAAATCTACAACAAATTACTACAAATTGATGTAAACTAATGCAAAGTAACACAAATTTGCATCAGAAACTGCAACCAATTAAAATGATAAAATTTATGATAAAATAAGCACTGCTGATGATTTTATTTTAAAAATCTATTTAACTACAATTGGGTCTAATGAATTAGAGGGATTAATACAAAAGATACCTCTTGAAGAAAAATATTTATTGGAGGAGACTTAAATAGATATGTTGGTAGAGTGGTAGAAGATTTTAAAAGTATTCATAGTGGTTATGGATTTGGAGTGCCTAATGAAGAATGTAGAACTATATTAGATTTTGCTTTAGCCTATGATTTTGTAATTGCTTTATTTAAGAAAAGAGATTAGCATATTATTACTTATGAAAATGGATCTAGTAAAACACAGATTGATTATTTTTATATAAGAAAAATAGATCGTTTAGATTGTAAAGTTTGTAAGGTCATTTCAAGTGAAAGTTTAAATACTTTATTAGTCTTAGATTTTAAGATTTAAGATTGAAATATAAAAAATAAATCAAATTATTGTCTTAGAATTAGATGGGGGGGCACTTAAAAAACACTAATAAAAATATTTTTAAGAGCAAACTACAAGAGCTTAGAATTTGGGATGTTCATAAGGAAGCTAATGTTATGAAAATGTAGCAAGTGAAATTAAGGAAGTTGCTAAAAATGTGCTTGGAGAATCAAAAGGAAAAGCTTCTTTTAATAAAAATAGTTTAGGGTTTAGGGTGGAGTCAGAATGTGCGAAAAGATTAAAAATAAGAAGTGTTGTTATAAAACTTGGTTTAGATGTAAAACTTAGAGAAGAAAAATATAAAGTGACATGTAGAGATTCTAAGAAATCAATATATGATGCAAATTTTTTTAGTGATCTATCGATAGATACCAAAGAAGGTGAAAGATATATGTATAATTTAGCTAATCAAAGAGATAGAGAAGTAAAGATCTAGCTGAGGTGTAAGGATGAAAATCATAAAAGTATTTTTCTTAGAAAAGGATATTGAAAATAGGTGGATGAGGTATTTTGATAAACTTTTCAATGAAGGATTTGAAAATACAATTGATTTTAGCAACCTTAATTCCTTAAAAAATAGAGAATTTTATTTTATCGTCATTATAGTAAATCGAAGTTAGAAGCTTTAAAGAAAATAAAATGTGGAAAAAAGGTCTGATGATATTCCAATAGAAGTGTGAAAATGTTTAGGAGATTAAGGAATTTCTTGGCTTACAAATGTTATTTTAAAGACTAAAGATGAGATGAGTGAAGAAAGAGTTTGTTGATTCTATATTTAAGAATAAAGGTGATGCACAAGAGTGTGCAAATTATAGAATTAAGTTAATGTGTCACACATTAAAATTATGGGAGAGAGTAATTGAGCATAGGTTATAATATGATACAAAAGTTTCTCACAATCGCTTTGGTTTCATGCCGATAGATCTATTATGGATGCTATACATTTGTTAAGAGGTTTTATGGAGAAGTATAGAAAACAAGGAGGATCTACATATGATATTTATTGATTTAAAGAAAGCTTATGATAAAGTTTCAAGAGATGTTCTTTGGAGAGTTCTAGAAAATAAAGGAGTTAATATTGGTTATATTCAAGTCATTAAGGATATGTATACTAGAGATTTTGTGTCCAAACACAAGGAGGATTGACAAAATATTTTCCTATTTCAGTTGGATTACATCAAGGAACAGCTCTAAGCCCTTATCTCTTTGCTTTAGTTATGGATGTTCTTACTAGGCATTTATAGGAAGATGTACCTTGGTGTATGCTTTTTGTTGATGATATTCTTCTTGTTGATAAAACTAGAGAGGGAGTCCAAGAGAAACTTGAATTATGGAGGTCAACCTTAAGTAGATCTAAAACTGAATATATGGAGTGTAATTTTAGTTGTAGAAGTTATAGTGGTAGTGTTGTGACATTAGGTGAACAAGTCATTAACAAGAGTGAGCGATTCAGATAGTTAGGCTCTATTGTTCAAAATGATGGTGAAATAGATGGAGATGTTATTAGTCGAATTTAAGTTGAATGGTTCAAGTGGAGGAATGCATCTGGCCTGTTGTGTGATAGAAAAGTACCACTTAAACTTAAGGGAAAATTTTATAAGATGGTGTAGAATGTTGGTCAATAAAAGAGAAGCATGAGACTAAGTTAAGTGTTGCAGAGATGAGGATGCTCAGGTGGATGAGTGGCTTTACTCTTAGAGATAAAATGCGAAATGAGTATGTTCGGGAAAAAGTTGGAGTAGCTCTAGTGTTAAATAAGATTTGAGAGAGTCACCTTAGATAGTTTGGCCAGATAAAGCGTCGGCCGTCCAATGACCCGATTAGAAGAGTAGATGCATTAGATTTGCCTTATGTTAAGAAAGGTAGAGATAGACCTAAAAGGATATTGTTAAGATGTATAAAAAATGACCTTAGTTACTTGAATTAAATGAGAATTTGATACATAATAGGATGGAGACGAAGGTTTCATGTAGCCGGCCCTAATTGGGATAAAACTTTCGTTGTTGTAACTACAATTGGGTCTCAACTATTTATATTTGCATTTAGAAAAACCTGTGAATAGATCGGGAGGGGAGGGCATTAGCCTTGTGCAAGGATGTTTATATTTTTCTCAAGTGAAATCTGAAATCTGCACAGGGAACATTGAAGCAACAATGAAAGAAAAAGAGATACATAGAGAAAGCAAAAAAACTGTGCATCAAATCCTGAGGCAATAATGAAAGAAAAATGATACGTAGAGGCAGCTGCAAAAGGAAAATGAGGTATACAAATAGAGGCTCACGAGTTGAGGTTTGTGGTTGACTTCAAACCCCAACAATTGTGCAAGAGGATGAACAAACTTTTTTTCACCTACTAAGCTTATGAAGGAGATGCTATGGAAAAGCAAAGGAAGGAGACAATGTTAGGTCATTTAATTGAGAGTGGTATGTTTGTGGAGATTTGAGGTTTAGGATGTTGAAACAATGAATAAAACGTTTTGGGTGTTAGATATGTAAATAACAAAGAATTTAGTGGTATGCATGTAAATCCCCCATATAAGAATTACAGTCATAGTATTGTCTTTAGCAAGAATTTGAAACTATTATTACTCATAGAAATTTTAAATTTATGAACTTCAAATTTTGATGTAACACAACATATATGCAACTTAAAATTTAACAACATGAGAAATTAGAATTACACACAGATAATCATAGGCAACACACCTATCAGTACAGTGGAAATGACAACTCCAAACTCCTATGCTAAAATAACTTTGTGGCTACTAATACAATTTGCATTGCAATTAAAATTTTGAGAAGAAGCATGATTTGGTCAAGTTTCCATCATCACACTAGCATCAAAATGCTTGCCTCGCACACGGCTCAAGTTAAGTGCTGCAGTCTCAACATCATTTATCCATATAAAAAAATTACAACAGTCTTTAGATCGATTTCTTTGGCATTTGTAAATTTTTCTTCCTCATTTTTCGCCCCTGTAGCAAGTGAATAAAGTGCATTTCAGGTTACATCTACTAAAAAATCTAGCGATCTTGGATGGAACTTGCTGATGAAGCAGAACTTGAGCTCATTCTACGAAGTATGGTATCTATTGAACAATTGATAAATTAAATCAGAATCGAGTTTTAGATATGATGTGAATAATGCATGATCACATTTTTTCAAGACTAACCAACATGAAATTCAAACAAAAGGGATAGAATGACTTCATTAAATAAATAAGTAGATAAAATTAAACAATCCTCATAATATGATTGTAAATCAGAAAATAAAACAAGAGATGAATTGGACTTATTCCTAATCAACGTTTTTGATGGTCAGAATTCATGAGGAATGAAATATTTCCAACACAATAGAAGCAATAAGAACATATTTCAACTAGTCTTTATCAACTTTCCATCAATAACAAGCAGAAGCTCAAGTACAGAAAGAACCTGACGATTCATGAACATGCTAGAGAATAATAGTTGGTCACTTGCTATTAACTTAATTGTGAAGTACTGAAAGAATTCATATCGCTAATCAACAACCAGTTTAACTGTTATTAACTTTCTAATAATATTTCAATTGGTTTCTATTCGAGGTTCACAATTTAGAGTAACAATTTACACATAAATATCAAATATAACTGCAGCTTGCAATTTAATTTATCGCAAAATTTTAAGCTGATTTTTGCTACACATAGAGACTTGCAGACACTACCTCCAATCTTCAATTATTTTACTTGTATTCATTTTCTTCCTTCAATTTTCCTTTGCAGCTCCACATGATGCATCTCCTCACCACCTCCTCATCTCTCACCATTCTTCATACCAACTCTTCTTTCCACCACCTCCCATCCTTTCGCTCTCGCTGTCCTTTTCAAACCTCTTCTCAATTACAGTTCCCCTTATAAACAGCCACCAAAATTTAAACCTTCCCTTTCTGCATCTCAAGGGGTCGCAGTTGCATTTGCATTCCATGGTTTCTACTCTTAGATTCTATATTTACATGTTAGTTCACTCTTTCACTTCAAATTTAGCATCCTGATTCAACGTGACATCCCGTTAGTGTCCCAACTGTCTTCTTTTCTTGGGTTAGTTGGAAAGAAGAAAGTGTGAGAGAGAAGAAGAGGGATCAAATTATGATCCTATGCTGCTTTGGTGGCCGTCAGGATTGATACTACTGAACTGCTGGCTTGATTTCCTGGTGCACGTCGATCACATGGCCTTAGCTTCAACTAATGGGGAGCTACCAAAGGGTAACATGTGGGATATCGACCAGAAGCTTACCCATGAATGCCAAGGCCGGAATGATATGGAGCATGTACAGGGAGAAGGTACATTTTCACTTAAAAGCCAAATTGCATTTTGTTAGTGAAATTTACATTCATGGCACACAATTCTTATAGATTTACATATTTAACATCCAAAGTTTGATATTTACAAAAATAATATTTTTTTCTATACATAAAAAGGTGCATTTCAGTTTAAAAAATTAAAGATTTCGGTGTTATTTATTTAAAGATTTTGGTGTTATTTATATAAATATGTAAGTTTAGATGTTAAATATGTAAATATATAAGAATTATGTGTTATATATGTAAACGCCCTTTTTTAATGAATGTAATGTTGTATAATAAATAGATGAACAACGATTTTTTTTTTTTTTAGAATTTGATATTGCTGTCAGATATTCTGACATGTATATATAAATAAAATGAGACAAACATCATTTATGAAATTACCTAAAAAAAACTTATTTCATTCACTGTTTCAAGATTTGAGCAACTGGGCAGAAGCTGGAAAATTGCCATGTCTTGACTTCGATCTTTTGAGGCTTGTTACTGTGACAATTCAATTCTGTTCTTAATATTCATTATAGGGCATTTTTTATTTTTGAATTTGAAGATTTCTTTCTTTCTTTTTTCTGCATGAATGAATTCTTTGAGGTGTCATTTATGATTGCACAATACAGGGTAAGGTAGAATTAAAGCATTACTGCCATTTCATTGACCACTTACCACGTGTATGATAAAAGATGTTTCACCTATTTTGAGAAGTTGTAAACTTTATCAATAAAATTCTTATATTCTGAATGCTTTCTTGTACACAAAATTGCAGCCGAAAGTCAATATTTTGACAATGTTGAAGGATCAATATACTGCAGAAAATGATTAGTAGAAAAAAAATAAAGTTATTCTATTGAGATTGTTTCGGTTATCAATTCACAATTTTGGCCAGATTATGTGGCTATAATTAATTCCTTGTGACTTCACTTATAGAGCTGTTTGGTTCGGACTCAAATTACTAATGCAATTCCTTCCTATGTTTTTCTTCTTTTTGTTCTTTCTCTTCCTCTTTTTCACAGCTTTACTATGTAGTTTTATTTTTATTTCTTGCACTTAAAACCATAGTGATCTCTAAGTCATGAGTTGGTTTTGGTCATAAAAACAAGCTATCTTTAAATGCAAGCTAAGATTGTGTACATGCCTGTCTTCCACAGACCAATTTTGCTATATATTTTACTAAATTGGAGAACAAGTTTCATTCTTGTTGATTGATGTTCTAGTTTGGAAGTGAGGAATTTGTAAGAGAAATGATATTTAGAGAGAAATTGGTTTGCTTTTTTTTTTTTTTTGATTGGGATGAAGGTATTTTATTGCCCTTTATATCTACAACAACAACAACAACAACAACAAAAACAAGCCTTTATCCCACATGGGTCCAGCTACATGAATCCTTCTTCACTATTATGTCATTAAGTATCAAATTTTCATTTAAATCTAATAAAATTAGGTCATATTATTATACTTATTGAGTCTTTTTAGAACTGACTTTTAGTATTCTTAATATAGGATAAATCTAATATATCTACTCCTCTAACTTAGTCATAAGAAGACCGATATTTTATGTGATCAAACCATCTAAGGCGACTCTCTAATCTTATCTGTCACTACTGCAACTCCAATATTCTTCGTCATTGTGTCTATTATCTTTATTGATGAAAAATATGGATAGACTAATGAAGCATTTGGTCTTATGAAATTGCCCTCACCTTACAAAATGTGAATTGGGCAATTTAATTCATGTTTTAGGTAGTTTAAAAAATAATTGAGTGAGAGTATTATAATATTTTCATTATAATCAACTTCAAATTTGGCACAAAAGAAATTATATTGAATAGGATCTCTTTATTATCAAAGGAACATTCAATGAAGGCAGGTGGGAGTCACATGGCTAATAAATATTCATATTTAATAATGTCATAAATAGTATGTATTAGCATACAACAAGAAATAAAGACAAAATATAATATAATTGATACATTCATTCATGACTCAATTGATGTTCATAATTTTCTTTATCTTAAATCTCTTTAACTCACATTTGTTTTTCATTGAATAACTTCTACTTTTATTTTTTAGGCACGTGGCAGTTCAAGCACTATTTATATATTACTTTTTAAATAAATTAGTTTTAATGTTTGAGTAAATATTATGTGTATCTAATAAATAAGATTCAAATAATGGTTATATATATATATATATATTAATGAATAATTATCTCATGTTCTCTCTCCTCTCATACTCTTATTTAAAATATATATTGAATATTTTCCTTACATTTTATGTTTGTTAAAAATGTGTTATTTACTTATGATTATAAAATATATTGCAGTAATGAGTATTTGTTGAGACCTTAAAGTATATTTATATTATCTTGAACCTAATAATCTCTCCACCTCTCAAGTATTCCAAAGGCCATTTTGCTCATTTGTCGCCACGCAATTGTCACAAATGTTGTTGGTATTTCCCAAAATCTAAAACTACAGTTATTTTTTGTGATTTATAAATTTTGGGGTTTTCCTCATTTTTTATGTGACTTTGTATTAGCAAGGAGAAATAAGCAATCATTATTGTCAAATTATCAGAGTTTTTGATTTTTTACTACTCTCTTTCTACTTTGAAGCTTGAACTTTGCAAGAGATATACTCTTTCTATTGTGACTATAAATGCTGGGTTGACAATTAGTGCAATTATTGCCTGTCTTAATGATAAGTTTTTGCTCGATAGTCGGCTACATACCCTAAACATGAATATTAATATGAAAAATCTCATATTCATAAGTTATTTATCCTGTGGTAACATGCTTTTGTCAACAATGAGAGTGCAAGTTTCTTTGGTTTCAAAATATTAGCACTTAATGGACTGATAAAATGATCTTATTTCACCCACCAAGAAAGATACCTTTTGTTAAAAATGTGGTTATGAGAAGCTTTCAGCTTCTACTATGATTTTATGGTTAGTTACTTCCTAATCTCTAAGGTCATATATATTGATTGTCTTTAACCATCAAATTTCTATCTTTATTTCCTTAAGAAAAAAAAAAACAGTCAGAAGTAGTTTTATGAACCCATGAAACAAATAAGAAAGCAGACTTTTGTTATTAAATTCATCTCCTCTCCACAGTATTATTAACACCTAACATTCAATAAGCTTCCCTTCTTACACTGATGCCAGCACTCTCAGTTTCATAATTCTGGTCCCCAAATCTAAGAAAACACTTCAAACTTTCTTATTTATACATTTCTAACATCTAAAGTTTCCAATTTACATTTCTAAAACCTTTTAAGTTTTAATAGATCAAAAATACCACTCCGTTTCACTCTCGTAATCTCTCCATCGTCTCTCCCCTTAACCCAGCAGATGTCTTCGCTTCAGGTGGAGGGTTCCACTGCAGTCCTGTCACCGAACTCACTCGAGCTGCTCTAACCACCCTCTCGCTCCCATTCACTACATCAGGCGTCGCCGGGTCAGTTGAATAATTCTTATTGTGATCTTAAGTTAGCAGCAAGATGTAGGTATCAAACAAGGTAAAATAAGAATGAAGTACAAAATTAAGTTGGAAAAAACTGGGATCTATCATAAACAACCTTCAATCTATCTACCCAAGAAATGCCACTGATTTAGAGCTTAAGCCAATTCTTTGTCTATATTAACCAATTAGAAGCTGTTTATTCAAATGATCAAGAACTTAAAATCTTAAGAATGATTTTAAGAGTGATTTCACATTTAAAGCAATATGAAGAAATAAGAACTTGCACCTGCAGTTATATGTACAATAAAAGAAACTTCAATGAAGAAGCTGTGTGATCATCTGAAGCTGCAGTTGCACCTCTAAACTGATATTCTTTGAAGAGCTACAGTTAGCTGATGCCAATAAAATCATTACAGAGCTACAGTGAATGTACTAATTATTATATACTGACTTCTCATTCATTAAATACTTAACATCGTTTGCAGTTCTGATTGTCCATCGATTTTTGAAACTTATTTCAGTTTGCATTAACCCAAACCAACATGCATATTGTAGAAATTAACTAAGGAAAGGATTTTGTACTGCAATTTTCATTAAATATGCATTAAATGATCACATATTGGATAACAATACATTTGTGGAGAAATTGGGAAACTTACATACATAACGCTCAATTCTTATGTATTTACTTATCTAACACCTTATGTTTGATATGCACAAAAATAACAATTTTGCTATGTATAAAAAGGTGCATTTTACTTTTAAAAAATAATGATAATGCTATTTTTGATGTAGTAATGAAAATTTAGGTGCTATTTAGATAAATATGAAAGTTTAAGTGTTAGACATATAAATATATAAGAACTGTGTGCTATATACTATTCTTCGAAGTAACTTCAGCGGTGTGGTGGTTGTTAGAGATCAATCGACTCGATCACGTCCAAGAGCAACCACCACCATCTCAAAGACGGGCGCCTCTAGAGTTTTGATCATCTGAATGATCGTGCGGCAGTTCGCCGTTGATCTACGAGGGAAGCAACGACGATTGTGATGTAGAGAGTGGGCACAAGTGAAATCGGTGACAGGAGTGTCGTGGCTAAGTAGAAAGAAGCCTTCACTTTAAACAAAGATGGCTGTCCGGTTAGTGGGAGAGATGATGGAGAGGTTATGGGAGTAAGACTGAGTGTTGTTTTTTTATCTATTAAAAATTTGAAGATGTTAGAGAAGTAAATTGGAAACTTTAGATGTTAGATGTTAGATATGTAAATCTCCCAAATAATAATGGATTCAAATTATACGTTTAAGAACTCAGGAAGATATTTCAGTACCACTCATCATATCGTCCACTAAATGAACTGTGAGCTGTAGCTGCCATTAGAAACCTCTTGTTGGTGTTGCAGCAATTTATAGTCATTTTATAAGTTAGATTGACTATAGATCTTCTTGTAATGATGAAAAAAAATAGTTCAAAATTTTTTTAAAAATAATTTTGGTTTATTGCTTGGGTTGATATAACGTGGTATATTAGCAAGATGATTTTTATGCTTTTTATTCACTTTTTATAAATGCCATGGCATGGTCTTGGGATGTCATTTGCACTTCTCATTGTACTCTCTCTCTCTCTCTCTCTCTCTCTCTCTCTCTCTCTCTCTTCATAATCCCCTCTTTATGAGTTCTTCACACTTATTTTGTTCATGTTAGTTGTATGCACACACTTATTTTATTGTTGGATATAAGTAGATAAATTAATAGGGAAGTTATCTAGAACTAACTTTTATTATGATGAGTTCTCATTGGTTGTCTATCTTTTAAATTAACTTTTTGATTGTGTTACAAAGATGACATGACAATTACACCATGATGAGGATCGATCGATCATTCAATTTGGACTTTTGAGAAGGCACAAAAGTATTTCAAACTCAAAATGCAGTAATGAATGTTTTATTTATTTTATTGCATGAGATAGGCAAAGAAAGATTGAAATTTAATCCTGAATTATATATACAATGACAAAAATATTTTTTTAGGTTATATCATGGTTTTGTTTCTAATTGTATTAGTATGGTATGAATTAGGAAACAACCATTCTTTAAATCATGCGATTTAATTCACACAAGAAGATTACTTGTAGATATTTTAATCGTACGGATTGAAAAATAATTTGTTATGCTATTTCATACACTTGAGCATATTGCTCGTAAACGAGTTATTCGATTCAACTTTCAATGATCTACCATTGCCGGTCCCAAGTCCGGATGCAAAAAGTAGAGGGTTGCGTTAGGTAGTCGACAGCCAGCGTAAAATTTGTCGAAATAATCATGACATGAATCCTTTAAATAATTGTGTTATCTTGCGTCCCACGGAAGAGGCGTGTGGCTAGAATCTGATGAAAAATGTGCTAGAGCATCTGCGCCCGGGTGCAGTGTTAAATAAGCAAGGGTTCCCACATTATGGACGGATGCGGCAAAGAAGTTAGTCCATGAAACTAGAATTAGGTTAGTATCTTGGAATATAGGTACTCTTACAGGTAAGTTAATAGAATTAATAGATATTATGGTTCATAGAAAGATAAATATTTTATGTGTTCAAGAAACTAAATGGGTTGGTGAGAGAAGAGATTGATAGTTTAGGTTTTAAACTTTGGTATTCGGTAAAAGTCGAACTAGAAATGGTGTAGGTGTGATTATAGATAAAAGTTTGAAGGATAATGTTATAAGTATTAATAGATGTGGAGATAGAATTATACTTTAAAGATTATTGTTGATATTAAGATTACATATTTATAAGTGTCATGCTCCTCAAGTAGGTTTGGAGGTAAGCTGAAAGAAAAATTTTTGGAATGAATTAGAGGATTAATACAAAAGATACAAGAAAAAAAATATTTATTGGGGAAAATTTAAATAACGTGTTGGTAGAGTGGTAGATTTTAAAAGTATTAAGTGGTATGACTTTGGAGTGGTAATGAAGAAGATAGGTTTATATTAGATTTCTTATCTTTATGATTTTGTAGTTGCTATCTTTATTTAAGAAAAGATTAACATATTATTACTTATAAAATGGATCTAGTAAAACACGATTGATTATTTTCGATAAGAAAAATAGATCGTTTAGATTAGATTGTAAGGTCATTCCTGAAATTTTAAGTATCCAACATTATTTATTAGTTTTAGATTTTAAGATGAAAGGTTGTAAGAAAAAATAAACTAAATTATTGTCCAGGATTAGATGGGGACACTTAAAGAACACAAATAAAATATTTTAAGAAATTCTAAATTAGAATTTGGGATGTTCATAAGAAAGCGTTATGTGAAAAAAAATCAGTGAAATTAAGATTCTAAAGATGTCTTGGAGAATCAAAAGGAAAACAAAGAATAATAGTTGGTGATGGAATGAGTGTGCGTGAAAATATAAGAAATAAGAAGCATTGTTATAAAACTTAGTTTAGATGTAAAACTTGAGAATTGGGAAAGATATAAAGTAGCATAGAGATTCTAAGAAAGCGATATATGATCTGAAAATTTAGAATGATTTATACTGATAGATTAGATCTAAAGAAAGTGAAAAATGTATGTATAAGTTAGCCAACCAAAGAGATAGGAGAAATAAAGGCATGGTTAGTGAGGGGTATTAAGAATGAAAATAATAAAGTCTTTTCTTAAAAAAAGATATTGAAAATAGGATGAGGTATTTTGATAAACTTTTCAATGAAGGATGTCGATTGATTTTAGCAACCTTAATACCCTAAACAAAATAGAGAATTTCATTTTATCGTCGTATTAGTAAATCGAAGTTAGTGAAGCTTTAAAGAAAATGAAATGTGGAAAAGCGGTAGGACGGATAATATTCCAATAGAAGTGTAGAAATATTTAGGAGGTCAAGGAATTTCTTGGCTTAGAAATCTTTTTATTGTTATTTTAAAGACTAAAAAGATGTTACATGAGTGGAGAAAGAGTTTGTTGGTTCCTATATTTAAGAATAAAGGAGATGCATAAGAGTGTGAAAATTATAGAGGAATTAAGTTAATGCCATACATTAAAATTATGGGAGAGAGTAATTGAGCATAGGTTATGATGTGATATAGAAGTTTCTCACAATCAGTTTGGTTTCATGTCAGGTAGATCTACTATGGATGCTATACATTTGTTAAGAGGTTTGATGGAGAAGCATAGAAAGTAAGAAGGATCTACATATGATATTTATTGATTTAGAAAGCTTATGATAAAGTCTCAAGAGATGTTGTTTGGAGAGTTCTAGAGCAGAGTTAATATTAGTTATATTCAAGTCATTAAGGATATGTATACTAGACATTACTTGTGTCCAAACACAAGGAGGATTGACAAAATATTTTTCTATTTGGTTGGATTAAGGATCAACATTAAGCCCTTATCTTTTTACTTTAGTTATGGATGTTCTTACGGCATTTACAAGAAGATGTACCTTTGTGTATGCTTTTTGATGACATTCTTCTTGTTGATAAGACTAGAGAGTCCAAGAAACTTGAATTATGGAGGTCAACTTTAGAGTCTAAAGGTTTTCGTTTAAGTAGATCTTAAAGCGAATATATGGAGTGTAATTTTAGTTGTAGAAGTTTTAGTGGTAGTGTTGTGACTTTAGGTGATCAAGTCATTAATAAGAGTGGCGATTGAGATATTTAGGCTCTATTGTTCAAAATGATGGTGAAATAGATGGAGATGTTATTAGAATTCAAGTTGGATGGTTGAAGTGGAGGAATGCATCGGCGCATTATGTGATAGAAAAGTTCACTTAAACTTAAGGAAAATTTTATAAGATGGTGGTAAGACTTACAATGACTTATAGTGCAGAATGTTGGCCAATAAAAGAAGCATAAGACTAAGTTAAGTGTTACAGAGATGAGGATGCTCAGGTGGATGAGTGGCTTTACTCTTAGAGATAGAATGCAAAATGAGTATGTTCGGGAAAAAGTTGGAGTAGCTCCAGTGGTAGATAAGATTAGGGAGAGTCTCCTTAGATGGTTTGGCCACATAAAGCGTCGGCCGTCCGATGACTCGATTAGGAGAGTAGATGCATTAGATTTGTCTTATGTTAAGAAAGGTAGAGGTAGACCTAAAAAGACTTGGTTAAGATGTATAAAAAATGATCTTAGTATACTTGAATTAAATGAGAATTTGACACATAATAGGACACAATGGAGACGAAGGATTCATGTAGCCGACCCCACCTAGTGGGATTAAGGCTTATTGTTGTTGTTGTTTTGTTGTTGTTGTTGTTGTTGTTGTTGTAATCTCTAAAATTATATTAGCTTCTATTTTAATTTTTCTAGAGAACAAGGATATGATAATATTGAATTCATTTATGGCAGAAACCAAATAAGTGCCATTAAAATAAAGAAAACTATAAAAACTTGTCATCAAGGAACTAATGGCCTCTAATGTTAACTGGCGATGAGGTGCAACTATGTTATGCAATGATGGAAAAGGTAAAGCCTATGGAGTTTCAAGCTCTAGATTCTATTATAAGAAAGTGATAGTTTTCTCTTTTGTTCTTGATTTATTTTTATTTCATAGATCGTTCATTATTATGTTTTTTTTTTTTTTACTGCAGACAACTTATTTCATTTATATGATTTTACTATTAGTGGATTTTAATCTATGATTTTTCTTTGTACACCATCTTGCTTGCTTGATTGAGATATTGAGTCAACTTTGAATGAACATTGTGGGGGAGAGACTAGAGTAGCCATAGAGGAATTGGTCATCTTGTTTGTGCTATTGTTGCTTTGGAACATTTACTGTTATAAATTATATAGATTTTGATAGTTGGGTGTGAAAGAGAAGGAAATAAGTATGTCTTTGAATTTTGTTTGTTCAATCTTTGTAAACGTTTTTCATTTGAAATCTAATTATTAGTGGTATTTTTCATTTGGATTTGGGTTCTCATTAATTATATTCTAAGAAAATGTTTGGAGTGACATTTATGAGAAAAAGCATTTTGAATGTTCCGAGCATATATGAAATGAATAAAAACAAATTAAAAGTAATCATACAAAGGAATATTAGATTTAATGTTGAAAATTTTAAGGAATCCAACAAATCCAAAATATTCAAAATTTACGTAGTAGTCTGAGCGTAATTTAAGTTTTAGTGAAAATAATATTTTATTAATTAAGCCAAAAATATAGGTTATATTAAGTTGAAATTTTTAGATATTGAAATTAATGTTATAATACACATACGTAAAATTTCAAGTTAAAATAACTTACGTATTGGTAGATATTAAAATTTTAAATTAGATTATCAATTTTGATAAAATAAATTAAATAAAAATTCAGAAATTTACAAAATCTTCAAGATAACCTAAATCACTTTAATCGACATCGACTCTTAAGAAAATGATTCTATCTTCAATCTTTAAACCCAAATAAGCTTAAGATTAGAGTTTAAATAACAAAGTTAATTAAAATATAATCTAAAAAAATAACTCAAATATTAAATAAAAAAATAAAAAAAATAAAAAAAATGATCAGAAATTGAATAGAATTCATTAAATCATTAATCAAACTTTAAATCAGAAAAATATCATCTTTAAAGGAGATTAAATTAAATATGATTAAATCTATTTAAGTTAATAAAATTCAATTGAATGATTAAATCTTAAATCAAACTCAAAATCCAACAAACTTAGAAAACTTTAATAATTTGATACTAACCGAATTAAACTAAATAAAATTAAAGCAAACTTAATTAACTTTAAATCACATCCATTTGGAATGAGATAATTAAATGAATATTTCAACTAATAACTAAATTGAACATGTTAAAATCAAAACAATCAAATCAAAAAACCTACTCATAAATAATCAAACTTAATTTAACATTTAATTAATAAAAATTTAATGAATTAATCCATCATCTTAATTAATCAAATTAATTTAAATAAGTCACATTAAAGCTAACTCTAAGATTAAGCTTAAATCAAATCCATAATTAAATTAAATAATCACCCTCCTCAAATAAGCTAATAATTAAGTTAATTAATCATATGAAACTTAAAACTTAATCAAACATAATTAAGATACAATTAAACACTAATAAAAACATAAATTAAACCTAAATCATTAAGTCATTGATCTTTAATTAAACAAACCTTTAATTAATCTAATTACCCTTAATCAAACTTAATTAGTCGAAAATTTAATTAATCTATCATCTTAATTAATCAAATTAATTGAAATAAGTCACATTAAAGCTAACCCTAAAATTAAGCTTAAATTAAACCCATAATTAAATAATCATACCCCTTAAATAAATTAATTAATTTAATTAAATTAATCATATGAAACCTAAACTTAATTAAACATAATTAAGATGCCATTAAATCACTTAAACTTAAATTAAACCTAAATCATTAAGTCATTAATCTCTAATTAAACAAACCTTTAATTAATCTAATAATTTTAATTAACCCATTAATCAAACTTAATTGATCAAACATCTAATTAATGCAAACTTAATAAATTAATCCATTATCTTAATGAACCAAATTTAACTTTATAAATCAGTTAAAGTTAATTCTCAAATAAATTACTTACTCTAATTAATTTAATCATACCCATTAAATAAATTAATTAAGTAAATTACATTAATCATATTAAACTTAAGTTAATCAAACATAAAAATGCAATTAAATGATAATCAAACCCTAATTTAAACTTCAATCATTAATTCACCAATTACATCATTAACAAACATGAAGTCAAATTAAAAGTTAAACAAATCTTTATTTAATTTAATCATACTTCTTAAACAAACTAATTAAGTTAATCAAATTAATTATATTAAACTTAATTAATTAAAATGCAATTAAATATTAATTAAAACATAAATTAAATCTAAACCATTAAGTCATTAATTACATCATTTCTCTAAACAAATATGAGACTAAATAAAAATAAATAATTAAACAGACCTTTATAATTAACATAAATACACTTATTAATTAAACAAATCACATAATCACATTAAACCTAAGCAAATCCATAAGACCAATAAAGCTAAGTAAATCAAATTGAATCAAATTAAGTTAAATCAAGAAAGATTCTCATCAATTTAATATAAAATCAAATCAAATCTCATTCAACCTACTTGAATAAAATTAATTAACTATCCAATATATGAAATCAAAATGCAAACAAACTTAGATGAATGACAAATGGATGTGATTAAGAATATGATCCCAATTACAAAGAATCAAACTCAATTAGAATCATAAATAAAATCTTAATCTAATCCGATCAAACTACAAATAAATGAACCATAATCGAATTAAATAAACATAAAGTTAAATCACATAACCATGATCAAAGAAAAGAATTAAATATTTAAAGGATATTGAATTATCAAGATTCAATTAAATCAAAACACCTGTCTAAAATTAATCAACCAAAATACATGAACTTAAACAAACTTAAACTCCTTTAGACATTAAGGATATTGAATTATCAAGATGCAATTAAACTAAAACATCTAATAAAAAAAATCAATTAATCAAATACTTAAATAAACTTAAATTTTAAATTCTAAATCGAATGAATTACACAAATTCAAATGGGCTAATCAAGATACTTAAGGATTTTAGTTAGATTCCTTAAGAATTAGGATGTAGAATAGGGTGAATCTTGTCTACAGATGGAATTCATCCTACTCTTCATTCTTGAGAACCTAAATATCATTTAAACCAAATAAAATTGAAATAAAATGAAAAGCAAATCATTAAATCATTTAGATTGAAATCACCCAAAAGGTAAAATTTAAATTCAAACTTCAAATTGGAACTTAAAGCGAAGAAGCCTAGTAAAGTCTTGCTACAGCCTTAAGCACACAATACTAAGTCACTTCTAGTGCTAAGTTAGAGCGTTGTATGTATGATGTTGTGTTTTGTTTTGTGATGTAATGTTTTAGAATGGATATAAGGGTGTATGTTTAGATGGATGTTAGGCGTTATTAACTAATCATATTTTTTTGAGTTATCGCTTAAAGCGTAATAAAAAATATATACATGCTTTTTTCTTGTGCATGTTGCTTAGCCTTAAGTGTAACCCATGTTAGGACGGTGGACTTTACCATGTGTGTCTTAAGTCCATTATTCATCTCTTCTTGGATTGTATGGTGTGTTTATCTAACATTTGTTTTGCAGGTGTAGCTAGATTTACTTTTCTTATTTTTGATGTAATTTTGTATTAGGAATTAGGATTATTGTTATGGGGGATTAGGATGAGCAGTGGCCAGAAGGCTTAGTCCCTAGGGTGCCCTGTGATGCCTTTGGAGCAAATCAAATCAAAAGAAAGAAATGAAGAAAAGAAGACCCCCCATAGCATATATATTATTTTTGTAATCCGGGTTGTATAAGGGTAGAGCATTTTTCTTTTCTTTTCTCTTTTTTTTTGGTGTACGAACCCAACCATACAGCCTTTTATTCTTTTAGTCCATAAAATTGTTTGATGTTGTGTTTAGATTGCATTAGAACATCATGCTTTTCATAGTTTATTTATGATTGATGCTTGAATGTGTGGCTGGATGCGGTAGCTCTTAAGATAAAATTAATTTTTCTACCCCAATTAACAACTCATAACTAAAATTTTAAAACAACTCATAACCTCACATAAAAGCCTATTAAATCAAGATAATAAAATTTTTAGTAACCCCTTATGGATGGATGAATGTATAATATCATGCATATCATATTCTTTCACTCTTGTTAAGAGCTTCCATCCTTGCCGGAGAATCAAGGCTTAACCTGAGAGCCTTTGGTGGAAGACACCCTTTCTCTCTTGATTTATATAATCAAATTCTCATGCATTTAGGCATACAAAATCCCATAAAAGTCCAAAAGAATCAAAAATTTGATAAAATTTGCATTAGATTAAGTCATAGATTCATACCACTCATGCTCTAGTCTCTTAGAGTGAGTCAGGACTTAGTTTCCTCTAAATGAACAACCATCTTGCAAAACATAAGACTTGCCTACATGGATTTGAAGCGTGGGAGGAGTTAATACTCAGGTAATAAGTCAGCGGTCGGGTGATTTATTCTCTTATGGAGGTAAACCATATACCCTTTTCACCTTAGATTTAGGTTGTGCCTTCGTTTTGTACCAAGGCTCCTTAGTTTAGGAATTTGAGGTATTTCCTTCTCTGGCATAAATCCTCACCTCTTAGGTATTTCCACAATCTTATGTTGTGGAATTATAAGCCAGCTAATAAAATGCCAACTCAAATAATCAATTCTCTTCAATTTCAAAATATAAAGCCCAACATAGGGTAGATTGGAATGCTCACAGCCTCCAGTATCATGAGCATTTCTTACTTTCTCCTTTGGATTCCAAAAATAGATCTTCGCTTGATCTATCCCATTTGATTTTCTAAAATAGCCAATTGATAGTCTTAACCTTGAAATCTTTGGAGACCTTAATTATCTACTTTAATCGAGAGTATTCTTAAGGAATTCTCATTCCTTAGGATGTAATTAACTATGGGGCTTGCCCATAGGAATTTAACGACTTAAAATAAATCTACTTTACTTTTCCATTTAAAGTAGGGAAAGATCTCGGTATATTCAAGACCCATCATGCCTTAGGAGTCCTTATTAAGTGATTAGGTCCATTATAGGGTGGTGATTTTTATCTTTTGAGATAGTACATCATCCCTTAATGTCGTACACGATCACTTCAATAAGTACCCTCTAAGATCTGCGTGGTGTCCCACATCCCTAAAAATAAACACCACAATTTGATAGGTTTCATACCTACATGTGATTAAAATTGAATTTATTATGATTTTTAAACATTAGTAATGAATGCATTCTACATGTTTTGAATATATTAAAAGTCATATATGATTATTTTTTACTTGGCCATATGACTAGCCATTTTTTGGCTATTTGAATTTAATATTTATTTAATATAAATCATATTTTTATTGAATATTCTATTATTATATGATAAAATATTATTAGAATAATATATTTCTTTAAAATAATTCAAAATGACTTTCTTACATATATATAGCCCTCATTATCTTCATGAAAGGGTTGTTTACTCAAATTCAAAATTTCTACACTAAATCTAAGAGAAAACTTAGATTTTCCTTCCAAGTGTTCTCCAAATTTTGCAAGATCAAATTCTTAGTTTGGAAGCTTCAACATCTTCAACTAAACAAGCTTTCTCAAATTACTTAACTTTATTTTTCTTGATCTTAATCTCTTTTAGTTGTTCATACTATTTTCACTATTTATTTATTCTTTTAAATTTTTAATTTTTGGTGGATTAGACTTTGAACATAAAATTTTATATTTTTCACATCAAAGTTTCTTCAATCTTTTTTGTTTTTTTTGAAAACTCTTATAATAGTTTGTAGGATTTATTTCATCTTACTGAAATTTTATCTTCCTACAAATTTCTTTTTGTTTCTTGAAATATTTCTTCATTAGTCTTATTTGAAAGATCATTTATTCTTAGATCTATTTTAGAACTATATTTTGAGCATTTAAAATTAATTTATTGTGCTAAAAATATTTTTATATTTGCTAGATCTCTCTTTTTAATTAAAAGCTTACTAGTTTACTTAGATCTATAATATACTAATTTTATTTTTTTAAGTATTTTGTGATCATTTGCATTAATTCAAAGTATCATTTTAGTTAAAATAAAATAAATTATTGCTGAAATTTTAGAGTATATGCTAGATCTATTATATATCAAGTTTCTTTATCAAAATAAAAATTTATAAAAAGTTAATTATCTTATTTATCACTTATCATTTTATTCCAACTAATATTCTTTGTTTAAATAATTTTATCTTATTGAAATTTAGTAAATCTTGCTATTTTTATTATTTAATAATTAAGAAAAAAGAAGTTTAGTAGAGAGTTAATCATTCTTACACTATTACATACATACTAGTTATAGTTTCTCTTAAACTTAAAATAATTCCATGCTTAAATTTATTTTATTATGCAATAGACTATTGTGAATTTATTTTGAAATCATTTTATATTAGTCTACAAATTTTAATAACATAAATATCTTAGTAAGATCACTTTAAGATCTTTATTTTTATTATTTCGTATCAAAATTAAGTGAGCATTCTATCTTGTCAAAATTATAAGTTGTAAAGTGATCACTTATTAGTTGGGAGATCACTTTTTGAATTAGATAGCTTGGTATATTTGTAAAAGATATATTTTATCAAAATTTATTATTTTATATTTTTTCGTGTTATAAAATTTTTATTAGTGTTGTGTTCGCCCCTTTGTAGGAGAGCACATGTTGTTGAAGGGATTGTACTCACCCCATTATAAGAGAGTACAATTTATAAGCTATTTTGTATTTAGTGGATTCCTAATCAATGTGGTTAGGCATAGACGTAGGTCAGTTTTGAGGTTTGGTCAAACCACATAAAAATTATGTGCCTATTGTCTCTATTTACTTTAATGTACTTTATTTTTGCTACATTGATAATTGTATCTTGTCATTGTAAAATCAAAATTAATTTTCTACTAAAAATTAAACTTTAAGATTTAACTTTTAAAATTTTTAATAACACTGAATTCCCCCACTCCACCCACACCCACACTTTTTCTTGGGTTCTATAGTGACTCACAAAAACAACAGTGCTAAGGCACATATAAAAGCCTTAATAGCTTCAAGAAATGAGGAAATATACTAGTTAAAAAAATTTTATGTCCTTCCTATAAGAGGTTATAATGAACGTGGGATTCATTTCTACAAGAAAGGAGAGTAAACCACGAATCCCACACAAATATTGTTTGAAGAGGATGACTTTAAGGAAGAGTATAATTCAATAATGATTCATCAAAACTTCTCATCAGCACTAAACAAGCTGGTTAAAGACAATGTTCAGCCTATACAATCCAACAATCAAGCTCAATTATTTAAGAAGCTCTAGGAAGGAGTTAAAACCAAAAATTTCATATGATATGAGAAGTTAGCCACATAAAGATTAGGATATACTATTTTAGAATCTTCTTCAATGTGTTCATGTTGTGTTGTATCCAAAAAAGAAGAAGTTTCTTCTGAAGCTACCAAAGAACAAAGGGATGTTTCACATGAAAATAAGAATATTCCCAAAGATGAATTAATAATTGACCTTATAGAAACCTTGAAGGAATTTAAAGAAGGTGATCAAGCTACTATTGATGAACTTCAAAAAATTAATCTGAGCATTGAAGAAGAACCTAGGGCAACCTTTGTTAGTTCTAACCTCACATCAAAAAAAATTAGAGTTAAAAGTACTACTATGCAAATACAAATACTTTTCGCATGAAATTATAGTAAAATGTTGGGCTTATCGCTAGATGTGGATGTATATAAATTGTTATTAAGCGTGATGTGCCTCCTATAAAACAAGCATCAAGGCGAACAAATTAGAAATCGAAGCAAGTAATCATTAATACTGAAAATCTTAATGAAATAGGATTCATCTACAAAGAAAAATATGTTGATTGGACCGCTAATATCATTCCAATAAAGAAGAAAAATAAAAAAAATCAGTGTTTGCATCGACTTCAGTGACATAAATAAAGCATGTCCCAAAGATGACTTCCCCTTACCCAATGCAACTAATTATAAGCAATACATTAAATTATGATTTGTTCCCCTTCATGGATAGTTCATCGGGCTACAACCAAATTAAAATTGCTCCAGAGGATAAAAAACTGTAAGTCCTTCCGTACACCAATTGCATTTATTGTTATAAAGTGATGTCATTTGATTTGAAAACTACTGGCTCTACATACCAAAGGTCAATGACCTACATCTTTGATGATCTGATACATAAGTATGTAGAATATTACGTTGATGATTTGGTTGTCAAAAAGAAAGCCCAAGATGAGCACATAAGCAATTTAAGGGTTGTATTCAACAGAATATGAAGTTTCAACTTAAAGATGAATTTTTTTAAAATGTGTTTTTGGCATGACTTCTAAAAAAATCCTTAACCTTTAGTGTGCGCCATATAGAAATTGAAATTAATCTTTCTAAAATCAAAGCAATAACAGAGATGTCATTGCCTAAGACCTTGAAACAACTACATTTACTACAAGGCATGTTGGCTTATATCAAGATGTTCATTTGTAATCTCTCAAGGAGATTTCAATCTTTCACTTAATTATTAAAAAAGAATGCACATTTTATATGGGATGATGCTTATCAAGAAGCATTCGACAGCCTAAAATAATATTTAGTGCATCCCCCAATTATAGGAGCACCAATAACAGAAAAATCGTTGATATTATATATAGCAACCTTAAAGAATTGTTTGGAGCTCTGTTAGCTTAGAATAATAATGATGGAAAAGAAAATGCCCTTTACTATATAAGTTGATATTTAATAGGAGCTAAAATAAGATACTCTCCTATTGAGAAGTAATGTTTAGCGTTGATATTTGTTACTCAGAAATTGTGTCACTACATGTTATTACACAAGATAACTTTGATTTCCAAAGTAGATCCTCTCAAATTCCTGATGACTAGGCCTACTCTAATAAGTCACTTAGCAAAATGGGCAGTCTTATTTCTCTAATTTAGCATAACAAATGCACCATAAAAGGCAATAAAAGGGCAAGCTCTAGCTGACTTTCTAGTTGTCCATCCTTTACTGATAGATTCTCCACTCATGATGAATTATCTGATGAACAAATCTTTGAAGTAGAAAATGCCCAACAATCATTTGAATGGGAACATTACTTCGATGGAGCTTCATCGATGAAATTAGTTATATCTCCAAGGATTACCTATAGTACAAGTTTGAATTGGTTTAATATTTGTGACACCACAATGTGGCATCTGCAGTATTCATATAGTATGACCTGACCTCGAACCAATAATGAGGTTGAATATGAAGTGCTAATTGCAAGCCTAGAACTAGCATGTTCATGGAGATTCTCAGGTCATAATTTGGCAAAAATAATGGGAGCCTTCAAGATAAATAAGCTTGAATTTGTGCTTTATCGTAAACACGTCTTACAGCTCTTGAAATAAATCTCTAAAGTAATAGTTACAAGGGTGATGGAAAGGCCAACATATTAGCTAAATTAACTAAAGAAATTATAGACCTTCAAGGAGACCTAATTACAATAATAGTCCTAAGTAGGCTAGCATTGGCACTAACCATTCTTCAAGCTTCCAAAGCTGAAGAAAATCAAGATATTTTGACAATAAATGAAGAAAATGATAGGCAAGAGCTATTCATCACTTATCTTAAAAGTGGTGACTACCAAAAGGCAAGTCAAAAGCTCATTAAATTTCACAAAATGAATTACGATATGCTCTTGTGAAAGACACATTATATCGCCACTCATTTGATAAAATGTGGTTGTGGTTCTTAGGTCAAATAAAGCCAATATGGTAATGGCTAAAATTCATGAAGGGTTGTATGGTGCAGACCAAACCAATCTAAAGATAAAAATTAAAATCAAATGAAAGCCCAACATGGTTCAAGACTGCATTGAGCATGCTAAAAGATATAATCAATGTCAAATACATGCAAACACTTTACATCAACCTCCTACTGCCTTACATCTAACTATGGCTTCATGGCCATTTTAGGGTTGGGGAACTGATATAATTTACCCAATAAACCCTCCATCATCTAGAGGGCACCGCTTTATTTTGGCTGCCACTGATTACTTCTCAAAATGGGTAGAAGCAATTCCCTTAAGAGAGCTTAAAATATACATTATAATAAAATTCCTTAGAGATCGCATTGTCTACTAATTTAGAGTACCTTAACAAATTATATCTAACAATGACATTACATTCATGAATATCAAAATCTATCACTTTATTGAGAGATATAAGATAGATTGGTGATATTCTTCAATATATAATCCAAGAACCAATCATCTCACAAAGCATTCAATAAAATGTTGGTCAAACTCCTCAAGAAAATTCTCTCTAAAATTAAAAGAGAAAGGCATGATAAGTTAATAAAGGACTTGTGGGCATATCGCGCCACATATAAAATGGCTAACAAAGCAACGCCGTATTCATTGATCTTTAGGGTAAAAGTCATACTTTCTCTTAAAGTAGAATTACCTTTGTTCCATATTACAGTCCAAAATGAACTTACAATGGATGAAAGTATTTTAATACGACTCATAGAGCTAGAAGCTCTAGACAAAGTTCAACTATAAGCCTAACAAAATCTAGAAACATACAGAGCAAGAATGACCTAAGCTCTTGATCATATGGTTCGCCCAAAAAGCTTCAAAATAGGTGAACTGGTGCTTGTGCGTAAACGACCTATCATTTTCCATCATCAAATTGGTGGAAAGTTCGACCCAAATTGGGAAGGACCTTAAATTATCTAAAAAATATAAGAATGAGGAGCTTATCAACTTATTAATGTAAAAGGTGTAAAGCTTATGCCCCCTCTAAATGGATAATATCTCAAAAGATACTATATATAACTATTAAAGATGTAATGCCTTATTAATTCAAGAGTCAAAATCGACTCTAAATTGATTACCTAAAATAATAAAACATCATCAACATTTGAGAACAAGAATAGTACTTCCACCCAAACTTGCAAACAAAGAAAATTCTCTATCAAAGACAAATCCCATCCAATCAAAGGGATCTTAGATCTATCTTATCCAAAGGGACTAGATCTAAACCTAATCTTAGATCTATCATATCCAAAGAGATCAGATCAAAATCTAAATTTAGATCTATCATGTCCAAAGAGATCAGATCTAAACCTAAACTTAGATCGATCATGTCTAAAGGGACTAGATCTAAACCTAAAGTTAGATCTATCATGTTTAAAAAAATTAGATATAAACATGAGTTTAGATATAGCGTATCTAGAGGGACCGGATCTAAACCTAAATTTAAATCTATCATGTCCAAAGGGGCTAGATCTAAACATAAATTTAGATCTATTATGTCTAAAAGGGTCAGATCTAAACCTAGATTCAAATCTATCATGACCAATGAAACAGGATCTAAATCTAAACTTTGGTCAATCATGTCCAAAGGGACCAAATCTAAATCCGAACATAGATCCAACATATCTAAAAAGATCATATTTAAGCTTAAACACACCCAAAATGCCTAAAAGGGCTGGGTTTAAATATAAATCTAAATTTAACATGTTCAAAAAGAACTAAATTTAAATACAAATCTAAATTTATCAAGTCCAAAAAAGACCAAAAATTATATGTCTGACTCACATCGCTATGATGTGGTGGCTCCCAGGCATTACGTACATGGATGGATTCATGCACATATTTATGGAACCTTTAGTTGTCTTGAAACACCTTTTTACCTCAAGGAGTAGTATTTTATAATGATTATGTAGCTGAGCAAGGCGATAGTTTCTTTAGACAGAGATCAAACCTAGACATTTATGTTTACGCCAATACGCTTGATGGATTGATTTAAGATTATTCACAGATAATCTTTCTATAGCTTATCTGATCAGAGCTTGGGACAAAAATTCATGAATTTTGTTGCTAACGGAGGTATACCCTTACTGTCATCAAAGTCAGGATATAAGTGCATTGTAGAATATCTCATTGGGATGAGACCTTCTTGGCTTTGTTATCATCATCATGAGTCTATGATTTTGGAGGGATATAATCCCAATAAGTAGCCAAATAGTATGGCTTTACCTAGGCTACACTTATATATGGCTACCATAGATACTTGATATAAAAGATACTCATTCTCTAAGATGTTATCACTATTTGTTCATTTGGAGGCAACTTTTATGGCTTAGGCTTTTCTGCTTTGCCTGGGGATTGGGTCTTATTTCTATGTGGCTTCACAAGAGGTTAACATAAGAGTTACCTGCCTATGGTTGCTATGGATTCATCACACCATCTCTTTCTTTTTAAAGCTAGAATTTTGCATGTACAATTGTAAACTCGAGAAAGCTATATCAGCACGACACTTACATTCCCCTTGATACACAGCTTCTAAGGAATCATCAGGCAAACAAGATAGTGGCAGAAAGCACCATCATGAGCCTTCACCTATTCATACAAGGATCAATAGGGATGCTGGAAGCCTTCTTACAATTGATTGTGATATGGATGTAGCAGGAACATCTAACCATATTCAAGCTTCACCTCCACTAGTAAAGGTTGAACTGTCAATAAAGCAAGTAAAGAGTGATGTCACTCTAGTATTATCGAAAGATGTCAGTAAAACTTCCCTAGCCTATTTTACTAAGCTTGTTAGTGATGACCACATGAATATAGAAGAAGATCCATGTATAGAGGAATTTTGTGCTTTAAAGAGTGGTGGTAAATTATTCCTATCAAGCTCGACTTAGGTGATAGTGAGAGCCGCCAAGGATAATTCCTCAGCAGAGCTTAACTCTTGTATAGAGAGCCACCTTACTTTCAATCTGAGGGATATACATTAATTGTGCTTATCTGGTTTAGAACTTTCTTGCTTCATCTCCAGGATTCACTCTAGACCTTCAAGAGCATCTCATTGTGGCACTTCAAAGAGCTTATGTCATATAGTAACGGCACTACATCACCTACTTCTGTCAAGATCTTGAGCACAACCTTAGAGCCTTAAGATCATTTTAGAGAGAACTCTCTAGAGCACAAATTGAGCTTCATGATATAGCTGCTAAATTGAGAGAGTTACATCAAAGTAGATGATATTTATTGGTGAGAAGGTCTACGGTGAGACAAGATGTCGTAGATATAGAAGAAGCTTGCTCACAAATGGATGCTTATGTGTCTGAACTCAAGCAAGTTCTCTCTACACTAGTCCAGACCAGGAAGATTCCTTTTAGTATCTCCATAATGCTCAAGAGAGACAGGCTAATATGGCTTATCGAGCCCAAATAGCTTCTATTTGTGTTGGAGAGATTCAGATTAATTACTTATAGTTGAAATTTCATTAATACCATTGTCTCTTTATTATTACATAATATATGAATTTTGTGATTAGAGACCTATGTTCTCTCTCCTTCATTATGATGTTTCATATAATCATTGATAAATAGATAAGTAAATAATGAATGCATCTTGTCCAATCAACATCACACATTCATTGGGGGATAATTTGTTTGCAATTAAAAATATATATAAATAATAAATATAATAATAATAATAAAATAACATCCCAACTCTAGTGCTGTGGCACTAAAAACCTAGTGCCTAGGTGATGTCTCCACTGCTCCTAAGTTTAAAGAGCCCAGAAATCACCAACCACTCCCACTAACAGGCATCCCCCTCAGCGATAACTACCCGAGGGGAGAGCGGGAGTGGTTGATAAGGGAGTGAGAGCGCTTAAAGACCAACTCATATAAGCCCTTCTTCCCTTCTTTCTTCTTCCATTTCTGCCCACACTCTCTTCCCTCTCCATATAGTAGATTTCATTGCAAGTGCCTCCCTGCTACATGGTTTTTTTCTTGCACAAAGCAAGATTCCTAGTAAAACTTTGAATGAAAGTCGCTTTTATATGAATCTTCACTCTATAAGAAAATCATGATGAATTCTAGTGTTGATCATGGATCCGGTGCAAAATAAAGATCCTCCCTCCATCAATCTTAGATCCAAAGCAAGGGAGAAGAATTTGATCACATTAAGTACAAAATTTAAGGCATTGCCAAGATGAAATGCTATTAAAATCAAAATTAAATTAGACCCTAACTCACTAAAAATATAAATTTAAAAGTCCAAGACCTCCACCGTTGAACTTAGTTTCAGCGTGAGATGTAAAAATCCTCCTTCCGATGATCTAGGATCTGGAACAAAGGAGAAGAGTGCATTTTGCACTAAAATATTTTGAAAACTAACATTATTAAGTTGTTATGTTGCCAAAATTTCTAAAAATATCATTAAATCATATAGGAAAATTGCCTTAGAATGGGGTCTTCTGACAAATAGCATCGCATCGCTAATACACAACACTGTGATGCTAAGCTCTCGAGATTTTGAACCTTGGTGCTCTCGCTGAATGATGTCAAGGCACTGTGACAAGCGTCGTAGTTCTACATTCTCAGATTGTTGAGTCAAAATGTCCAGTCCATAGTGTTGTGACGCTATCGTTAAAGTGCCAAAGCACTGTGCCAGCTTTGCAGCATTTAAGCACTACCTCATACAATTTTTTGAGCCTAAGTCTCATCACTTAAATCCAAGGCGCTAATCATTTGATATCATAGTGCTACAATCTAGGTGCCACAGTGTTGCCTTCTTGGATTATAAGAACAAAGAATGTTCACCCATAGCACTGAGGCATTGATCTCTCAAAGTCATCAATTTTGAATTAAATTTTTTTATTCAATTAAATTTTAGCTTTAAATCGTGGAGTAGCCAAATAATAATTGCAATGATAAGATATAAAAATATTAAATGAAAATATTTTATTATAAAATAAAATTTATTACAAAATCTTACCGATAAAAAAGAAAGAAGAAAGAAGACAATATAGATAAAAAAAGGGAGAGACTAGCCTAAAAATCATAGTCTTCCTCATCCTCTTCTTCTTCTTCTTCTTCTAGCTCCAATGGGGTGTTAACATAGAGTTGGTAATGAGGCGCTACAGGGAACTCTATTCGAGCTAGCATTAAATTTGTAATTTTTGAACATTTGAATAAGTGCTAAGTTAAACTCATTCATATAAGAAAATTATTACTGTTGCTAACCCATATGATAATCAAATTTCTTCTATAGTTCCTAGTGTCATCGACTACTTTTACCCACACTTTTTCTTAATTCTAAGACTTCTCTTCCAATATCTTGGAGTTACTCAATTAAAATCTTAGAGGATTTAGATCTGGAATGAGGAGCACACGAGCTTTCTCTTACTTCCATTTTCGATCTAAATCCTTTAATCATTCTTTTAGTCAAGGGAGCCTTTTGTATAAGGACCTCTTCATCCGAGCCCCTTGACGCTCTAGCTACAACACATAAAGTATAAATGAGAGAAGGATAATCAAATCTTATAGTAGTACCACCCTTTAGCATATTATAAATTAAATTATCAATATTTTTTCCTACATTTATAGTAAAGCCCTTTTCAATCGTAAATTCAAAATGGTCATATCTGTAGCTACCTCACTGATATTGCCAGTGGACATCAGTTTAGCAAAAATAAAGTAATGCCAAGCTTTATCCTTGACAATCAAGCTCATGGTAGGAAAGTTGAAAATTTTTTCATCTCGTCATTTTCACTAGACATTTGCATTTTTAATAGTAAGAAAACTAAGAATTTCATCAAAATTAGGATGATCATTGTAGTAGAAAAGATATTGATCATATGCAATATCTTGTAAATTGTAATATGCATTAATCATAGTACTAGCAAAATTCATCAGTTTTTCCTATAAAAAATCTCTATTATTCTGGTGATCCTTCATGTTGCAAAGAAATCTCGCACCACAAGGATGATGCAAGATACGTTATTGTAGACTAGCTTCTCCCAGCCTCACTCATTGATGATTCTCTCTATGCTCCCACCCGGATTGTAAAAACTCCTCTCCAAAATGAGATGTTTGTGGATTAGAGCATGCTAGTACCTCTCCTTCGCTTCCACACTAATGAATCAAATATCGTGGCTTGAAGCTACCATTTTCTTACTCTTCTGAAAGTACTTGATTGGCATACTAGCTATCCTAAAAAAAAAAAAATTAAGAAGCAAAAGAGAGTAAGAACTTCCAAAAAGAACCAAGGCTTTAGATTGAAAAAAAATTGCAGCCTAAGGGTCCTATTTATATACTAGACCTAGTGTCGTAGCGCTATTTTTGATAGTGTATAAGTGCAAGCTTTTTTATTTCTAATATTTAAGACCAACACCAAGGTGCTCCACATGCAGTGTTTAGACACTGGTCATCTAGTCAAGATGGTTACTGTACTGGTCCAAAAAGAGCACTTATTAACATTTATTACCATTAATTTCATAATCGACTAGATCTAACAAGTGCATCAAATATTGATGGAGCATCACGATGCTGGTCAAAGGTTCCATCCTTTCTGTTAAATGCACCTACTATGTTGTCAAACCTTGAACAGCTTTTTTACTAGCGCCACTTTCATAGCATCTTGGAGCTAGTCAAATAGTAAATCTATTTTTTATTACTCTAAACAGTGCCCCAACACTACAGCATTGGGTTTACAGCATCGATTCACTGCCCTCTTTAGTTTTGAGACCCACGTCTCTACCTATTGGTGCTAAGGCAATGTCTCATCCGCACTAGGGCGTTGTGCTTTAGGCGTCATTGCACTGAGCCCTTAGCGTTGTAATGATGTTCCGTAGAAATAAAAGAAATCAAAAATCAAATCAAACACTTTTTTGCTCGTCATTCAAACACCATATTGACCTTCTAAGGAATCTAAATCTAATCTATATGTTCATGTAAACACCATATTAGCCTTCCAATGGATGTAAGTCCAATCTATATGTTCATCATGCGAACACCATATTAGCCTTACAAGGGATGTAACTTCAATCTATAAGTTTGCCATGCGAGCATCATAATGGCACCCCTAAGGGATGTTAGCCCAATCTATATGTTCATCATGTGAACTTCTAAAATATATTGGCATTTCAAAGGGATGTAAGTCCAACCCATGTGTTTGCCATGTTCATGACCTTCCAAAGGGATGTAAGTCCAATTTATGTGTTCCCCATGCGAACACCCTAAAACATTCCAATGGATGTAAGCCCTACACATGTCTACAAAGTGAACTTCATTGAATTATTACTTATAAATTAAATTTATTCTTAATTCACTAAACACCTATAAAATATCTTTAGTCTACTCAAGATATCTAAGATGTGACAACCCATGGCTGCTAATCCGACTTTCTGGACATTACAGCTAATAGCCAGTTGATGTTGGTAGATTGGAACAATGACAGCCCCTGGATGATGAAACCATGGGATTTTGATCAAGACTACCCTACTATTTCCCTTAAACAATCATTTACATCACACTTCTAGACATCGATTCAAATCAAATAGACATGTCTATTTCTAACCTTAATTGAGAGTGCTCTCCTACTACGATAAGAGGGGTAATTAACTATGAATGCTTGCATGGAAGTATATATATATCTATATATATATATATATATATATATATATATATATATATATATATATATATATATATATATATATATATATATATATATCAATTTGTCTCATAAAGAATGACATAAAATAACATTAACATTAACATCAAATTACACTCAAAATTACATAAGGCCTAACTTACCCAAAAATATATAACCTTAACTACAAACAAATGAAAATCAAATGACAATCACCTAAATATAATTATTGTAAAATATTAACCCAATCTAAAACTAATCAAGAATTTTCTCCAAATTTTAAACATTTTAAAACCTAAAAGAAATTGATAGCATTTAATAAGATCAAATAAATGGGTGAAACATTTTTAATCAATCATTAAAAACATTGAGGATTTTAAAAAACTATAGAATTGTAATATAGACTAAGCAATAACATGATCTACAACTATGAAAAGAAAGAAGAATCGTTAAATCATAAAAAAATGTAAGGAGGAAAGAAAAAGACTTGCTATTATTGACTGAAGGAGTGTTGACAGCTAGGGTTTTAAAGAGGAATAGGTGGCCGCTGAGAAGGAGATCAGAAGTTTGTTGTCTGTGTGGAGAGAGAAAAGCAAGGCAAGGAGGAAAGTCAACCACGATCAATGGCTATGAGGGGAGGAGGAAATATGATGTCGTAGCCTTCAGTTTCTCTAATCCTCTCAGGGCAGTGATGAAAAGCAGGAAAATCTCATGTGATTTGTGTTGTTGAAGAAGAAGATAGGAGCGACTCTTGTTCATCATGCAAAGGGAGAGTTACTTAAGGGTCAGAATAGTCGCATAAGGGGTGAAATGAGGGATTTCATATTTAACTAATTGGACAATTGTCCAGTCTAATTAAGCACCAGTTCAATCCTAACAACAATAAATAAATACATCATAAAGCCTAAATAACTCACTTTCTTTCAAGCTTCATTTAGTAAAGAAAGAAATTTATTTTTAAGGGTATATTTGATAGATCAAATTTTGTGAAAATATATGCATAAGAATAGAGGTGAAAATGAGTCATGTCAAACTCAAACTTGAGCCAACATCGACCAGACTTATTATGTTTATTGAGTCGAGCTTAAGCAAATTCTAAGCTAGACTTCAACTTAAGCAAATTTTAATTTGTCAAGTTAGAGCTAGCATAAGCTTGGATTGTTAGCTCATCAATCTTGGTTCATGAGCCAATTATCAAGCCAAGCTCGAGCTAACTCATGAGTCAGCTCGACTCACTTATATAAGCAATAATTATTTTAAATTATAAAGCATTATTAAAGTATTTGACATTAAATAAGATCATTTAACTTAAAAGAAAAGAAAATTCACTTCAAGATTTAAAAAATATTTCTAATTGAAATAACCAAACAAATAAATTTTTTTATATAATGTTTTAACACAAACATAAACATACAATGCACATTACATAACTCATTAGTTAATAATTCAATCTATCCATGATAATGTAATTCACTTCATATTAATCAATTTTGACACAACAGATGATACATTATTTTTTTATTTTTTAAAATAAAATTATAGTGAAATAGATATAGAAATTTAAAGCTTTTTTTTTTTTTTTTTTTTTTTTTTTTTATAGAAATTTAAAGCTTGATTTAAAGTTAGAGCTTGCAAGTTGCAAGAGTGGAGAGTATATGTATGCACTTTTTTTCAATTGTGCTTTCTAGGTTTAGGTTATTAATTGCCTTTTCTAATTTTGTTGGTTTTATTGATTAGTTGGTTTTACTGATTAATTAATTACAAATAAATAAACAATAATTAACTTTCTTGGAATTGATAGACATTTTAAATGTATATAAACCTTTCACATCTAAAAAGTAATATTACAATTCGATAACTTGTCAATTTTTTCTTTATTATTCTTAATATTCTATTTAATTTCTATTAATTCTTTATATTATTTTCAATTTTTAGCATATATTTTTAATATTAAATTTGTCTCATGTTATGTCATGTCATGTCCATATCCACATGCATGTATCTGTGCATCATAGGCAAACTTCCTGGCTAATATCATCCTAATTGACATAAAAAGAAGAAGCGACTACTAGGAATATTTAATTTAGAATATATGTTGATGGAGCTCTAGGAAGTCAAGCAATTGAAATTAAGATCATTTTGAAGAGTCAAACATAAATAGCACTTTCTCATAATGTCATAATATACTTTCAAATTATAAATAACCAAATTGAATGCAAAACATTTTTTATCGAATTGAGATTTGTAAAAGAAGTTAAAGCAAAACATTTGACATACTTTTTTAACTCACAGTTTGTGGTGAATCAAGTTATTGGGCAATATGAAGTAAAAGAAGATATACTGCTTGAGTAATTATTTAAAATTAAAGCTAAATTTGACAAACTCAAATACTTCCAAATTAAGCATGTACTAAGAGGGCATACTTTCGAAAATAAAATTCTTGATAAAAGACCTACTCTAGAGCTTATCCACCCAAGTATGAACAAAACTAATGGAGGTCAAATATTAAGATTCAAGTTGTGTTGATCCACTCACTGAATATTTGAAATATTACTTCTTTTAAGTGGTGCATTTTTCACTAAGGAAAAGCAAGCTTTGTTAAATTGCCTTCTCTTATTAGTTCTTAATTTTGGTAGATTCTTCAACATCTTTGTAAATAATTGAAATAAGTTTAATGAAGACAAGATGAACAACTTAAGTTAGCAAATTTTAAAAGACTAAGGGGTTGTAGGCTAACTTTCCTCAATGGTAGTCATGCAGCCTTACCCATTCTTGATAGTAAGTTAGCCCAACTCTCACAAATGTTGAGCTAAAACACTAAGAATATAAGAGATAATGAGAAAGAATGAAAAACTTTCAGTGAACCAAAAGAATGTCACAATGATAGAGTTACTTGGATTC
The DNA here is from genome assembly GCA_021442155.1 of Cymbidium sinense. Classification (NCBI taxonomy): domain Eukaryota; kingdom Viridiplantae; phylum Streptophyta; class Magnoliopsida; order Asparagales; family Orchidaceae; genus Cymbidium; species Cymbidium sinense. The sequence continues at coordinate 182,497,108 of CM038216.1, forward strand.
TTTGATTACAAATAAAGTGGTATATCCTTTTTTGTAGCCTCCACTTCCTCTAAACTATAACATAAAATTTTCTAGAATACTCTACACTAATCTTAAGTATTATTTTAGAGAGTTCTAGAGACTCTCATATTATTTTATAAATATTTAATATCTTTTTTACATCTTTCAGAATCTTTTTAATTGTTGTGGACTATCATAAAATTCTTTAAAATCTTTTAGTGCCATATGACTTCATTTCAGTATGGTTTTAGTAGGTTTCTTTGTTTTTTGTTTACCATATAATGCATAAGAAAGATTGGTTAATCTCTTCACTCATTTTCAAGGGGTGACAATATCCTTCATTTAGACTCGTAATGCCCTCATCACGCTTTTCCTTAGTATAATGCTGGATCAAAACTTTGAGTTATAGTATGGCACCATCGAACATCCAACTATCTTCAACATCGAGCTATCACTTCCCTTGGACCTTTTTCATTAGCAGACTAAGAACTTGTGATTTGGTTATTGGCTTAGCACATCTGTCATCACACTTTTCATGATAGATTTTTCATGTAGTTCCACATGAGAGACATTGAGTTCCTTAAAACTACATTTGCCCTTCTCAATATCCCATGTTCAATCTTTGGCTCCTCATCGACCCTAATAAGAAGTGCCAAGTGACTATTCTCATCCTTTTAGATCTCATCCTTGATTTATAATGCATCACCCCTCATAATGCTTTATTCAAATCCTTATGCTATGTAGGCCCCAAGTGTGTGGTCATGATCATTCATGCTTTTCATTCTTTCTTGATAACTTGCAAGGAATGAGGTTAGAGCTTATATAAGAGTAGTTTTTTTTTTTTCCAATGAGGACCCCTATAGATGAAGCAACCATTATGGCGCTTGTCCAGATAATTGTTATTCTTTAGCTTACTAGTTTTCATAATTCTTTCCAAGGTAAATCCTTGACAAGACTAATCATTACATTGAACCAAGTCTCCTTGGATTCATTCTAATCTCTATGAGAAGTTATTAACTTCTCAAGCATTTCTTGATTCACCATTCTCGCTAGTGCTATAGGTGGATATCATCATCAATGTCTGCTTGCACAAGGTTTTATCCTTACACATATCCTTAATATGCATAAGCACTCCACACATCTCTAATCTATGAGTTTATAACATCCTGTTAGACTCTCCTATAGCCCCCTCATCCATCATTACATCTTATCCATCAAAGTTTCTTCTAGCTGGAGTATCATGTCCTTTATCTCATAATAGATAATAGATTTCTCTTCTGCTAAATCATTTATCCTCTCATGTATGCCATTCATCCTCTCTCCTAAGTCATCCATCTAGGCCAACATGCCAATCATGGCATCCTCCCTTCAAGATAGAAATTAAAGAAAACTAAATATCACATCCTTAAACTTTCCTATTAGCTTTGATATTGTAAAATCACATTGCTCCTGGTGAGATTGACCTTGCTGCAACGACTCCACATTTGGCATGCCAAACTCATTATCTCTAATTCCAATTTATCCAGTAGATCAACTTATTATGATACCACATGTCACGGACTAACTTTTCTCAAAGCTAGCCATGCAATCTTAGCACCACACTATCCCTTGATGCTAAGTTAGCTTCATTGTCATGAACATTAGATTAAAACACTAATGCAATAGAGAATAGAAGGAGTGAAAAATATTTACTATTTAAGGAGAATGTAAAGGCTAGAATTGTTTAGCTTTTTCGATTACAAATGAATGAAGGGGTGCCTTTCTTTTATAAGCCTCCACCTCAACTAAGAAATATTTTAGATTACAATATAATATTCTCATTTGTAAAGAATTTTAGAATATTCTTCATTAATTCTAGGTATCCATTATATTATTGAGAGTTCTATAGCCACTCAAATTATTTCTAACTATCTAAAATCTTTCAACTTTTAAGGTCTTCCAAAATCTTTGAATGAATCTAAATGTATGTATAACTCACCAAAACCTTCTAATGTCTTATGAATCAATTTCAGTATAATTCTAGTAGACATATTTGTCTATGTTTGTCATAGCATGGCTAAAAAAATTTTATTAATCTCCTTAGTCATATTCAAAGTGTAATAGAGAGTTTATTTCATTGTTTACAGCTAAAGCATATTTTTAAATGATTAACTTTTCGGCATCTTTATATCTGGTTGGGTCCAAATAAAAATTATTATTAAAGGAGATTTTCTTGCATAGTACACCATTTTTGTGTATTTACACATCTAACATCTAAAGTTTGATATTTATAAATAGAACACTTTTTCTTTTATTTTAATTTATAAAACTAATGATGGTAATAATTTTGATATAATATTAAAGATTTAAATATTATTTATGTAAATATTAAAATTTTAGTATTAAAATATAAGAATTGTGTGCCATGTACGTAAATGCTCAATTATTATTTTTAACTTTATAATTTCCTCAAACGTAATCATTTCACTCTCATATAATTGAAACATCATGAATAAAATTTTAGAACAGTAAAAAAGTAAAATAATTCAGCAATCGTACAACAAAAATAGTCTCAGAAGATGTCCAGATATACACTAAAATTAGACATTTCTTTGAACAATCAGTATAGCTTATGTTGAGGTTAGCATAAATTACTTTCAAGTCCATCAACTTGTTAATTATTAGGTTTTTTTTTCAATATTATCTCAACAAGTTAACAAGTTTCATAAACAAAAAATGAAATTAGAGTTCTATCTATAAATATTGTCTTAAAAGTCTGAGAACAAATATTTAATTTTTAAAAGTAATAGATGTAAAAATTTCGCTACTGGATCTAAAATTTATGAAACATTTTATTTATCGCGCCTATTTGGTTGATTGTTGATTGGCAACATACAACTAAGGAGGGTGACTTCATTTTTGTAATCATTTTATGTGAAAAAAAAAAGAATTTTTTTAAATTCCAAATTCACATTATTTTTGAACAATACTTAATTAAATGATAAAATCTAAAAAATTTTATTACTGTCTTAAAACTTATTTCCAAAAGCAGCCAAATATACGTGACAATCTGATATGGCAGTAAACTGCAAACAACGCTAGGCTAAGAAAAGCACCCCAATGCGTTAAAACCCGGCATCAGATAAGCGTTTTCAGGCAGCCCACATAAATGACTTAATTTTTATTTATTTATAATTTAATATAAATATTTTAATATTTATATATATATAACATTCAAATCTTTAACATCACTTCAAAAATATCACTATTATTTTTTTAAAATTAAATATTTTTTCATATAAAAATAAAAATTTACATACATAACACATAATTCTTATACATTTATATATCTAATATTTAAAATTAAATATTTATCTAAAATTTTCTATATTTAAAAATTATATTTCACTTCTACAAAATGAGTGATAATAATTTTGACATATATTAAAGATTGATATATATATATATATATAAATTAAAATTTTAAGTGTTAGACATAAATATATAAGAATTGAGTGACGTATATAAATCTCTCAAAAATAAAATATTAGAAATATAAATATCAAATTTTAGATATCAAATACAAAAATATATAATTATTGTATGATATATATATATATATATAAGATCATTTCTCCCGCTTCTTGGTCCCAGATTCAGCGAGCCCCAAAGCATAAGTAACAAATAATGAAAAAAACTTTTCATATATATAGTCATGGACAAGTAGCTAAACCCTTAACATGGCATCGACTAGAGCAACCATCCAAGAAACAACTAACGGAAACGTTGATAAAGCATTCGAAGATCCCTACAGTGAATGCAGGTCCATGGAATCAACGGAGGATCTAAACAGCAAGAATGCACCCACTGAGTCCGGCAGACGTGACAGCTCAAGAGAAGATCCTCTGGCTCAAGATTTCGACACTCAAAACAAATTGAATCTGTGGACTTGATAAATATAGTATATGATGAACACAAGAAATAGTTAGTTTTCGCTATGGGATGACTAAAGTGCATCAAAGTTTTGAAATCAGACGAAAAAGTAGAAAAAAAATAGTCTGCCAATTCTTACTGAGGCTCTGAAGGCATCATATCCGTTCTCAGGGAGGCAAAAAAAGTCAAGTTTTGATGAGCCACAGGGAATGCTTTGCGAGAATATCTTTTGCTCAGAAGCTGCTAGCTCCTCAAATTTTGTAATGCTTGTGAAATCCGTTTTGCACAGAGGGCATGTTGATACCTTTCCTCTTGAAGCCTAAAAAAGTAATCTCATCTTTTATGATAGTAATGTATGCCTCTTTCTTACATACTAATATTCTGAAGTTCATGAAGCCAAGAAGAAATATAGGATACACATATATATAATTGCGATGCAAATAATTGTTGGATCAAACTTTTGTAAAATCAAAAATCAGACAAGAAGAGAGAAGGATCATACCATACAATCAGCCCACTCCTGAATGCAGGAATAACAGAAACGGTGTCCACATGGCAATACACCTCTTGAAGAGCAAAATTCTGTCCAACATATAACGCATGACACTTCTGTCTGCTGGTCTAGACCGCTAGGTGCACTCGGTGCGTCGCACTCACTTCTTTCATCATTGGATTCTCCAGCTTTGCAAAGATCTGTTCCTCTCACTTCTACAGAATTCATTGTTTTTGAATCACTGATATGAACCCACATCCCCAAGCCAACAACAAAAACAAAAGAAACAGAAGAAGGCCGGATTGGCTAAAGGATTTTATGAGTATGGAGAAATTATAAAACAAAGAATAAATTACAACCTCAGAACAGAGAGGAATAAAGAAATAAAAATAGAAAAGTATTACAAAACAAGTTAACAATAATTCCAGCTAGAACAATAAAAGTTCTCAAAGAACCGACAGAGAAAAGACACGACCAGATACAGAATTTAACGACCAATAAACAGGCTACAAGCATCAAGAATATCCACAACGATCTTCAGTTAGACAAAAGCCAGATACTTAACGGAACATAACAGAATTGAGTTAACAGAATCATAGAAGATAGCTATCAAGGAAGAACATCAGAAAACTATAAATAGGGATGAGAATAGCAAACAGAGGATGGGGAAAACTTTATCTCAAGAAACTCCTCCTCTGTCTCTAGCTTTCTTCCTCTTCCTCTGTCTCAAGCTTCTTCCCTCCTCCTCTGGACATTTCCCACGGTGGAAGTAGCCGGAAGCCTCCCTTAGAACGGTGAAGCGCCGGTCATCTCCCTCTAAGATCGCTCTTCTTCTCCGAGCTCTCTCTCAGGAACCCTAAACTCTCGAATGGCCAAATGACGTCCGATCCCAACTCTTTCCAAACGAGAAGCTTCCTCGAATCCTCATCGACGGCAGGATCGATCAATTATCCCTATTAGGACGGCCATTTTCCTCATTTTCATCATCCTACGCGACGATCGACACCTGTAATCCACTCAAGCCATTAGAATATTAGAACCGCGTGATCAAGAAACACATCCAAGGGTCACGAGGAATATTCCAACATCTGACGGCTCAAGCTCAAGCTCAAAAGACACTCGATCCGAGTGATCAGATCCAGTGGCCAAGTTACAACACACATCATCCAACGGCTCAGAACGCATCCGATCTATTTCCCAATTAATTGTAACGGTTCCAATACTCGAGTCAACTCATTGAGCCTCACTCAAACCAAACCAGACCTGAATTAACACGGATCAGATCCATTCTCTCAAGCCTCATTCAATTAGTAAATTAGGTCAGACATTGGTGCTCTGATTAACAACTCAAACAATGGCAGATGGCACAAGACACAGCAAAAACTATTGATGAATGTGTAAACAGGCTGAACAAAAATGATGAGCAAATGCAATCCATTACTCTAATACTAAATGAAGTATCCAGAAGATTATCAGCAATAGAGGAGAAACTTGATAAATCCTCTCAAGATCGAATAATGGTATGTAACTCATACCCACCAGAATTTCCTAATCATACTAGATCTCAATTTCAAACAGCTAGACCAGTCAAAGTTGATATGCCAAGATTCAATGGTGACAACCCAAGGGGTTGGCTATTTAAGGCAGATCAATTTTTCCAATATTATAACCTCTCTGAAGATCAAAAGTTCATAATTGCTTCTGTGTACATGGATGGCCCTGCACTTAGCTGGTATCAGTGGATGCATGAAAATAAACAATTAAATACATGGAATCGCTTTAAAGAGCAAGTAATTGAGGTTTGGACCCTCCTTTACTGAGAGATTTAAGGGTGAATTGGCTAAACCGCATGTAAATCCACGCCCAAGAGTTTTACAATGAATTTGAAGAGCTAGCCAACCGATTTGTGAATCCTCCCAATTTTACAGAGTTGTTTTGAATCTGGTTTAAAGCACATTAAAAGAAGTAGAGCAGCAAACTCACTACAACAAGCTTTTCAATTAGCGTTAATGGAAGACAGATTACAAGATGATATATCTACAACCAGACCTTCCAGATTTCCTACACATCCTGTAATGAACAAACAGCTCATCGCCGCACACCAAAGAATGACACCTACTATCCACAATACCCAACATGACCACGATACCCATTCGAAATTAATCACGCTTCAATTGGAAGACGAAAAGGAGAGGTCTGCTTCAATTGATGAGAAGTTTCACGGGTCATGTGTGCAAATCCAAACTCTTTACTCTGTCAGCCAATGATGAGCAAGACTTTATTCAAAATAATTCATGGCAAGATCCTGAAGTTAATTGGAAGAGCTCAAATCCTTAATGCTTTTACAGACGCCAATCTAGAACTTTAAGGTGTGGAATGATTGGCAACAAAAGTTCGCTTATTGATAGTGGTTCAACCCACAACTTTATTCAGCCTAAACTTGCCAAGTTTCTAGACATCCAAAGGACATCTGCCTCGCTTTTAAAATTTTAGTAGGAAATGGAGACCCTGTGTTGAGTTTGCTCTAACATTCTATTCAACTACAAGGATACACTTTCACCATCGCTACCTTCATATGCAGGGCAGATGTGGTGTTGGGGAGTTCAATGGTGGAACTCCACGCCAAGTTAAAACCTACAGATATCCTCACTTTGAAAACAAATAAAAGCTTAAAGAAATGATGGATACAGGATTACAAGGGAAAGTACCCCTTTCTCATCCCCAAAGATTAAAAAAAAAAAAGATGGCACTTGCTTTTTTGTGTAGATTATTGCTTTAAACAAAGTCACCATACCGATAGATTTTCATACCAACTCAAGAGTTGATGGATGAATTATATGGAGCACTATTTTTCCAAGCTCGATCTAAGATCGTTATCATCAAATCGAATGGAAGAGGACATTTACAAACCGCCTTCGAACACATGAAGGTCACTATGAATTCATAAGAATGCCTTTTGGTTTAACCAATGCCCCTCAACCTTTCAAGCACTAATGATTTGCTATTCTTAAGAAAATTTATTCTATCTTTGACATACTCATATACAACTGCTTGAATTACATCAAGGACATCTACAAGTCAACAACACACCTTATATGTCAAACCATCCAAATGTTCTTTTATTCAAAACGAATAGAATATTTGGGACATTTTTTTTATCAACAACAAGGGATGAGGTGGATCCCAAGAAAATACAAGGCAAGGCCTATGCCAAAGTCAAGAAAAATTAAGAGGATTTTGGGATTAACGATATTATGAAAGTTTGTCAAAAACTATGCGAATTGTTTCCTCTAACATCAATGCTTGCCAAACAACAGTTCCACCGGCAGAGGAATCAACAACAACATTCACAAAATTGAAAGAGGCTATGATAACATTACCGACTAGCATTTCCCAATTTTACTATGCTATTTATCCTAGAAAGATGCCTCGGACGAATAGAGTATATTTCGAATAATCACCCTTTAGCTTATTTCAAGAAAAGTTACCTCTACAATGCAAAATCCTCAACTTATGCTGAGAACTCTATGCTATCATCAAGCTGCTGGATGGACAATATTTACTGGGTGCCAAATTTACTATCAGAACTGATCAGAAAAGCATTAGAGAATTATTACAACAAACCATCCAAACACCTGAACAACAAAGATTCCTATTTAAACTATTGGGATTTGATTATACTATTGAGTATAAACCAGGAGTTTCAAACAAAGTTGCTGATGCTCTATCCAGAAAGGAACCCAGTACAGAAACAAATTCTACCGAGAATCGGCCGCCAGGTCCTACATCTATATGCTTATACTCAACAGTTCACAACATTGCCAGACAAAGAGGAAACTAATTCCAATAACTACAAAACGCAAAGATCAAATAAAGATACAACAACTGCTTTCGTGAGTATAAAAATATTAAAGGATTAATATACTATAAAGACAGGATTGTCATATACCAGAATTCAGATATCAGGCAAAAAATTATCAGAGAATTACATTCAACACCAACAGGAGACCATACTGAAATTCATAAAACTTTGGCTAGAATTGCTCAACAATTTTATTGGAAACACATGAAAAAAGACATACAACACTTCATAAGAACGCTCTATATGTCAACAAGTGAAATATGACACTCAAAAGCTCGCAGAGTTACTACAACCTCTATACCACCCAACATTTGGGAAGTATCATGGATTTTATTACGTGCCTACCAAAGTCTATAACAAAGCTATATTAGTGGTGGTGACAGATTGTCAAAATATGCACATTTTTCAGCACTTCCAACCAGTTTTACAGCCTCCTACATAGCTCACCTATTTGTATCAGACATTGTCAAATTGCATGGTATACCCCAAGGAATAGTTTCTGATGGAGACCCTCTATTCATGAGTAATTTAAGAAATCTTCAAATTAAGTGGTTATATTAAGCCACGGCGTTTTATCACCCTGACGATGGCCAAACCGAGGTTACCAACCAAATCGAACAAGAATTTTGTTATGGATAACCCTAGAAATTGGTTACAATTTATTCCTCGTGAGTTTTCCTATAATACATCAATACTTCCACCAAACTGACTCCTTTTCGGTTTATGGTAGACTTCCTCCTACAATCATTCCATATAATGTCACTACTACTAATCCGTTAATCAGGCTACAACAAAGGGACCGATCATACAAATACTTATAGCAAATTTATGAAGCTCAAAACGAATGAAGCAAATGATAAACACGTAAGAGAGCCAATTAAAAAAGTCAATGATTTGGTATTAGTTAAGATACAACCCTACAGACAGACTTCAGTGATTGAGAATCAATACACCAAATTACAAAGAAGATATTATGGGCCTTTTAAAGTACTACAGAAAATAGGAACTGTGGCTTATAAAATTGACTTACCTGCAACAGCAAGAATACATAATGTATTTCATATATCCAGATTAAAACCATACAGACAAGATTCTAATATCCATCCAGCACAATTATCAACCCAATTCAGAGAAGGACAAATGCTTATTAAACCTATCAAAGTTGGACCACGTAACTATACTCGGGAGATCAACAAATCAAAGAAGTACTAATATGGAAGGACTGAAACAGCATCTTGGGTAATGAAAAAGAAATGCGGAAGTTTTTTCGAATTTGACCTTGAGGACAAGGTCGTGGGGAGGGGAGTAATGATATGAACCCATATCCCCAAGCCAACAAAAAACAAAAGAAAAGAAGGCGGATAAAAGGATTTCATGAGTATGGAGAAATTATAAAACAAAGAATAAATTACAACCTCAAGAGGAATAAAGAAATAAAAATAGAAAAGTATTACAAAACAAATTAACAATAATTCCAGCTAGAACAATAAAAGCTCTCAAAGAACCGACAGAGAAAAGACACGACCAGATATAGAATTTAACGGCCAATAAACAGACTACAAGCATCAAGAATATCCACAACGATCTTCAGTTAGACAAAAGCCAGATACTTAACGGAACATAACAGAATTGAGTTAACAGAATCATAGAAGATAGCTATCAAGGAAGAACATCAGAAAACTATAAATAGGGATGAGAACAACAAACAGAGGATGGGGAAAACTTTATCTCAAGAAACTCCTCCTCTGTCTCTAGCTTTCTTCCTCTTCCTCTGTCTCAAGCTTCTTCCCTCCTCCTCTGGACATTTCCCACGGTGGAAGTAGCCGGAAGCCTCCCTTAGAACGGTGAAGCGCCGGTCATCTCCCTCTAAGATCGCTCTTCTTCTCCGAGCTCTCTCTCAGGAACCCTAAACTCTCGAATGGCCAAATGACGTCCGATCCCAACTCTTTCCAATTCAAACGAGAAGCTTCCTCAGGAATCCTCATCAGACGGCAAGGATCAGATCGACCACAGCGCATTATCCCGATTAGACGGCCATTTTCCCTCAGCTTCATCATCCTACGCGCCGATCGACACCTGTAATCCACTCAAGCCATTAGAATTTGAGAGCCGCGTGATCAAAAAACACATCCAAGGGTCACGGGAATAATCCAGCATCTGACGGCTCAAGCTCAAGCTCAAAAGACACTTGATCCGAGTGATCAGATCCAGCGGCCAAGTTACAACACGCATTATCCAACGGCTCAGAACGCATCCGATCTATTTCTCAATTAATTGTAACTCAGCCGGGTTCCAATACTCAGTGAGTCAACTCATTGAGCGTCACTCAAACCAAACCAGACCCGAATTAACATGGATCAGATCCATTCTCTCAAGCCTCATTCAATAACAGAAATTAGGTCGTATCAATCACCTTCTTCGTGCCCTTCTCTTCTCCTTCCCTCGTTTTCATAGAATATTCTTTCTGAAGCGTTTTCTAGAGAAGGTGATGCAGAGTGGTTCCTCAGATTATCAAGAGCAGCTGAAATGTAATTAACAATCAGGAGAATAAGAATACCCTACTAGATTAGAATGTTCCTCATAATTTAAACTGGCGCAGTTCGGATACTACCAGATTCCATGATATTGACTGCTCGATTACTTTCATCAGTAGGTTCAGCACAAATTTCGTCATCAGTATCATCACGGAAGCTTCTCCTGTGCCTTGATCTCGTTGATGAACGAGAACTGCACTCAGGCTATCCAAAGGAAAATAATGTGTAGTAAGACACAATTAGCAATAAAATTTAATTATTGGATGGAAATTGCATTACTTTAGCTTATTGAACTTCAGTCAATGAAAGTGAAGACAAGGTACTTAGAATAGCCTGAAGTAGCATTACTGCAAATTCATCAGTTCAAAGCATGGTAATGTGTATCTTATTCACATCAAAGTAATAATCACTTGTAAATTTTGTATCAATGATCTTGAGAAATGTCTTTGGACATATGTTAATATTATTTTAACCTACTCAAATTCACTGTAAGAGAATGTCCAAATATATGTAGGTAGTCTAACGTGCATGCACATCATTACATCCATGCAAATGCATATTATGCTTCTATATTATAATTCTAAACTAAAGGAATTATTTTTGGATGGTTTATTATTCGACGTTTATGGCATAGACTTTACTGAATGGATAATTTGTTTGGTGCCACGCTTGGTTGCGAAATGCCACCGAGCGCCGTTTGGTTGCAGCATTCACACGGCATATTTAGCATCAAATTATCCAAAAAATAGCGATTTTAGGCCTCGGGTCGAATGCCACATTCTGTGGTTCCGAAAATTATCATTTCTAAACTACCCCTTTGCTCAATTACTTAGATGCAAGATCGAAGCCCACAACATCCTACGCTCTCGCCATCTTGCCCTATCCTAGGTGCAGCGACAAATGAAACCGAAACCCTCAGCTCACCATCTTGCCCTATCCTACAGACACAGTGACAAACAAAACTCCCGAAATCTTCATCCTAGTTTCCACCTTCTAGCCTTCCCACTATTGGTGTGACAAAGGAAATCGAGATTATCATTGTCGTCGGCTCTCGCCTTTCAAGGTCTCACTCTCTAGGAAATTTCCGTCACGCCCTGCTCTTTACTAGTTAATAATGCTTTGCACTCTGGTTGAAAAGTGTTCCTTTGGGTTTGGTTGCTGTTGTTGAATGCTGGTTTTGAATGTAGCAAAGCAAAGTGAAAGTTTTATGAAAATGGAAATCTATAGTCTGGCATAATTTATTTAATGAAACTAAAGATTGGTGCCTTTAGCAAGAAGAATATCTTAGGTAGCTATACAAATTCCCTTTTAGAAAATTTGTTGCCATTTTTACAGAAGGTACTCCAACTATTTTGGATCATCTTAGCTTCCCAAAACTCAATTGAAGTATATGTTAATATTTTTCCAGTTGAATCGAGATATCTATAGTATGGTTTTTAAAATGTTATTATTAATAATTAGCAATTATCATTACTTAGATGTTTTATAACAATTTGAATGTTGGACTATATGCTTGATGAAAAAAATAATGAAGATGAATTGATGATACATGTATTAAGCAATATAATGGTGGTATAATGATACTTTGTGATGGAATGATTTGGTTTATGATTTTTTGGGAATAAATTTTTTTCCCATCTCAAACATTTATTTGTTGCATTACTACTTGCTAAGATTTGTCATGGATAATCAAGTTTGTCGTAATTGTTATTTGGAAAATTTACATATCACACAATTCTCCCTTGATTTCTTGATTTGTCTTTTGTGGCCTATTATATGCTATTATATCACATCTTATGTGATCTTTGTTCAAGGAGGTGGAACTAGGAAATAAGCCAACTACCTATTTCAATAAAGAAGGATGTCAAAACATAATAAAAAAATTTTAAAGAAAGAACAGGAAAAGAGTACAATATGATGCAATTATAGAACAAATGGGGTTAGTTAAATCTCATTTCTTATTTATTCTACTAGATCTAATAGAAAACTTCAAAAAATCATAAAAAATAAAATACTTAACTAAAAAAGGAAAATAAGATTTCAATGGATTTACCTTTTCAAGAGAAATCCAATGAACCCAAAATCCCCAATTTTGATTGTATATTTTAAGAGTAATTTGAGTTTTAGTGACAAATTATATTTTTTTTTATTACTCTTAAAATACTAAATCAATTTAAGTTTAAAATTTTAGGAAAAAAACTTAATATTATTGCCTGCTTATCGTAAAAAGTTCAAGTTAAATAGTCTTCTGATTTAAGAGTATTAATCTTTTAAATTAATTTATTAATTTTGAATAAATAATTAAGTAAAAATTATAGAAATTATGAAAATTCATCAAAATAAATCAAATCACTTTAATAAACATTAAAGATCTTAAGCAAATTAATTAGACCCTTAAATCACATTAAATCAAAAAAAATTAAATTAAAGTTTAATTAAACATTAATTAATTATCTTAATTATTCAGAATTTTAAAAAATAATAACTAATTATAGCAAAATTCAAAAAATACAAGTAAATACTCTCTGGAAATCCTAAACATAAAGGAATTTTAAAAAAATAAAAGCCCAAGATTTTATGTACTGGATTAAAAATAATTAAAATTTAAATGAAAAGCATATTAATAATATTAACTCCTAATTAACCCTCTGATTGACTTGAAATTTTTGAGAAACATTCCTAATGATGTTCCCCACCTCTCATAATTATTTCAAGTCAATTTGATTGATTAATTAAAAGATAATTTTTTTCTAAGCGTAGGTCATAAATTAGCTTATAATTAATTAATTAAAAAATCTTAAAAAATAATTAATTGGCCCTCTAGTGTTCAATCATCACTGATTGATATCAGAGAGCCTTTAGAAAAAATTTCAACCCTTTAATTATAATTAATTTGAAACATTATACTTGGCACTTAATGAACCATAAAACTAAGAAAATTCATAATAAATTATCCATGATCAAACAAATTTATTAATGAACCATCCATGGGTTCATTTAAGTGATAATTAGAGAATAAAATCAAAATCCCCAATTGATTTGAAATATTTTGAGTGTAATTACCTAATTATTAAAATCTTAATTAATGTAATTAATCACTATATATAAGCCCAAATGACTTTAGAATTTTGTTACTTATTTTTATTATTCTCATGTATATTTAGGAATTTTCTCATAATTTTTGAGCTTATATTTAGGGGGTATATATATATATATATATATTCTGCTCTTTTGGGCTTAATTAGCTAAAACAATTGATTAACCTCAATTAATTTATAAAAATCATCTAAATCATTTTAATCACTTAAATGAACAAAACTGGGTTAAGGAATAACCCTAGACTCTTTATCTCCTCACTAAGTTTAATTAACTCAAATTTTAAAATCAATATTTAATAAATTTGGCTTAAGCTTAGATGTGATTATTCTCATATGAATGGCCTAAAGACTTAATAACTTTAAATATATTGTTTGATAATGTTTAATTGTTTTACTTCAATCACTTTATAAATGTATATTTCATATGTTTCATGCATTCAAGTTTCAAGAGTAATTAAAAAAAGATTTCATTAATTGCATGCCTTAAACTAATAATACATATATTATCACAAGTAAACCCTAAATAATTTTCTTTAATAAGTTTAGATATTTATTTAGAATAAATTTAAATTAATCATAATAGTTAAAACATAAATCTATACATATATGTATGATCTACATGTTTGAAAGGTATATAATCTAGACATCTCAGGAGCATGAGACTTTAAGTTAATCCCAAAAAGGTCTTAGATTACATCATTTCCCTAGTTTAATAATAACATGTACCTTAAAGTTTGTAGTGAAATGCATAGTAAAGTTAAATTATTTTCAAATCTTTAAGTATATTGAATATTTACATTAATTCATATTTATACATATATACGTATGCATATGTACATAAATTAACAAATATATAATTTAGACATCCCGAGAATGTGAGACTTTAAATAGTCCCAATGGAGTCTTAGATTACCTCACTTCCCTAGTTTAACAACGCATACTTGTATGAATTCAACATACTAATAGGTGTATTTATGTATAAAGAATCCTAAATCATCTTTTTTACAAAATTCACGCATCCAATACATATACATACATCTTAAATCCTAAGTTTAATATCAACAACAACAACAACAAGCCTTAATCCCACTAGGTGGGGTCGGCTACATGAATCCTTCGTCTCCATTGTGTCCTATTATGTGTCAAATTCTCATCTAATTCAAATATACTAAGATCATTTTTTATACATCTTAACCAAATTTAATATCAATAAATAAAATATATAAATTCATTCATGCCTCAATGAGTGGAATTTCTAAATGATACATATATACATTAAAACCAATTACTTCATTAAATAGAGAGAATAAGTTAATATTTTAAACATATTAAGAGTGATGAATCAAAGTCAAGGAAATATCACCAAACTAACTACATAGTTTAACTCCATTAATCTTGACATTACTTTCATATTATTATAATAACATCTAAGTTAAATCCAAACATAAAACTTAATAAAAAAATCTTAACACTTCGTTAAGATGATTAAAAGACATAAAATCCACCTTTAAGTTCAACCTAAGGTTAAAATTTGAACTGGACTTCACTTCCTCTTCTTACTCTTTAAAACTCTAAATCTAAGTGAAATCTAAAATTCATTCTAAAAAATCATTAATCATTTCAATTGCAATCATCCTTTAATGATAAAATTAAACACATGTTCTTACATCACAATTCAAATGTTAAGGCTTAGCTTTGTCACACCACACTAGCTCTAGCACATAGTCTATAATGCTAAGCCACCAATACTAGAGTTAAGTTAAGATGGTGCTCTATTGCAGATTGATGTTTTATTTTTTTGATATATTATTTTAGACTGAATGTTATGGTGTATGTGTGTAATTTGAATGTTATGGCAATATCAAACTAATGATATTTCCTGCAAGGGATTGTGCTTAAGGGATTGATGTAATAAAAAAAAATCTTTAAATGCTATTGCTTGTAGGTGTCGCTTAATTCTCTAAGTATAATCCATTATGAGAGGCAGACTTGGTGACCCAAGATGAAGTGCTAAGCCCTAATGTATGAAACATATTTGTTTGGTGTGTGTGTATGTTCATCTAACATCTATTTTGTAGTAGCTAGATTTCAATTTCCATAAAAATGTCATTTTTGTAATAAGTTTAAAATTAGAACTATGGGGTTTGGGATGAGCAATAGCTAGAAGGTCTTGACCTGAGATGCTCTGTGATATCTGGAGTACCTAATTCATGAAAATGAATATGAAGATTTAAGACTCCCATGATTTTCTTTTAATTGTAATTATAATCTAAGCTGTATAAAAGTAGAGTTCAACTACCAATCTTTTTTTTTCTAGAGTGTACAGCAATACCCGGCCGGACCGACCTCTTACTCTTTTAATTGATGGTGATTGTTTGGCTTGTTTACATTAATTGTGCAATAAAAATGATAATTTTTTTCTAAATTTCTTAAAGTTTGAAAGTTTATTGTACGACCTAGATTCGATAAGCTCTTTAACGACTTAAATTTTTTACCATCACTAATCAATTCTAATTAAAGTTTTAACTCCTAACCTCACCTTAAAGTCTAGTCATTTAATCAAGATAAAAGATTTAGCAACTCTTGACTC
The DNA here is from genome assembly GCA_021442155.1 of Cymbidium sinense. Classification (NCBI taxonomy): domain Eukaryota; kingdom Viridiplantae; phylum Streptophyta; class Magnoliopsida; order Asparagales; family Orchidaceae; genus Cymbidium; species Cymbidium sinense. Next base: position 182,513,597 of record CM038216.1, read on the forward strand.
TTTATTATATGATATAAGATCATGCATTTATATTATCTCATTCCTTACAAATAGGGGTCTTCACTCTTCTCTTACACGAGGGACAGACCTTTACTTGTGAGAGCAATTCCTTTGTAATGAAGAATATTCATTTTCTCTGATTTAGCCAATAAAGTTATTTCATCATGCACATAAACATAAACCTTCTCAAATCTTGAGTCAAAAAAATATATTGAGTTAAAATTAAATAAAATTTATAAATTATATTGTATTAGTCTAAAGGATGATTTTCATATCAATCATGAACTAATCTCTTAAGGAGTGAATTTAAAATTCTAGATTCATTAATAACCAACAACTTAGTCATCTTGTATTTACATAAGACCAACTCACATGATTTTGAATCATATGAGGTGTTAACTGGCAGTCATTCCATACAATTATAGGTCCAAAAGAGTCGGGATTAGCTCACTCTCTCTAGTAAAAGTGAACCAATATATCCTAGCCTTCCCTTAGTAGAATTAAGTAGAACTCTTGGTTTGTACTAGAGCACTTTAGACGTAAGTTCAGGAGTAGCCCGTTTCTCTTTTGCTACGGGTATTAATCTTCACATCCTAGGTATTTCCACAATCTTGTATTGTTGAATATAAGTCATGTCTTTCTAATAAAATTATCAACTTTAATCATAAATAAATTTCTCTTCAAAAATATAAAGCCTATCATAGGATAGAATGGAGCGCCTCACTAGTAAAGATTGTGAGTTAGTAATTTATATATTAATTATTGCAAATTTTTCAGGTGACTCTTCAATAAATTAAATGGATAATAGAAGTGACTTTATTTACAAATATTGAAGAACTCCTATAGATAGGTATTTGATAAATTTATTATGTTTTATGTAATTTCAAATTTGTATGTATGTAGTTTCAAACAAATTATGAATTTAAAAGATTTATATAATTATATTATTTTGAAAATGTTTAGCTAAGAATTTTTTCGTTCATATCTATTATGTGATATTCCAAACTTCCAAACCAAGTCGTGACAAGAGTGATATTAGAGATCAAATTAAGACTAAGTGATATAAATCATGATCAAAGTTATAAAAGTTATAAAAGTTATTTTGTTCAAAAATATAAAGCCTACCATAGGATAGAATGGAGCGCCTCACTAGTAAAGATTGTGAGTTGGTAATTTATATATTAATTATTGCAAATTTTTCAGATTCTTCAATAAATTAAATGGATAATAGAAGTGACTTTATTTACAAATATCGAGGAACTCCTACAGATAGGTATTTGATAAATTTATTATGTTTTATGTAATTTCAAATTTGTATGTATGTAGTTTCAAACAAATTATGAATTTAAAAGATTTATATAATTATATTATTTTGAAAATGTTTAGCTAAGAATTTTTTCGTTCAACTATCTATTCCCGCCTTCATATTCCAAACTTCCAAACCAAGTCGTGACAAGAGTGATATTAGAGATCAAATTAAGACTAAGTGATATAAATCATGATCAAAGTCATAAAAGTTATAAAAGTTATTTTGTTCAAACTTCCAAACCATTAGAATGATTAACTAAGTTATAAAAGTTCAATTGAGATTCTTAAGTCTAATTAAATTATTTTGTTCATTATTTTGAATCCAGAGAGAGGAAGTAAAACAAGATAATATAGAGGAAATAAAAAGATCACAAAGTATCACTATAATATTAATGCTTTTATTGAAAATATGACAATTGTAACACAATTAAAGTTTGGGATGTTCATAAGGAAGCTAACGTTATGTGGGAAAAAGTATCAAGTGCTATTAAACAAGTTCTAAAGAGGCTTGAATCAAAAGGAAAGCTTTTAATAAGAATAGTTGGTTGAGCAAGAAAGAAAGATAAATAAAGATTGTTATAAAACTTGGTTTAGATGTAAAAACTGAGAATTGGGAAAGATATAAAATGGCTGTAGATTCTAAGAAAGAATAACGATGAAAAAAATTTAGCTTTAGATTTATACAATAGATTAGATACTAAAGAGGAAAGATGTATGTATAAGTTAGCCAACCAAAAGAGATAAAAGAAAAGACATAGTAGTGAGGAGTAAAGGATGAAAATAATAAAGTCTTTTCTTAAAAAAGATATCAAAATAAAAGGTGGATGAGATTTTAATAAACTTTTCAAGGGATGAAAGACGATTGATTTTAGTAACCTTAATACCCTAAACAAAAAAATAGAATTTCATTTTTATCGTCAGATTAGTAACTGGTTAAAAGCTTTAAAATGAAATGTGGAAAAGCAAGGGACCGGATAATATTCCAAAAGTGTGGAAATGTTTAGAAGATCAAGGAATTGCTTACAAATCTTTTTAATGTTATTTTAAAGACTAAAAGATGCAGATGAGTGGAGAAAGAGTTTGTTGGTTCTATATTTAAGAATAAGGTGATGCACAAGATTGTGCAAATTATAGGAATTAAGTTAATGCCATACATTAAAATTATGGGAGAGAGTAATTGAGCATGTTTACGATGTGATACGTAAGTTTCTCACAATCAGTTTGGTTTCATGCCAGGTAGATCTACTATGGATGCTATACATTTGTTAAGAGGTTTGATGGAGAAGCATAAAGAAAATAAAAAGGATCTACATATGATATTTATTGATTTAGAGAAAGCTTATGATAAAGTCTCAAGAGATGTTCTTTGGAGAGTTCTAGAACAAAAAGAATTTAATATTGGTTATATTCAAGTCATTAAAGATATGTATACTAGAGCTATCACTTGTGTCCAAACACAAGGAGGATTGACAAACAATTTTCTTATTTGTTGGATTACAGGATCAACATTAAGCCCTTATCTTTTACTTTAGTTATGGATGTTCTTACAGGCATTTACAAGAAGATGTACCCGGTGTATGCTTTTGTCGATGACATTCTTCTTGATAAGACTAGAGGGAGTCCAACGTAAACTTGAATTATGGAGGTCAACTTTAGAGTCTAAAGGTTTTCGCTAAGGATCTAAAACTAATATATGGAGTGTAATTTTAGTTGTAGAAATTTTAGTAGTGTTGTGACTTTAGGTGATCAAGTCATTAATAAGAGATTTAGATATTTAGGCTCATTGTTCAAAATGATGGTGAAATAGATGGAGATATTATTAGAATTCAAGTTGGATGGTTGAAGTGGAGGAATGCATCTAGCCTATTATGTGATAGAAAAGTTCCACTTAAACTTAAGGAAAATTTTATAAGATGGTGGTAAGACCCGCAATGACTTATGGTGCGAATGTTGGCCAATAAAAGAGAAACATAAGACTAAGTTAAGTGTTACGAGATGAGGATGCTCGTGGATGAGTGGCTTTACCCTTAAGAGATAGAATGCAAAATGAGTATGGGGAAAAAGTTGGAGTAGCTCAGTGGTAGATAAGATTAGGGAGAGTCGCAGATGGTTTGGCCACATAAAGCGTACCGTCATGACCCAAAGAGAGTAGATGCATTAGATTTTCCTTATGTTAAGAAAGGTAGTAGACCCAAAAAAGACTTGGTTAAGATGTATAAAAATGATCTTAGTATACTGAATTAAATGAGAATTTGACACATAATAGACATAAATGGAGACGAAGGATTCATGTAGCCGACCCCACCTAGTGGGATTAAGGCTTGTTGTTGTTGTTGTTGTAAATCAAAATTCTTAATCACAAGCTAGTGGGAGTAGTGGAGCCTTATGGACAAATATTTAAAATTATTAGGAATGGATTGACTATCTAAGTATTATGTAACTATAGATTGTTGTAAAAAGATGGTCAAATTCAAAATTATTGGAGAAGAAAAATTCAAATTTGTTGGACATAAAGAAGTATTAGTTATGATGGTGTCTTGTTTGAAGGCACATAAGATACTAGCAAAAGGTTGCCAAGATTTTCTAGCCCGAGTCACTAATGCCATAAAAGAGGTAAATAAATATAGGATATACCAATAGTGAAAAAGCAACCATAAGTCATTTTAAATGATTTAGTTGGTTTGCCTCCAATCAAAAAGATAGATTTCTCTATAAAATTAATACAAGATGAATAACATATAGTAAAAGCATCATACAGAATGGTGATTAAAGAATTACAAGAGTTGAAAAATCAATTGCAAGAGCTCTTAAAAAGGGCTTTATCAAACATAGAACATCACCCTGGAGAGCTCCTATATTATTAGTAAAGAAAAAAGATGAGAGCTTAAGGTTGTGTATAAGTTATAGAGAACTAAACAAACTCAGAGTGAAAAACAAATATCCTCTGCCAAAAATTGGTGATCTATTTGATCTACTTGTAGGAGCTTCAATTTTCTCAAAAATTGAGATCAATTTATTATCAGCTACAGATCAAAAAATAAGATATAGTAACAACTGCATTCAATACTCATATGGGCATTATGAGTTTGTGATCATGTCTTTTTGTTTATTCAATGCTCCAGCAGTATTTATGGATCTCATGAACATAATTTTTAAATCATTTTTAGATTTATTCGTGATAGTATTCATTAACGACATCATAATATATTCTAGAGATGAATCAACTCATGTGAATGATCTTCATATTGTTCTTCAAACACTAAAAGAGAATGAATTATATGTAAAATTTTTAAAATGTGAGTTGGTTAAAAGTAAATTACATTTTTGAGGCATGTAATCAAAAGTGAGGGTATTTCAATGGATTAGAATAAAATTAGAGAAATAGTTCATTGGCCCGACTAACCACTATTACAAAACTCAAAAGCTTCTTAGGCTTACAGATTACTACAAAAGATTTATTGAAAGGTTCTCCAAATTGTTGTCATTATCTAAATTAACACAAAAGATAAATTTGAATGGGTAGATCAACGAAAAGAGGCTTTTCAAAAATTGAAAAATTATTTAATTGTTACACCAATATTAACCGTTCCATCAGAGATAGACAGATTCCAAACTTATAGTGATTCATCATTAAAGGTTTGGGATGTGTGCTTATGCAGAATAAAATGGTAGTTACTTATACTTCTGAACAATTGAAAATTCAGGACAAAAATTACCCAACACATGATTTGAAGTTAACCGTAGTTATATTTGCACTGAAGATTTAAAGACGCTACTTGTATGGAGTGAGATGTGAAGCTTTTACTAATCATCAAAACTTAAATATATTTTCACACAAAAGGAATTAAATTTAAAGCAAAGGCATTGTTGAAACTCATCAAAGAATATGATTCAAATATCCAATATCACCCAGGAAGGCGAACTTAGTTGTTGATGCCGTAAGCAGGAAAAAAAAATTAAGTAATCAAACTGGTTGATTTCTCAGCAAGAAAAATTAATTAAAGATACAAAGCAGTTCAAAACTTTTGAAGTCAAATCAATTGATGAAAGAGTTATATTATTGAATCAAATGGTCATATAATCTACTTTGGAGAAAAGGATATGGGATGATTTATCTCAATATGCTGAATTTCATAAAATTTTAAATTTGGTGAAAGTAGGTCATATATAAGGTGAGATTGATGGAGAAGAATTACTAAAATATAGAGGTAAGATTTGTATTCCAAACATTATAGAGAATTGAAAAGGTGGATTACCGACTTGCTTTACCAGCACATATGCTCAAGGTACACAATGTGTTTCACATTTATCTTATATGAAAATATGTTACTGATGAGGTCAACAAAATTATTTATGATCCTATAGACAATCAACCTAATCTTATATCTATAGAAGAGCCAAAATGAATTATAAAATATGATGTAAAACAGCTCAAAAATAAAGAGATTCCCATTGTTCGTATGTTGTGAAAGTATGGGATAGAACGAGATGCTACTTGAAAAAAAGAAACATAAATGTAAGAAAGTTATCCACATCTTTTCAATTAAAGGTATGTGTTTTTTGTCTAGATCATTAAATTTCAAAAACATAATTTTCATAAGAGAAGATTGTAATACCGTAATACACACACACACACACAATGAATCATCAGCATTGATTCACTCAGAATTGACCGATTCCGAGTTCAGGAAATAGGCACGGAAAGAGTGAAGGCAAGAGATAGAGGGAAATATCGAGAGGGAGGGAAAAGGAATCGATCCTATTGAGCAACAGTAACGAGCAAGCATCCGCTGTGGTCGAAGTCGAGCCGTTAAGCCGACAACCTCTTGCAAGCACAGAAGTAGGCTGCAAGCTACAGCAAGAGCACTTAAGGCGTAAGCCAAACCTGAGCTCACATTTGTGAGTGTTGGAGCCGGCTAAGAGGAAGAAGGGAAAATTGTGAAGGAGAGAAAATCGTGCACCTTATCCGCACGTTTGCCAGCATGTGTGATAAGAGTCAAGTGCGTAAGCTATGTAAAACTGAAGGAGGGGGGTGGTTTTAACTTCTATGAATGTAAAATAATTTACATTTAATGTATCTATCATATAAATTATAAAATCCTAATTTGATTTTTAAAGAATGGTTATCAATTGATTAGGGATTAATGCGAAGAAAAAAGATTCAACAAAGAAAAATGAATTTCGCAAACTTATAAGTATGATTTAATGATTATAATTTTTACATAACTTATGTTTTATTTATGACTAAAATCATGAAATTTTTTTGAAAAATCATCTAAATTAAAACTTATCTACAAGATGGATGTAGCAAGAATGTGATTAATTGTGATTAATAGATGGCTTATGTTCACCTATTCTTTGTGTATAACATAAGTCACATTCAATTTACTAAAATGTCAAAAATATATATGTGATATATGAAATTAATAGTTAGAGTCAAATTAAGCTTATAAACATAACTAAATTATTATATATATTATTACAGTACAACTTATAATGATAGAATTGCATTGCATTAAATACAGTGACACAATAATATAAAAGTTAGTTTTCCATGAATCTTAAATAGTGAAAACCAAAAATGAAGCCGAAGGAAGTGGATAGGAGAAAAATATAAGATAATGAAAGAATTAAAAGTATTAAGTTAGATTCAAAATATTAAAAAAGTTAAAAAATTTATAAATTAAATAAATATTAAATACTAATCATGTGTGCAAAAATTATCATTGGTACCTCACATAAGAAAAGGGAAGCAACTGTTAAAGAAAAGGAGGTTCATAGCTGCAAGCAAATTGTCATAAGCTTCCAGATTGGTGCTTGACTTTATGGATTTCACTATGGGGTCTTTACACATTTTGAAACAATCTAATTTTCAAAATCTATATCATTGCTTCAATCTACCTCATTTTATGAAGGTTGTAAAAGCATAAATCTTGGAACAATTATTTGGATGGCTGGATTAATTAGTTTTTTATATTCTTATATGGAAATATGAAGTCCAAGAAAAAGAAGATACATCAATAATAAAAAGTTCAAAAGTTTTTTAAACTCTAACCATTTTTTATGTAACTAAGAAAAATATAAAAAACTAAGTTGTTTTTATGCATTCGTTGGCCCAATATTAATGGGGTATGATTCCTATTATTACCTCTACATGTTAAGCCTAAGTTACAATCCAATAGAGATACTTAAATTATAGTACAAATCAACAGAATTACAGAGTAAGATTAAGCAAGTTCAAAATGTTGTAACAACCATGACACTCATAATTTGTACATTTCTAAGGTTTCTTTAATAGCTACAAAAGAGTGTTATCATATTGGCATGCCCAACATAGATTGAAGAAGAAATGACAAAATAGTAACTATTTTACTGTGCTATTTTCTGTAAGACCACGTGCATTATTGTGGATTCCATCCGTATGTGCTGAAAAATTTAATTTTCATAATGAAGTCAAAATAGATCAATAAAATACTATACGGAATGTTTGCAAGGATGTAATTTAAAGAAAATAGAATATGATATTACCCAACTGCTTGGGCCATCTATATTTGCAATTTGATGCCTGCTAGACTGATGGTTTTTCCCCAATAACCTTTTGGATTTTCTACCACCTTCAGAATTGGATAACCTTTTTTTAATGTTCCGGCCATGAAAGTAATTCTGTAATATACACAAAAATTAAAGATATTATAGGAGAGATTCAAAGAGTGGCTCTCTTGAATATAGACATTATTAGTAAGAAAATAAAGGGATGCATGAGATCATTCTTGGTTGCATAACGTTTTTCCTCTTTGAAGCAATAAAGTTCTAGTAGAATGTACTTGAGAGCGATCTATAATTTTCAAGCAGCTTTATGATCTAAAAGTGTTTAGTTGCATATTCTAAGCCTCACCTAAAAATAATTAATTTCTTAACAAAATAAAAATTCAAAACAATAATACAACAATGAGTGCTCAAGTTTTTACTATCTATAAAACACAAGAAACAAAGCTTGTGGAAGAAATTTTATGCTGAAATCTCTCTGACTTTCAACGAGGATGCAAGAATTCAAACACACTCTACAAAGGACAAGAATCAGGGCCAATATAATTTATCAAGAAAGATCAACAACTTAGGCCTCATGTGAAAAGTACTCAAAGATAAGATACTAGTGATTAAATTGACATCACTTATAATAGTGTAGTAAAAATCCAAAACACACATGTGCAAATGGATGGAATTTAACGAGTGAAAAACATCATGCATGCACTACACAAGCTAAAGGTTTAAATTAAACTTGTATGTGAGCAAATAAAACGTTGAAATTCAAACAAAATTAGCAATTTAGCATATGGTTTGATATGATATGAGTTTTATGACAACAAATTTGTGGGATCTGATCAACTATTGTAAGTTAAAAGATTTATATGCTGAGGTCACAATCAAATAAGCCTTCCTCAAAATTGAGCAATTCTTGGCGTAGAACCTCCTTGGAAATTATTAGTGTCCAATACCTTTAAACTTGAAGGATTTATGCTTCTCTCCCTAACTACCCAAGGCAAATTAAATCCAACTATCTCGTGGGAATCATAACAAGTGGATATATTAGGCCTTTAAAAATAGAGGATAAGGTCATCAACTAGAGTTTCACCAAATAATGCAAGCAAAATAATATTATAGGGACAAAAAACTAGATTAGTAACTAAACCAACAATAGCATTATCAATGTGAAGATAGGGTTTTGTAAGGACAATGACTTCTCCTTCGCTTCTTTGCTCACTCGTTGATATAATTTGAAATTACTTCAATTTATTCCCTGATTTCACTTTACAATAACAAGCAATTCCGCTATTTGGCACAATTTATAAAATAGACTGAAAACAAAAATAGTCCTGAATGGAAACAAAAATAAATTAATGGCAGGAATGAGGACATTGGTGATTGAACAAGGCACTAGAAGATTATGGCTACAAAAGATAAAGAATTGGCTACTAGAGGATGGAAAGTTGGAGACTGAAGACTAAAAGACCTACAACTGTAAATATCCAAAAAAAGGGAAAAAAAAAAAGAGGGGGGAGAACGATAGAAAAAGATTAAAAATTGAAATCTATTTCATTCAACCATTTACAATGATCCTGATGAATCCCTATTTTCAAAAGAAATAAGTAATAATATAAAAAAATTGAAATCTATGTTTTTGTTAGATCTTAGGATTACTACTTAAAAGTAGCAAAAAGCTTCTAAAATCTAACAAAAGCATAGAATTAGTAACAACTCCCAAAAAATAGCAATTAAGAGGTAAAATCTAAGAAATGGATAAAAACTCTAAATATAATCAAGGAATTCGAATAAATCTTTTACAACACTCATTTGCTTGACCAACCAAAGCTTGAGAGTTTTTCCAGAATTCATGGATTGATTCCTCTTCAAAAGTCATCTTGATAGAAATATTTGAATACTTAATGCACATTTGAAATTTCAAATCCAGCGTCTCAATTCTAGTATTTAAAAATTAGTGTTGTAATTGCATTTGTTTTATATTTTGTTTTAGATAAAATTACTATCTATCAATATTAGCATCTTTTGGGATTTGAATTTTCTCAAAATCATATGAAAACTCATACTCGAATGATATCTATAACTTTCTGAAACCTTAGAGCAATTTGACATATGGTCATGGTGTGATGGCCACTGAACATTGGTAATCCAAGAGCAAAAAACCTGTCCTTTGACAACAAAACCGCAAATATTTAAGTGTTTCTAGAAAAGACAAAATTATAATACCAAGTAAAAGCACAAAATAACAAGGATGCAAGTGTCCCAAAATTCCAACATATATACATACCAAAATATTGAGGTTTATTTTACCTCCATTAATAGATGAGAATCAGACCAATTTAAGCGTATAAGATTGATCTCCTTCCCTTTTGCAGAATGTGGAGCCTTGTAATGATTATCTTCCACATTCTTTTCTCCAAAAAAGGGACCTCTTTCCTTCAAATTGCCTTTAAGAATGGCAGGCACTTCCCACAATATTGGTGCAACTTCTTGCCCACTGATACAAAAAGAAGCAATTAAAACGCAAATATTGACAAAAATAAATTAAATCCATATGCATCAAGAAATATAATCCAGTTCGACATGCTAAAAAAGCAAGAACATGAAAGTTCGGATATAGTAAGAAGACATTTAAGGTGTGTTGTGTGGTCATTATAGGTGCATGCATCCAACTTAATACCATTTGCCTGAAGTTCACCCCTGAATATACCTTCTTAAGCATGCTCCACCTCTTTTGTTATAGATCACTTAGAAATGAAGCTATTACTTCTGAATTGATTGCTTCACATCATACACAGACTTTTCTTAGAAAATTTACAGTTGCACTAACCTCGAATGTGCAGAACTACTGGGCATGCTGAAGTTTTTCCTAATGAGGCATACAAAAGTTATCATATATATTATAACAATTATCTATGTCTGATTTCTTACATGGTAACATACAAATGCCCCAAAACTTCACTATTTCAACCGAAGTAGAAGAAGCCAATATAGGGAAGCATGAAGAACATACAATACAAGGTGGGAAACTGACTAGCCCAAAAAATAGAAGACACATGCAATTGCTTACTTGGATAGACAAGTACATGAATATTGCTTAGATAATTAAAAAATGCAATCATCCACATTATTTAGTGCATGCATGCAAACGCAGCGATTATCACATTAAGAGAAAGTGAATTAAGAAATACATGTAATTTTGGCATGATTTTTTTATATTGAACTAATCAATTTTATGGGCTCATGAAAAATCATCTCTTTCATTATCATTTTATTCGAAAACAAATCCTTTCTCCCTGAAAAAAAACAAAAAAAGTAAGATTTACATAAAAGGCAGAATACGAGAGAGGAAAAAGGGGTAGGAGCAGGAAAGATGGAGAAGGGAAGAGAAGGTGTAATTTTGCCATGATTATGAACATGCAACTATGAACTTCAAACTGAAGTTCTTTTTGGCTTTCCTTCACTTCCATTTCATCCATCCATGATCGAAGTAAATGTTAAAATAAATATGCTTTGGCGTGAGAAAACAACTAAATCTTATCACTTCATTTGACTCACCAACCACTAACAAAAAAAAAACATCTGTCATATTAATCCATTGTCCAACTCCAACTATCTTAGAGAATTTCAGACAATATTTCCAGAGCTGTCATCTATTTTAAAGAAAATTTTTCATGTAGTTTATTTCTTTTTTTTTTTTTTTTGATCTTTTGGGGGATGTAATTAGTGCCTTTGCTAATTTTCTTAAAAAGCATTTCTTGATCTTTTAATCCTAATCAACAACTCTTTGTCGATCTATGACTCCTTGATATATGGCCACCCTTGCATATTTGGATTGCAATGATCTTCAACTTTTTATCATGGTGGCCTTCATTGCTTATTGGGACTATAACAGTACTTCAGCTCCATGTGTTATTATAGCAGAAGTTAATGAAGCTGATATTAGCAATCTTGAATGTGGTTTAGTTGGGAATCTGTGGTTCAAATTGATGAAGATTGCTTCTTTGTCACTTAAATGATATTATGATTATAAAAAGATGCCTAAGGCAAGTTGAAATCCAATGGCATTGAATAAAATTTGTAGTTGGACATAAAAATCTTTATTCATGGGTTCATTTCCATAGTCAAACGAGAGAATTGATGAGATTCAGATTCTTGTGACATATTTTCCTTCTTTCCTTTCTTCCCTTATTCTTTCTTCTACATTTATTGTTATTAATTCAAAGTGAGATTGTGTTTAATTAAGATTAATTGCATATCACATGAAGTTTCATTCAAGCATGTTTGCTGATTTAGTAGTACTTTAACTCTAATTTTTAATTTTTAGTAAAGGCCATTGAACTTTCATTTGAATTTATTTCTACCATTCTCTAGTGAACATCAAAGATATTCAATTGCTATTTTGGCATAGTTTGTTTCATGGGAATATTACATGTATCTTGTATTATGATTTTTCACATCACATATTAGATCTATATTAGAAACTATAACACGCCTACATAATTTCCACCAATAAGAACCCACACTCACAAGCCTTTTGCCCTTTTTTGATCATCTTCAACAGTTACCTCATTGATTTATGGGATCCCTACAACTTATAAATCCATAGATAACTACAATTATTCTCTAATTATTATTCATTGATTTTGTATGCTTTCTTTTAGAAGCTCTCCTTATATTGTATAGATAATACACAATGTTGGAATAAAATAGTCAACTTATTATTTCAAATTCTTATCATGATATCAGCACCGTAAGCTTTTTGTCTTATATTCCATTATTGTAACATTCATCATTAGATCACCACAATCTTGATACCTTCATTGTTAGATTATCTTCATTCCTCCTATTTTGCAATAACTACATAGCTGCATTGGGACAAATTGTGCCCATTGCAATAGCATTCACCACCGCATTGTCCAATTTTTTTCTATGTATTTCTATGAACAAGACCACAGTTTCTCTCTCTATAGAGAGCAACAACAATACACGTTTACCAATAGTCATGTGTTCTCTTGGAATTAAAATAATGCAATCTAAATTTAACAAGAGATATACAAAATTTCCATTCAATAAACCAATTAAATGGAAATAACTATCTAAAATAATCACAATTGGTTCACAAATTTTTAAAAGAAATAGAAAAATCGAGAGACAAAAAGATAAAAAAGCTTGTTAGGAGCACTTGAAAAACAACTGCAACTAGCACATGTACTCTAGCATGCTCAATTATTATCGCCTCATCTCATGACTTTAAAGTCACAAAGATGCCTATTTCTAGCTCAAGAATCATTATCTCAGCAACAACTGATCATATGATTAATTCCTCTCACAAATTTATTTCATATAACACTTGTCGTAGCAACAACAAAATAATCATAGGTGATAAATCATTGACCACCATGGCCAATGAAGAAGATATTCTTATAAATAAATCCCACACACTCCAAAATATCCTCCAAACATGTAAATTATTTATTAGCATATTATTCATTTAAAATCTAACCAAAAATTATGAGTGCAATGTTATTTCTTATCAATTATATTGTGCCTTTCAAGGGTTTGCTAATGAAAGGCTTGGTCTTTGCCAATTTGAGGAATCCAATTATCAACAAAACTAATATAACTTCAAAATTATTTCTTCTCTAACAAAACCCTTGAATCATATTAAAAAAAATAACTTCAACAACTATAAATTGGCCACCAATCCTTTATTATTCTCAAAACCATGTTTTCTTCATTATTCCAAGAAACCAATATAAAGAATTTCATTGTGATGCTTGTGAACAAGCAAAACACAAAGGTGCCCTTTTTCCAATAAGTTATACAAAAACTCTTAATCCATTTTCTCTCATTAATAATGCATCCAAGGACCATCCTTTACATCTAACAATCTATGGAGCTCAGTGAATTGCATCATTTATCCATGATTGCACTTGTGGCATTGCTCTATTTACTAAAAGCCAAAAGTGATATAAGTACCATATTTCTCACTTTTTTAACATGATGAAAAATCAAATTGATAGTGATATTTAAAAAGATAAATTTGATAAATGTTAAAAACAACTTAATCATTCACTTTCCTTATACTTCCAAAAACATGATTAATATGTGAGTATTTATGTGTAAATATCCAAACAAAATGGAGTGACTAAACCAAAATGATTGCCTACTTGCTACCACAAAAGTCCCCTTGTTTAAAAATAATCCAAAAATAATATTAAGAAAAACTGGTTCTATTAGTTGCTCAAATATTAAACTAATTACCTACAATAGTCAAAACTCCTACACTAAGTCCTAAATAAATTCTTTCCTCATTTCAATACCTCAAATAACTTTATTCCCATAATATTTAAATTAGATATATTTTTCATAGTTTTTAGGGAATCTAATTGTGATTCAAATCAATTGAGGATTTGTCTTAACTACTTTTATGATTATAAATAAGGATATGAGGCATGCAAAGAATCTATTGAATGTGGAAAAAAATTTCTATTATGAAGAACAAAATCTTCTACCCGGATCAATCTTTTGATCAAGTGATAGATTCCAAGAATTCTAGTAGTTATCTATTTTGTGCAAATATGAGTCTTACATTCTAGTGACTTCATTTCATTTCGTCCTTTTCCTCTTCTTTTATGACATTTTTTTATTATTGATTAAAAGTAAGATTATGTTTCATCATATTTATTACAATTTGATTTTTTTTTCTTTTTTTTATTTGTTGCTTATGTGAAGTTTCAATCATGTGCATGGCTTTCATGATCCTTGTTTCTACTAGTTAAGTTATGGTAGATGGCCATTTAACTTTCATTTAAATGAATTTCTATCATTTTCTAATTTTCATTAAAAAGTAGTTAGTAGTTGTTTTGGATTAATAGCTTGTGACCTATGAATTTTATGCATCCACTGGATGAGTTTTTTACATCACATGTTAGACATATTAGAAATCTTAAGATATGCTAGATCAATTTTTTTGTAAACCTACAATTCATTTGTAGGTGAACCTTTAAGTGAGTTATATAAATCTAAATATGTGTACCCCACACTTCTATTATAGGTCCTATAACCTACAATTCGTTGATTATTATTCAAACTGGAAAAAAATAAGAACATAGGTAAGAACAAGTTTGAAATTTACATTACCAAGCATTTAATCTACAAATTAGATCTAACTTTCGAAGGGCCTCCTTCAATCTCCAAATTAGGGTTTAAATAAGTGATGCCCAACTAAATGAACTAAGAAAATGAACTATAAGACTTCAGTGCACATTAAATTGAGAAAAATTGCCATGTCAAATTAAGTGTCTACAATTGGAAAGATCTAAGTCCTTATATGACACTATTTAACTTTAATGTGTAATATCCAAAAAAACCACAAACAAGTAAATTTAACATCATTTTAATTTCATACCAATATTCTTTACATACTCCAAAACTTTTCACATGCATGTTCATAAGATCCCAAATTTCATGTTGAGCAAAATGACATGCATACATATATATTATGTGTCTCCATGCGTTACCGAAAATATTCAATTGAATTTATATGGTAATTAATTTAATTCGTAATAAATCATTGTTTAACCGATCAATTAAGTTAATTGGTCATCGTAGTTATCCTATCTAATCCTACTAATACTCACATGCATTAGCTAGATGGGAGTTTGAATGGGATAAGGAGTTGATCAATGGTTCTGATTTAATGTATAAAGCTTATATTAAAAAAAATCTTAAGTTGATTAGTAGTTAAAACCATTCCTATTTCTTACCCGTCGTTCCCATATACTTTCCCCAATCCTACCATTATCACGCTACTGGCCGAGTTGCAGCAGTTGCCGTGAACCACCTTGGGTTTGTTGCCGTGAAACCCCCTCTTCTTTTTACTGCTGTTAATCATGAAACTCTCCTCTTTTCTTTTTGCTCTTGCTATGCTAGCGGAGAAAATTTGTGCTGCTGTTGGCTTTCTTCTTTTCAACTGGGTGTGTGTAAACAGCGGATTGGCTGATGCTTGGATGTGTGAATGGTGATTTGAAATGCTGTGTGGGCGTGTGAACCGTGAAATTTTTGGAGTTTGGATGTGTTGGCTGCTGTCTGAGCCTTTGATTGGTGCTTATAGGCCCTTGTAATGGCTATTTGGGCCTATGCTTGTGACTGTTGGTTGGGTGTTTGTTGGCCACGGTGTTGGTAACTTCTGGAGCTCTTTCTCTCTCTTTCTTTCTCCCTCTTTCACACACTCTCTTTTCCTTGTTCCTTAGATCCCGCAACCTTCAACTATCAGATGTTTCTTTTGTGCCTTGTTTGTGCCTCGATTAGCTGTTGCGTGAAGCCTTTATTGGCCATTATTTTATGCTCTTATTAACCACTGTTTGGAGCTTTTAGATGTCAAAAATTGACAATTATAGCAGCTAAGAATGACCTTGATACTTGGAATTTATAAGGAGGCATTCAGCGTGTATTGTAGCTGGATGGGGGGAGATATAGAAGTAGGCAAAGAATGTCTAAGGAAGTATTGTTAGTTTTTTATTCACCTTATTTAATATTATTTAATTTTTTTCCTACAGAAACATCTATATCTAAATCTTAAGCAACAATCATCCTAAATTTTGTGGCATATTGGAAAACCGGAGGAAAAAGGATTCAAGTATAATTAACAAAGTTTACTAAATAACATTGAATACAGTTTAATCAAATAATGCATATATATTTTTATGATTGAATCATATTTTAAAATATCATTTCATTGTAACATATTCCCAACAATTTTGTTCAATAGGATTTGTTGGTTAGTTGAGTTGGCGGTTTTGTGAATAGGATTTATGAGAAGAAGTGTAATTCAGGTGCAAATAAATGTTAAACTTTAATTTCATTAATTTATGCAAGTGAATGTCATGCATAATTTTGAAAGGAGATTTGTATGTTAGGTTGTGTACTCATGTAGCCAGGCACGTCACGATATTAGCCCAACTATTGAGATAAGACATATAATTGTTAAATTAAATTCAATTTTCTATAAGAAATTGATTGTTATTGTTCTCATCCGTTTAATGAATATTGTATACATGATACATAGATACTTCTGTCATATTTTATACAAGTACAAATGATTATTGCATGGTCTATAAGTATATTTTATTGATTTACTATGATCACAAGTCAATCAAATGCATTGATGTCATATTACATAGCTGTGCAAATTAAAAAAATTTTCATGCAAATATTATTAATTGCTAAATAAAATGTGATGCATATAATAATCTAGAAAGTGTTATTGGTGGGCAGTTTTATAATAACTTGCATAGGTAATCAAAAGTTCAGACGAGATGAGCCTTTGATAGAGTATATTAGCTTTCCCGACTTTGACATTGAGGTTGGGCTGCCCAATTTGTGTCAGAAGAACTATTTGATAAGTAGTGATATATCGATGCCTTTATCTTTGGTCAATTGATGGACGACCGTTACAAAAGTCAAAACCAATACAAGTATCAATGATATTTCTAAAAAAATGATTTGACATAAAACTAAACTTGAATTTATTAAATGAATAATGTACATATATGGTTAATTCTACTGTGCATTATTTACATGTCATAACTTTACAGATTAATGTTCAACTCACTTACTTAACAGCATGTTTACTTACAAAAAAAAATTTCTTACAACTATATTTCAACAAATTTCAATTGTATATGCATAATGTTTCCAATATCTTGTCTTGAGATTATTTTAACTTTACATATCTCTTTAGGCTTTAGCTTTTGATATTACATGTTGAGTTTCAGGCAAAAACAAGGAAGATAATAACTAGATAAGTTTTTTAAATTGTATAATTTTGATGTACAGTTTTGAAAAACTGCAAAGATTTTTTAAGTACATATAAGAATTTTATTTTGATGCTTTTAGAACCTCTGTATTTAAGTTGAAAAATAAATTTACACACTTCCCAAATATGTAATTTAAATATGAGTTTGATGTTAAGAATGTTCGAAATATAAAAGTTTGGTCGTGATAATTTGGTAAGATTTAGGTTTCACCCCTTTGTCCCGAATTGACATATGTTTAAATAAATCGGTGGAATCTGCGTCTGATCAAGTCATCCTATTCTGTTATACCTCAAATTAATCCTAGGATAGAGGGGGTCATTTGGGGTGTGACATAATGTCAACGATATAAATCTAAAAACCAATAAATAAGACAAAATCAAGTATTTTAAGATGAGAATTAAGAAATATGAGAAAATGGAGAAATAAGGATTTTTTAAATACACTAATCCCTTAGTTACTCCATCTTTTGATGCATCATTCATATTATCAAACCCATGTAATATTATCCATGATATTTATGTCTTAATGCATGACTCTAAATAACAAAGCATTAAGGGTTATCTAGTATTTATTCCATATGAAACAATATGGTAGTAATGTCGCACAATCAATTTACTTTTTTTTCTTTTATCTGCTATTGCATGACAACCATCTTATTTAAAAATCAGAAGTTCAAGTGCTAATAAGATATTACAAAAAAAGCCAAGAAATTTGCTTAATCTTTAGTATTTTGTCAATATTGACATGAACAAAATTAACTGGTCATTATAGACCATCCAACGCAAAATAATGTATAGGCCAACTTCCTATACATAGGACAATATGAGCTGTAAGTGTCTAAGTGGAATTACAACAAACATATCCTAAGTAATTTATTTTTTATGTTATCCAGTACTATACCTGCATAAAGAGCTTGCACCTCATTTATGTGCATATCAAATGGAAACTTTGATTTGTAATAAATTAGCATCCGAAACAGAAAATCTTTTTGATATAGGGCATCATCGTCACCATTGTCAATGTCATCATCATAAAATTTAAACTTATGTATTCGATAAATATCAAATATTTATGTTATAATTTAAGTTTGGTATTATTGGGCTTTTATATATATATATATATATTGGTTGTATCATGTTGTTATACTTTGAGCTTATATGTATTGGTTCATTATATCATGGCCCATGTCTGAATTTCATAATGATAGATACAGTATTAGTAGTAGGTACGGTAATGGTGGTAGTTTTAATAATAAGTTTGGTAAATATGGTAAGTGTGATTATGATGATGAAAGATTTGAATTTAAAGTTAGATTGAAGTATTTTAAATTCTTCCTCTCAATCTTATAAATAAAGAGGCTCTTGTAATGCTTAACACTTGATTTTAGTAATAAAATTTTCCTCTTCGATTTCTTTTATTCTCCTTGTGTGCTTTCCTCAGTGAAAAATTTCCTGAGTGCGTTAGCTCACATCTCCTAGAGAATAACTTATAACGAAGAAACTGTTGACCTACATATGTGTCCCATAAGATGGATTGGACAAATTAGATGGAATTAATTATTAATGAATGCAACATCGTGCAATTCGAAATTAAAACTCCTTAATCGCGATCATAATTGATTGAAACGTCCTTAATTTGGAAATTTAATTGAGTAAATGCATTTGAAACATAAAAATTAATTAAATGAAGCTCTTTCCTTTAATTAATGATCGATCAATTGATCAAAATTAATTTTTAAAGTAATTACGCGCATGTCGAGGTCAGGAAGCCTCGACGACGTCTGAACGACCTCTGTTCGCGAATTGGCTATGTCATTGTCATCGAAACGTCGAAAACTATCAAACGACGCCTTCCGTGATCAGTTCGGCTAAGTCTATACGAACAATGAATGATTTGAATGAGATGTCGTGCAATTTTAGCCTAAATTCACCCCAATTCCCACCCGAATTGAACTAAACGACTTCCAATCGCAAAACGGAATGCGCCGTTGTGTCTGGAACATCAAAATTACCTAGAATAGACATCCAATTTGACTAAAATTATCTCGCTTAAAATCACATCAAAATTGGGACAAATTTCAAGGTAAATCCACCTAATCATCATGTAATTACGCTCAATCAGCGCTTTGGAACTTGTAGCCACCCATGCCACATCTAACTCCCCTATTTCCCTCTCTTCCCGTCCGTCTCTCGCCGACAAGCATTTCAAACGAGCTCCCAACCCATCCGTCTTTCCTATAGGCTGAACTGACCCCTCCTCTCTCTCTCTCAAGACTCTATACGCATGCACGCAGTTCTCCCTACCGCCCGAACAAACTCCTCTGTTTGTCCGTCTCAGCAACAAGCCAAGCGACCTCTCCCGTCTCCCGATTCTTCATCTCTGCTGCAGGCCGAAAAAAGCAGCCCGTTCTCCTCTCCCATCAGCCCCTACAACAGCCGAAACCTAGCTCCATTTCGCGTAATTTTTCTCTTGTTTCTTTCTACTTACACAACAGGTCCGTCCATCCCTCTCACTTTCACGGTTGTTCCAAGCAACAGAACCGTGCTAGCTGTTTCCCTCTACTTGTCCATACGCTATAGCAGCTCCACCTACAAGTAAAACCTGAAACCTCCCTCTCCTCTTTATGCAAAGCTCCAGCACTCACAGACTTCCAGCCTCATTTTTTCTCTTCCTTTTGTTGAATCGGACAGCCCAAATCACTTCGTCACTTCCTGTTTTGCATGCAACAGCAACCATTCCTAACCCTCATTCCCATTTCTTCTCATACTTGCTAGATTCCTAATAGAATCTAAACAACTATCCACCCTCTCATAGACATTTCAGTCAAGGTAAAATAAAGTTATTTGCATATTCAGTAGGACTTGAAGTTATCATTTCAATTTGTGTGGTTTAAAATTGTTTCGCATCCTAATTCCAACAGTCCAAACAGTCATCATGCTGTAAGAATGATAAAAAGAAGTTGGATTAAAGTTAGGTAGGATGCAGAGTTTTCATCTTGGCAATGTGGTAGGAAGATGGAGAAATAGGATTTAGACTTTCTTATGAATTAATGTGGCTGATCTTGTTGCTCAATATAATTTGAGTTGAATCCAGCTCAAATCCTCCCTCCAAATCAATAGCTTCTAAAGCAAAATGAAGAATGGAATTTCAGATTTATGGAATCCAAGGTTGTCATGTACAACTTGCTATAGTCAAAACCTATTGGAAGCAAGCTCTCCATCTACCCAAAATTTTGCCACTTTCCCAATTTAGATTTTGCTTCACAAAAGACAATTGTAATAATAGTTTTTAAATTATGAAATATAAGTACCCGTACGCACCTTTCTTGGAGCAGCAGGGAAATTTGTGATTTTTGTGCAGATACGAAGGTCTTATATGCGTCTTTCTTGACGCGGTGGGAAGAACAAAGTTTCTTGGTCGTGATTTATATCACTCATACACGCTTTTCGTAGTGGCGCGACCGCATAGCCTCCTGAGATGATGCTAGGATCTTTTGTCAAAATTACACTTACAGAAGACTTAAATTGAATTGATTGGACTCAAACAGGGCTTATGCAGGACTTAAATAGAACTTGTAATCAAACCAATTAAACTTGATTGAACTTGAATCGAATCTAAATTGAATTAATTAGCTTATGTGAGACTTAAACAAGGACTAAATAAGAGCACTCTTAAAATACAAAATGAGCTTAAAATTAATCCAGAAGTGAACTTAAGTTTAAGACTAAATTATAATTAAACCCAGAGTTGGAAAACTTAAGGTTCCTCAAACCAAAATAAATTTGTAAAAATCTAAAGAAAAACTTGCAGGAGTCTCGAAAAGAATTTGAGATTCTCTTCCAAATCACAAGCAGAGCCACCTCGTACTAACACTCTCAGAATACTCAAATGAACTGAATGAGTTGGAATAAAATGAACTAAAACAATCCGTCTATTTATAGCTGAAAAATGATGCTTTGTAAGATCCAATGAACAATATTTAAAGCATATAAAGACGAAGATCACCACCTACAAGCACATTTAATCATATAAAGCTGAAGATCACCGCCCACTAGCACATTTAATCATATACAGATGAACTTGAAAGTTTGAGCAAGTATGACTAAGACTTTGCAAGCATTCAAACAATATTGCATGTTAGACTGAGAGAAATAGAATAGTTCAAACTCAGAATAAATGCTGACAAAAAAAAGATTCAATAACTTGCTCATAAGTACAACTAGATGACTTGCCAATGACCATGAATGATATGCTTTCAAAGACTGTTTGGATTTGCATTTCATTGCAAAACTAAATCACAGGAAATTTGTTAGGCATTATGTTTATACTGGAGTGAAAAATCAACTGAAATTCATAAGAGACCTATAGTGAAGCTAAGCAGCATATTAGCAAGCATAACTAAAGTTCTTTAACGAATGATGAGATTATGTTACATCCTATGCCTAAATAAATCAAAAGGATCTAAGAGAATTTAAAAAGTGACTTATGATGAAGCCAAGTAATTTGTCAATGAGCATAAGCAAGATTTTCAGATGAGCAAATGCATCACACTTTAATGAGTTTAAATGATACTCACAAAAAATTAATAGCTCGTTAATGAATTTGGATGTAACCCTTGCAATATCTCACTCTAAATGATATAAAGAGAAATTCTTTTAAACATATAAATAGATCACAGGATACTTCTAGTGAGCTTGAAAGCTAGCCTTCAAATATGAATACAAGTTGAATAAGACTTTTAGGAAGTACATATCAAGCTCAACTGCTCATCTTTGAGTATGAGCTAAGTAACTATTTTGCTTACATTTAGCTCATTAACAATTTAAATGCTAGCAAAAATGCGATGATTTGTATTACAATATAAACCTACAACTTACGCCGCTGAATCCGCAATTCATATGTACAAGCAGACAGAAGGCGTTAGGCTTCAAATTAAATATTACACTTACTACGAGACATTCTTACAAACACTATGTCTCAAAATTTATGTGAATGTTTAAGAGAAATGGATTCATTGCATGAATTTTGAAGTGATGCTACACTTAATTTAAGTATTTTGAAATACATGCAAGTGAGTATGTATTCAATTTTATTACATCTACTTGCAAATGA
Source organism: Cymbidium sinense (assembly GCA_021442155.1). Taxonomy (NCBI): domain Eukaryota; kingdom Viridiplantae; phylum Streptophyta; class Magnoliopsida; order Asparagales; family Orchidaceae; genus Cymbidium; species Cymbidium sinense. The sequence goes on from CM038216.1 coordinate 182,536,381, forward strand.
GTATTTTAAGAGATTAGCAAATTCTCCATGATTCACCGAAGTATTTAAAATGAAAATTTGTATGTGCCCTGACACTTATTCTAAGTATGTAAACTCAGTATCTGAGAATGCTACGCGGGTTAACTCCCGATTGGGTCTTAGGACCGGATTCAAATTAACAAAATCTAAAAACTTAATAATGTTATTATAATATTTTCAACTTGATAAAATCTATAAGCTAATTCTGCCATAGTATTGCAAAATATACATATTGACATTATTGTTAATATAACTTCTCAAGTCCAAACTCTCAAGATAAAAGTCTCAAACTCAATCATCTATGCTCGAACTAGAGTCGATAAGGTTTGGTGGATGACAAATCTTAAAGTAATTTTAAATCTTCGATGAATTTAGACCCAATCTTCTGCAAGAAAACAAATAGAATTGACAAAGTCTACCCCGATGATGACCGTGTTAACTGAATATTTCAACCGGAGGAGTCATAACAATCAAAATTCATTCAAGTCTCAATGCCAAATCATCATATGTTAAACTCTAAATCAACAATGAAATGATCACATGTTTAAATTAAAAATATATTAATTAAATAAAATTAATTATTTAAATTTAAAGCTAAATCCATCCACATCTACAACTATTTATCGAGGGTGACAAATTAAGAAAAATTTTTCTCACAAAAAGTTAATTTCAAATCAAATACACAATTATGTTCATATTTAAAAAATCTTATACCAGTAAGAATGCGGACCATGTCCTCTGTCTGCGTGATTTCCCCACTAAATGGCACCACATTAATTGCGGTTACGACCCTCATGTGTGATTTGTTGCGAAATAATACACTAAATTATGTCACAATGTATGTCAGCGGTTTTACTTTGGTACTATATAATATATTTGATTGAGCAAAAAGTCCTCTATTAGTAGTGGTCAACTTATATTTGTCCTCTTAAACTCCACCCTAAGAACTGGCGATGTATCATAGTTCGACAGGATCCTTGATCGGTTGGGTCAACTACCTCCTCTGACTTAGTAAACTAGAGACTATGATAGCCCGGAATGACGGAAGCATGAGATCTTGATCGGGCTCGTCATCATTCCCCTAAACATAAACTTTAAATTGAAATGATAAATCTCGTAAATTTTAAACTCCACTCACTGCTATTATATGCTCACATTTAGCGACTCATCGACAAGCCTTAATTGAAGGTGCTCTCTCAGTAGGTGCTTGCGCCTATAGAAAACCTGGAAACATATCTAAAAGTCCTCGCAAAATGATGGTGAAATCTCTGGATAGTGTCTTATCTACAAATTTATCTACCTTCTAAAAATATGACTGACATTTAATATATTCTCTTTATCGAGAGATCGGAGGCTAATTTTCGGAGCCTATAGAAACGAAATCTCCACAATGATAAACTATTTGTAGAGATTGACTTCAAATTATCTGTGCTTCTCCAATGATTACTTTAAATCTGTCACATGTTAGGAAGTTAATAACTTTTCAACTCTTTTCTTCTGCTTAAAGAATTAAATCTCTCTAATGGTTAATATAACATTAGCTTGAATTTTTCAATCTTGTTATATTCTTCCTATTGTGATTATGCTCAATACTAGTGTGTGTTTATCCTTACTCATTTGTAAGAATTTAAAAATTATCTGTGTAATTAAATTCTTATCATAATAAGTTACATTGGTCCTACATCTCTTTTCAAGGTAAGTTCCCTTCGAACACAAAAAGAAAAAAGATTTAATGGAATTTTAAGTGCCAAAAAGCACCAGCTACAATTGCAATGGATAAAATCAAATGAGAAATCAAAGATACCTCTGCATGGTGTAAGGACCTTCTGGAAGGCGCCTTCCTTCTTTCAGGCAATCTTCAAACCAACAATGGTTGATAATAAGTGTTTCAAGTTTTTGTGCTAAATCATATTTCTTGCCCTCGAACTGCCAGCAGACCTGTCTAGCCAACACTATCAAATAAGCAAAGCTCATGAATCAAAGTATTAATAGGCAAACTGATCAAATGCTTAATTAACATTTCCCCGTTAATGTATTTTTCTTATTGAGACAATTAAAAAACAAGAGATGAAACTAACCAGGTGTGTAACAGACCTATCCATAGCGCCAACATAGTTAGAGCCAGTACACGCAATAAGCTTAATTACTTTAAATCTCTCGGTACCATGGTAACCACTAACTGTGGCAACCACGGACTCCATGCCGATAATCGGGTGAATTCCGGAATCTGCAATGTTAACAAAATAGTATAGGACAAAATGTTGACATACAGAGCAACGATAAGCATGAAATGAACAAAACATGTAAACTAGAAGATGAAGGGATAAGGAATTGAATTCGTGGATTGCGACTGCAATGGTACTTCAGCTAAGCATAACCTACGAAAGTACTAGAACAGATACATAGGACCATTCCTTTGAAAACTAGGACAGCAACAAGAAGTATCAAATAAGCCCAGTTCTCAAGAACCCATTTCACTCTTACATAAATCCATTCATTAACTGACCAATAATACATTCACATGACAAAGTTTAGAGGGGTTTAAACATAACAAAGTTTAGAGGGGTTTAAAACTCGATGAGATCTGACTCCAATACAAAATCCCAGAGACGTACTTAAGCATGCATTAAAGAAACCTGGGAAACAAATTGATGAGGGATAAGGAAACAAAAAAAAAAAACCTATTTCCGGCGACGTTAGTGGAATGAAGATATTGAAAAAATGGGTTGATTTAAAAAAAGGTAAGGGAGCAAGAAAACCTTTTGAAAGATTGCTGCAATCATCTTCGTGTAGTTGGTGACCCATGTTACTGGCTAGGGTTTATGCCAGCTACAAAAGAAGGAATTGTCGAGATTTTAAAACTGAAGGCAACAAAGGCGCGAGGTTCTGCTCCTTAGTATTTTTTAGCGGGACGAACAAAAGTCCGAGCATCTCCCGCAGTCCTGCGGAGAAAATTTTGCTGGATTTAAAGGAGGCCAATCAAGTAAATCAAGAAATATTACTTATCAACCACCCAATTTTTATATATGTATAACTTAAATAACTTTTTTTTTTTCAAAATATTGAATCCATGACTTTGCATCATTGCATGTGTCTATCAAATTATTGAGAAATTTATAAAAATAAAAAGTATAGATTGAGCTTTTATTATGAATTCTAATATTTGAATGTTAATTTGAAATTTTAAATAGAAGAATAGTTGATTGATAAATATATTAGAATTAGTTGCAATACATGTAAAAACCCCCATCAATTAGAACCCCTTTCTAATTTCATTTAATCAAGTGTCTTTTAAATTTAATTTTAAAATTAAATATTTATTTATGCATATTTGTTGTACAAGACATTCAAGACATTAAAATAAGGTGTTTAAAGTCTTATTTATACCAAGATCTAGCACATACATGATAAAAAAGAGTGTAAGAGATAAAAAAAATTTAACATTAAAAAAATACAAAAAAAGGGATAAATCATGAGTCTTGGCCAAGCGACTTTGGTAAAGTATCTGTGGTGGTCTGATTATAATTGTAGGGCAATAGGGTGGTTAGATGATGTGGCAACAATAGTGGTCTAACGAGTTGGTCAGGCCATGGATATAAGACGACAGATCTAGCGAAGGTGGTTAGTTAGTAGTCTAGCGATGAAAATCGAATAGCTATCCAATGATGTTGGTAGATCAATGGCTATAGTCTGACAATGAAGATAGTCAATGATGGTGGTTCTACATGGTGGTCATGAGACATTGGTAGGGAAACGGTTCGCCAAGGGGCATTAGGCGGCAGACCAGCAGTAGACTAGCGACAACGGTTGAATGATGGACTAGTGATAGTGGTCCAACAATGGCAGTGAAGTGGCAGTCCAACATAGATGGTCAAGCCACAGTTGTCCGGTGGTTTGGTGATAACAGTCGAGCAACGAATCGACAATGGAACAATGATGCCGATAGTCAACAAGTAAATGATGGCAATTAGCAGGCAATCCAGTGAGGGCGGTTAGACCACTATCAAATAGCAATGGTTCGACAATGATGGTCTAGTAGTGGACCGACAATAGTGATCATTCAGTAGTTTGGCAATGGCAAATAGGTGGTGGTCTGGCAAGGGAAATTAGATGGTGGTTCGGTGATAGCGGTAGAGTGGAAGACTAGTGGTAGTGGTCGAGCAATGACCCGTCAACGACAGGTAGACAACAAATTAATGAAGCTAGTTGAGTGACAATTTGGAAAGGTGGCCAGGTGGCTGTCTTCAATGATAATGGTAGGGATGTGGTTCAACGATGACTATTGGGTGTCAGTATGACAAAGGAAATGGAAATGATTTAGTGACGATGGTTGGACAACAATTTTTTGATGTTGGTTGGTCAATGATGCAATGATAGTAGTTGTGCAAAATATTGGTGATGTTAGTCAAGCAACTATCCGACAACAATGATCGGGTAGTGGACCAACAACGATAATCTGGTGGTGGACCAGCGACAATGATCCGGCGGTGGTTTGACCATGGTGGCCAGGAAGCGATCTGATGGTGATGATCACGCAACAAACCAACAATGACTGTCAAGTGGTTGTCTAGTGGTGGTCTTTTGAGATCCTTCAAATTTTGAAGCTCTCTTCAATCATCCGCTTTTTCCTCTTATATAAAGAGTGGGGACTTATTTATAGATTTTGAAAGTAGCATTCTCTATAAATATAGAAAAAAATCCTAACAATTTTGTCAAATTGTTTAAAATAATTCCCTCGATCATGAGATATATTTTTAAGTATTTAAGTGTCTTATTGAAGTCACAATCAAGAGATATTGAGCAATTTAATGCATGTCACACTCGATTTGACTAGAAGCTGCCAATTATGAAAGCCATTTGGGGACCCAAATAATGTCCCAAAGTTTTGAATTATATTTTATGTAATATCCATTTCATTAATGCCTAATTAAATTTATTTTAGTTAATTAACCCGTTTACTGTAGCGATTAGTGTAGCATCCACTTTACTGCGTCGGCGGGATAAACCACTCGGCAGCGTGGGCGGTTAGATCTCTCCAGGCTTCTTTCACTTCCTTCCCTCCGGCCTCATTTCCTTCACACGAGATCGAGACCGCTCGTTCGACATCGGTTCTCCTCCTTTCCTTCCCTCGGCCGGGTCGAAGGCCTCCGTGACCGACGCGAGCCGTCCTTCGGCATCGCCCGACGACGGACCGCTCCGTTCCTTGACGGTGCTCTCCGTGACACGAACCTCCGTGACACGAGCGCCGCGAATGCGATCCGTTCGCGTCGGCTTCACCGAGCCGAACTCGCCATCGCCTTCGTCATCGGCCGCCGCTTGGACCGTCGATGCGACTTGGCGTCGCTGAAGCCATGCTGACCGGCGTCAGCTGAAGCGCCCTTTATAAGTTCTGCTTCAGATTGGGAAATCCAGGTGACGGCGGGTTGGAAAGTCCCGTAAACTGCTCGGTTTGGGAAATTCATGAAACCGTCGGCTTCGGCTAGAATTCGTTCGGCCGATCGGAAACTTAGGAAGTTTGTTAGTTCTTTTCTTTCCTCTTCTTTTTCTTCTAGCGCCTTCCTGGCGTTGAAATGCGTGATTGAGGAGTCCCGAACCGTTTTGGCTGTAGGTGAGTGGTAGAATTATTGAGGGGATTTGGATTGGCGGTGTTTGTTAATTTTAGTTTATTGATTGAAGCGGTAATTAATAGTGACGTTAGGAGATTTTTTTGGAGATTACTTTGGAGTTGTACTCAGTGTTTCCAAACTTATGAGGAGAGATCAATTTGTAAGATTGGTGTTAATTATGTTTCATTTATGAGTTGTATGTCATAGAAGTGTTTAGAAGAGTTATTTTATTATAGGTTGTGTACTTCGAGGAGGAATCGAGGTGCATCCGCACGACAGATCTTGAGGTGAGACGTAATTCTAATATAAATTCGGTTTATCTATATATGCCTGTTTACGACTTATAAATTGTATGAATCGTATATAAAATGTAGATATTTCTAAATGTTGAATGCATATATATAAATGTTGATTCTTGACTGCGTAGATTAATGATTCTGATCAATGTAGTTGGCGTTGATTTCATTTATAGAAATGTTTTAATACATGTTGTAAATCGATAATGTGATAAGCGAAATGTCGGGAAAATTGTGATAGGAAGAGGCATACCGAGAATCTGCAGATGGCAAAGTTACGGCGAGATGGCCGTGATTAGGGGATCTTAGTATCCCACATTGAGGTTGGTGTCGTTAAAGTCAAGTGTCACATTAGGTATGTAGAGTATGGAGCCTGCCTTACCTGACTTTTTAAATGACGTAGGGTGGCGACCACTTATGAATGAAAGTCAAAACCTGCGATTATAAATGACATTTAGAAAATGAAAATGATTTGATATAGGCTGGCGAAATGAAAATCAGTTCACGGCGTTGATTGATCTGATGAACTTACGTATTATTGATTACGTTATTCTTTCTGCGACCTCTGACGTATTGTTACGTTATAATGTTACATTCTCGATGCAGTTCTACCTTTACCGACTTTATAGATTTACATATACGTACGCGATTGTTTCTTGTCTTCGAGCTTGTTTTAGCATTGTCTCCATTTAAGCTTTTGCTTATGATCTTCTACCGTTGAAAATTCGAGGAAAAGGCAGTGGGTATAGTCTGTTTTGTTGAATTGTATAGTTTTAGAAGCTTTTGGATGCGTCTGAAATTAAATGTCTTTAAAGCTATATTTATTTAAAGATTTCATAGGTATTTGTGTTATGAATTAAGTTAAGTAGTATATGAATTGCAAATAGTTTAGTGATGATTTGATTAGATACACCTTTCACTTTTCGTTGCTGCGCGGAGCGATGTGAAATCTGTCCAATCGAGTCATCCTCTTCGTTACACGCGTCGACCTAACATAAGGGGTCATCTGGGGTGTGACAGAAAGTGGTATCAGAGCGAAAGATTTGACATGATACCCATTACTCAGATTAAATGGGATGAGTTTGTCAAAGTATTCAAAGATTGATTTATTCCTCCATGACGGCTTTACTGAGACAAATTTTTTCAACTTCAAGGCTCAAAACTATAATGCGATATGAAGCAGTTCATTCTAGATATACTCCGCATTATATCGTACGAAGAGAAATGTCATAGATTCTGCGCCTCAGATCAATTGAGGCGGCATTAGCTCCGATATCGTGAGTTCTGTCTTGGTTGAAAATAGAAAATTGAGAATGAGTTGAATTTTTCCAAACAGCAGTGGGATTCACAGCGGCAAATGAAAGCTTTGAAAGAAGGCGATTTCTCTAGGATTGTGCAAGTTTGATGAGGCAAACAAATTGATTAAACCTATTTGTGATAAGTGTGGAAAAGACATTTTGGTCAATGTATGGCTAGATCGGAGATCTTGGATGTGGTCGGATTGGACATGTCGCTACGATGGAGAAGAAGAAAGATGTAAAGCCATACAATTATCGAGGGGAGGGGCGAGGTCAACAAAGAAAATTTTTTGGAAGCCGGTAACACACAATTTTGGGAAGACTGATTGAGAAAACTTGAGCGTAAAACCAACCCTCCTGTAAAAGCCAGAGTTTTTGCTATCACTCCACAAGAAGCAAAGGAATCAAATGAAGTGGTGTCAGGTATGCTTAAAATTTCAGATCATTTGTCGATTCATTTGTTTGATTCGCGTCGTTCATTTCGATTCCAGCGGTTTACTGATGCTATTTATTTCATATCGTTGAATGTGGTAATCTTACGGCGATAGTTTGAATCTAGAAATGTGTTGTTGATATTAACATTCAAGATAAACACTTTCCTGACTAATTATCTTACCAATCGACATTTTGGCGTTATCTTGGTATGGATTGGTTGATCAAATATTTTGCAACAATTGAATGCTGGAGGAGAGTGAAATTTTGCATGCCTGGTGAAAAATCATTTTATTTTCCTTGCGATAAGAATGTCATTTCTTCTTTGATTGCGGTGAAATGATTTGATATAAACTGGCGAAATGAAAATCACATTCCGGCATTGATTGATCTGATATGAACTTACTGACGTATTATTATTCGTTGTTCTTGCGGCCTACTGCGTATTGTTACGTTATAATGTTACATTCTTACTTATAGTTTTACTTTTAGACTTTATAGATTTATGTACATCGCGATTGTTTCTCTTGTCTTGAGCTTGTTTTAGCATTCTTGTCTCCTTAAACTTTTAGCTTATGATCTTCTGGATTGAAAATTTCGGAAAAAGGAAATTTGGATAGAAGGTTGTTTTGTTAGTGTATAGTTTTGAGAAGCTTAAAGGCTTTTGGGTACGTCTGAATTAAATGTCTTTACTCTATATTTATTTAAAGATTTCGTCTTTAGGTATTTGTGTTATGAATTAAGTTAAGTAGTATATGAATTACAATAGTTTAGTGATGATTTGATTAGATACACCTTTCACTTTTCGTTAGGTAGTAGCGCAGAGCGTGTCGGTGAAATCATGTCAATCGAGTTATCATCATACAGTCGGCTAGATCATCGGGGCGTGACATTTTAAGTGTTTGATCTAAACTCAAAATAGGTTAGTTTTTATTCCATTAAGTTTTTTTTTTAAAATGAAAAGAGTTAGCTTGATTATTTGTTAACCAAAATTAGAGCTTGCATGGCAAAGGTAATGTGATTCGTGTTTTAACAAATGATTTTAAACATATCAATATTAAATAGCCAACTCTTTTGATCTATATTAATCTCAAAATATATTTCAATAGTAATGCAAAAATCATTTTAAATATTATTTTATTTTCTCTTCTTATAACATAATTTTCTCATTATAATTTTATTGCAAAAAAATATTTTTATAGCATGTTAAGAAAAATCATGGCAAGAATTTAAAATTTTTGATTAAGTACTTGAATTAGGCTTCAACGTATATGAGCAAATATTTTTAATATTTAAATATTATACCACATGATTAAAATTGTTTTTTTTTTAAATTTTTATTGGTTATCAGGAAGAAAAGTTATATACAAATGAGATATTGAGGTTATTTTGCGAGACATAAACATAAAATCACCCAAAGAGGTGAAATATATTTGAAAATTTTCAAGAGATAGTTGAAACTCATTAAAACATTGTTCTAACAATATTTGATTTTGCACTAAATCTAGTTTTAAACTTGTTTAAACATATTTGAGTATTGTTAAAATAATGTCCTGATCTAATTTAACATTTTCTATGATTGATCAATATATTTTAATGCTATTTAAACAAATTCAATTTGGTTTGAACCTCTTCTTCATTATTAAATGAATATATTCAAAGCTTGCTCTAAGTGGTTCAAATGTAATGTTCAAATTTTATTTGAATCTCTTTTAATTATTGATTGAACCTAATTCAAAGCTTATTCCAATATGCTTTAATATTTGTTTAATAAGGATTCAAATAGATTTAAGAAGTGCATGACCTTTATTTGAATAAAACAGTAAAGTATGTGTGTTTATTTTTATAACATTTTCTTGCTATAGTTAAATTAGAAACATAAATATTATCCTTTATATGGTAGATTATAGAAAGAAGACCACCAGTTTGGTATAATATTTACCAAGAAACAAAGCAAAAAATTATGGTGCTAAAAAATATTACTCTAAAAAATCTCAATAATATTTTGAACACAATTACAAAAATCGATAAAAATTAATTTTCTAAGAAAGTAGAGGTGATATATCATTCTAGTGGGCAACTACATGTCATATCAATTCCTTCAACACAAATAGGGGTGTAAACGAGTCGAGTCGAGCTCGAGCCTCCCTTGGCTTGAGCTTGATTAAGTTATCAAGTTTTAGCTTTAGCTCGAGCTTTATTTTATGAGTTACATCCAACTCATTTAGTATGAAAGAGATAAAATAATTATAATTCAAACACTTATTATGATAAAAATGTTAAATAAAAAAATTAAGAAATTGGATGTAAAATAAAAATAATTTACTTGATATAAGAGAATGAGATATAATTTTTAAAATTTTTTAACAATTATATACTTAAAATATTAAATTTTAATATATTTAAAGTATATTTTATATTAATATTTATTAAATGAACTGGCTCATGAGCTAACGAGTCAAGTCGAGGATGGCTTGAGTTTGGCTTGTTAGCTCATCAAGTTTGGTTCACGAGCCAATTACCAAGCTGAACTCAAGCTGGCTCATGAGCCACCTTGACTCCCTCACACCCCAAAACTCAAATAGTTTTATAATATAGTCATGTATTATGTAAAATACTAAATGAGCCAAGTCCTCTAAAATACTTCTAAATGGAAAGGATATGTACTAAAAGTAAATGAGCAAAATGTAAAACAAGTTAGTATGGGACCACCTAATGATATAACATATTGTGGTGTTCAAAATTGTAGTACACAATGCAAATCTTAGGGGATACATATTAGAATAATTAAATACTACATCAAAGAATAATATATTACTTCAAAAAATAAAAATATCATCATATGATGGACTCAATCATTTAATGGGAACTCCTAAAGCTGATGGGTCAACTTGTATCAAAAAAAAAATTTCATTGCCTTACATGGATAAAGTAAGTCAAGGTTTATTTTAAGCTGGATTGTAAGTTTCCTACTATAGTAAACTCTCGTAGTTAATTACATCTTACAAGATGTGATCTCTTAAGAAGGCTCTTGATTAAAGTAGTCGGTTAGCATCTTCACGAATTTCAAAGATTTGAGACGAAAGATTGTTTGAATTTAAAAATTATGAGGGATAAAGTAAGTAGGAAGAGTTCTTAACAAAATCCAAGGGATGATGAGTATGAGGAGTTCTAATACTAGGAAACCTAGTAAACACTTCAATCTATTATATTGTTGGGCATTATATTTTTGAAATTGAGATATATATTTAATTAAATTTGGCAATTTATTAGAATGCTAAGGCTTATGTTCCAACAACATAAGCTATAGGAATGCCTAAGAAGTGAAGACTTACATTCATAGCAAAAGTGAAATAAATATTCTCTGATCTTAGAACTAAAGTGCTTTAGTACATGTTAGAAGCTCGATCCAGTCTACTTTTGGATGTGGTATATAATGGCACATTCTCACCCAACAATGTAAATATACTCCAACTCTTCTAGATTTACAACTACCCAGAAGGGACACTAGGTAACACCACCTATGCTTTAAATCCATGTGGGCAAGTCTCATATAAATGTAAGATGGTTAGGCTATTATTATTCAGAATGAAGTCAAGAATCTTAAACTCATTGGTTTGGATTTCTAAGAGCATGACTAGCATTTAGAATGCATCTAGCTAATCCAATTGAAATTTCAGCTTTTATAAATTTTAAACTCATAAATTTGACTGCGCTTGGGTAGGTTAATATGTCTACAAGCATGATGAAATTGAGTTATGGGTTAAATTATTGGAAAAGATGTTCTTCACTTAAGAGTGACTAACCATAATGGTCGAACTCTCCCTCTTATCGTGCAATGAGTGCAAGCCCTCTTTTCAAGGAAATAACTCAATATGCAATATGATTATACATTCATTACAGACCTAAATGTTTTTATGCCTTTTATTGATTAGTTCTAAAGCTTTAAGGAGATGTTATGAGTTGTATTAGTTTTTTTTAGTTTGAGTTATTTTTTAAAATCAGAGTAGTAAATTTAAATCCTAAAGAGCTTATCGAATTTAGGCCACATTCAATAGCACGTCATAAGTAAAAAAAAACCTATGAAAAGTATGACATTTTTTATTGAGCAAATAATGTAAACACACTATTCAAATAGATCAAATTAAAACAATTAAAGGCCAGTCTGGCTAACTTCCATTATACACCATAGAAAGAAAAAAAAGGAAAATGGGCAACCGAGTTCTACCCTTATTTCTTTGAAAAGAGGGCTTGAAAAGAGGGCTTGCACTCATTGCATATCTTTTTCTAAGCCCTAAATCCTAAAAAATGAAAGAACTTTGCATATATTTTGAATTTACACTTATTAAAAAAATTAAACAATGTCTCAATAATTGCATTACAATTGACTTTAACATACTTAGAACCAATACACAAGAAGCCCATACAAATAAAAATGATGGTTCAATCACTTTTTTATTAAAATTAAATAATTCTAAAACATTAATATTTCAATAAATTGTCTAGTTGCTTAAATTAAACAGTGACAATAATATCATATAAGTATAAATAAAAATAAAATTCTCAAATTAGAAATAAAAAATATAAGTACAAATAAAGACCCTAGTCATCATCAGTCTCTTCATCCCCGCCGTCCTCTTCCTCATCCACTACTAGTTCTTTCCCCATCAATCTATCTCTGTACATCTTCTCTATTTTATCCTCCATGGCGGCCATTTAAGTTTCCATCTAAGTATTCATCCTTGCCTTCATGTCCTCAGCCATCGCCACAACATGCCTTCTAATTATCTCATCAATCAAATCACTACTTGTTTGAGAGAATGAATGATGTGCATATAGGCCAACACCTATAAGCTTAAATCGTATATCTTTTTCTTCTTCTTACCTTCAATAGCTGCTTTCATATGTCATATTTTGATTGATCAAATTGTCCTCTAGAACTACCTATATCGGTAGAGCTCTAACTAGTAACCTCCTTCAACCTCATGTAAATCTTATGAGAAATTGTTATGTTATTTAAAGAAAACATATTTTTAATAAATTTATAATTCAAAAATAATATGTTAACTTATGTAAGCTCTCTGTGACTGAATATCAACCCATATTGATGTGTTTTGCTATGTAATTCAACAACGGTGGGCTCCCTTTTAAGAACTTTTGCCTATGATCACTCTAATGAAATTAATTAAGCATGATTATAAATTTAATTACTATAAGTAATGAATGACTCACCATCTTGAAACTTTGCCTTCACTATGTAAAGAGTTGCCCATGCCTCCACAATCATATGCTCGATTTGATTTAGCATGCTCCCTTTTTCAAATGTACTCTAGAGAGGCCCAAGCTCTATAGAGCTCAACTTACTCATCCTCTCCAATCCAAATCAATCTTTGCCAAGAGTTGTATATGTCAATAAACATATCTCATAAATGTGTTGTTCCTACAGACTCAAAATTTCTTTAAATGTTTTGATAGCGCTCTAATAGTCATCTAAAATCCTTTTATAATAGAAACATATTAATGATAATAAATAGCACTTTAACATATTAGAATGTATTACATATGCCTAAAGAGTTATGATAATAACTTGAATTCTCTAAACTGCATGTCACACACTTCAACGGGCACCTTCTTCCATGAAATATAAGGAGCATCAAATTTTCTTTTTATTATGTCTCTAATTTTTCGTATGGCTTCTCTTGAAGGACTAAACCTAAAAAATATAGTTAAGATGATTAGCACCACAAAAATTTAAAATTGAAAGTTCAAAGATAACCTTATGTGTCATCCTCTCACTCAATAAAAGGGTGTCTCATTGGCAGCTCAGTGGGAGTAGAAGGATTAGTCTGATCTGTTGGTGTATGGTGAAACATAAGCTCCCTATGACCTGTGTGTGCTTAATATATGTAAAATGGTGTAGTATCAATAGACTTAGAAGAGTGATAGGCATATGTCCTAGCAGGTCCTGAAGTCAAAGGTCAAGATCGAAATGTATGTTGTTGTGGTAGCTTGAAGACTAGGTTGGGGCACAATCTTCTTCTTCAAGCCGAAGATGCTCGTAATCAATCATCATATAATATTATCACCACCACTTGATGCCATATGTTATAAAAATAATACAATGATTAAATTTGTGAGAAATAAATCTAAGTAATAAATGAAAGTATGAAAAGACACTATACAATAGCGTGCAACTAAAGTATGTAAGAATAATATCTTAAAATTTTGGGCACAAGTATAATATCTAAAAAAATAAAGCACAAGTACAATATCTAAAAAATAGTGTGTAACAAAAGTATTTAAAAAAATACTATTAAAAAGTAATAAAGAAATAGTGCACAAAGCTTGAAAATGAGTTCATGATTAGGTTAACATTATATTTGAGTACAAAAAAGGATATCATTGCATTAACAGATTTACTCAAGAAAAGATTGAACTTCATTGCAGTTGATAATAACATTGACTACTATTGCCTTTAGTTCTTTATCATTCAAATATCTTAATGTGCTTCTACCCAATGCTTTTCCACAAAGCTTGAAAATGGATATTACATTATGTGAAGCTCCAACACCATCGACGTCTTCCATTAGTGCCTGTAGCTCAAAGTAATAAGAGCAAAAATTTGTAGTCTCCTAGGTCAAATAAGTTTCACATATTGAGTATTTAGGGTATGCTTTGTTCTTCATAATTCTCTCGAGTTTATTCAAGAATCTATAGTAATTTTAGAAAATAAATGTGCTTAGATGGATAGCTAATTAATATTATAGTACATATGACATACATACCTCTCAAAATAGTACATCCAACAATACTACACCTATTCTCCCACTCTAGCATCATATGATAGATGTATCGATAGGTGCTCCATTGAGCCAAAGAAAGTAGGTGCAAATATCCTTTCAAACTCACAAATTATGACTAGAATGTTAACTTTAAGTTGCCTAAGAGCTTCCATATTTAATCAAGTTAAAGTCAGTTCCTTATAAAAGAGATTGAGTTTGATCAGAGGATTTAGTATTTGATCTAGTAAAGCACTAATTGCAATTAGAAGTAAGCATTTTAGAAAAAAATATGACAATCATAGCTCCTCATTCTAAATATTTTCCCCATCCTCAAATTAACACATTGGCTCAAATTGCATCCATACCCATATGGTAGCTTCAATGATTGAACATACTCACAAACTATTCTCTATTGTTCTAATGTGATGCAGTATTTGGCTTTAGGCTTAAAACTTAAAAATTCTGCCAACTCTAGTCTCTCGCAGCTCTAACTTTCTTCTTTAACTATACTCCTTTAAGTATAACCTATCCTGCACATCATCTTTACTTTTACCTCCAATATCGATCACCATGTTGAAAATTTTGTTAAAGAATATTTTTTCTCTGTGCATCACATCAAGATTTTACCTTATAAGATTAAACTTCTAATATGGAAGATCCTAAAAAATGCTCATTTTCTTTCAATTGTGACACCATAACCCAAAAGATGACTGTCATGTAATATTGTAAAACCAATTATAATTGGAATCGAGCTAATAATTTTCCATAGGTCGTCCCCACTTAACCGTGGAGGTGGCCTGAACTTCTTAAATAATTTTTTTATGAACACATCCTTGTTTATGGTTCCTCTAGTAATGCTCCGATATTAAAAAAAAATTAGTACTTTTGTAACTTATTTACATTATTTAATGAGATTTTGAGTGGGTCGAGCAAGATTATGATAGTTGGCCATATGAATTGTGAGACTGGTGTAAGCGGCTGTGGGACGAGGGGCTCTAGCAGACTCTGACAAATGAACGGCGAGATGAGCCATCACAAGTCAAGCAATAGACTGTTGGAAATTAAGCTAGTTGGATCGCTAGTGGGGGCACGAGCTCCTAGTGCCCCCGCTATTGCCCAGGCATTAACTCCACCTCCACAGACTACCTTGTTAAAAGGCTACGACACTCTAGAGGAGAGGTGAATTGGATATTTTAAAATATTTTCAAATTAAAACATACTTTTTAAACTTTGTAACAAAGTTAATTGCAAATTATGATATTAAAATAAGCACACTAATAAATCAAAATAAATTTAGAAATGTAAGAAGACAAGAGGCATAAAGATTTTCATGTGGTTCGACCAAATCTAAAAACTAGCCCACACCTAGTCATCCTAACTAGAAATTCACTAAATAAAATGAGATTACAACTAATCTACCGTACTTTTTTACTTCGGGCAAGTACAACTCCAAATGTACTTTTCTACACCTGGAAAGGATAACTCCAACACCGTACTTTCCTACAACAGGTACAATCCCAAGTAAAAGAGAACAAAAGAAGAAAATACACAATATAAATATCTAACTCTCAATTTAAAATAATTTTGCACTCAAGTCCCAACTAAAATAATATTGAGATAAATAATAAAGAGAGTTCAAAGTGAATATATTTCTTGTTGAATTATCTTTCACGAAGCACAAGAAGTAAATAAATCTTTGAAAAATATTTTACTTCAAAAAAGGTTAAGATTTGAATAATAAATGAACTTGAAAAAATTATATGATATGGAATCACTTGGATTATTTAGACTTTAAAATATTTACATGAATATGTAATCCAAAGGACTTGTGTAATGAATACTTTCAAATAAATAAGCTAATGTGAATTCCTTAGTTGAGAAATTACTTTGAAATAATAAAATAATAAATCCCTTTAAGAATCAATGTACTCTTATAAAACTCTTTTATGATATGAAAGCTATAACACTTGCAAGACAAAAATAATTTCAATCCACTAAAAATAAATTGTTTTTCAAATCACTTGAGATGAGAATGAAAAATCTTAAGAAGAAAAACTTTAACAATAATTCATAAAAGTTATTTTCATCCAAATCAACAATTGAAAAACTAAAAATCAAAAGCATATAATGATTGAAAACTCTTACTCAGATCTTTATATATGTAAGCAATGAGGGCAAGACTTGTGTTGATCTTTCCAAATCTTGAAGAAGCAACAAAGTGAGTTTCGTCCAAGCAAGAATTCAATGGGAATTGTTAACTTATTAGTGCTCTGAATCTTCCAAACAATTTGCAAGGTTTCGGCCAAAGGATTCTAATGAGAAAGAAAAGAGATTTGACACTTAATCTTCGAGAGATATTTTAAAATTTTTTTTTTTTTGCATGGGTTTTGTCTAGAGAGAGGAAGCAAGAGAACTAAAAGCCAAGGGAAAACCTCTTTAAATAGAATAAAGGGTCAGTTAAATCATATTAGGAAATTATTTGATTTCTATTTGAAGATCTCAATCATATAATCCAAAATTTTCAATTTGAAAATTTCAACCAAGTATGATTGGGATGAGAGAGGGATATGAGGATGAATATTAATAAGTCCAATCAAATAAAATTAAAGGAATAAATCAATGGTTTTCGGCCAAATAAGGATAAAGAGAGGGAAAATTGATTTGATAAAAATTTGAACTTGAATAATTAAGCACATGATTTAATTTTTTAAATCTAATTGAATTCAAACATGAAAGGGTGGAGGGAATTATTTTGAATCCACTGAACATAAACAAGTTATCCTTAATTAATTAAGGAATCAATTTGGGAAGTGATACAAAATAATTTAAATTTAAAATACAGTAAGGATCAATTAGCATGAGATGGCCAAAGTATTTACAAAAAGAGTTTATCCATGATTTAATGCAACAAATATGAGAGATCAATTAACTAATATAGATTTGAAACATTAAGGCAAGTCATGAAATAAAAATAATAAAATAAATCAAGGAAAATAAACATGGATTCTAGCCACCATGTTTTCAAGTATTGATTCAATCTCCAGTCAATACAATTGATCATGAAAAAATTATAGAAAATAAAATTAGAATATATTTTAATTAATTTAAACAAATCATGTTACTCCAAATAAAATACTAGAAGGCCATATATTTTCATAAATAATTAAATTAAAAATAGAAAGTGTATAAATACATGGATCATTTTGAATTTTTATTTAAATTAACTTGAAACAAATCAAATAAACTCAAATTAACTTAATTAAATCATGACAGGGTCAGCCACAATAATTCATAAAAGGATAAAAATCAATTTGGCAACTTATGGCAAGAACAATTAATTTTATATTCAAAACTTATTTGAATTTCAAAATTCAAATAAAATGAATTTTAAAAATTTAAAAATTTTAAAAAATATTATGAAAATAAATTCATAACTCCAATAACATTTATCATGGAAAAAATCATAAAAATTAGGCCAAAATAAAATTGGGATGACAATTATAATATGAGAGAGAAAAATAAAAGAATAGGAGAGAAAAAAAATATGAATAATTTATGAATAATTTCACTCTAATGCATAAATAAATGGATAGTTAATAAGATCAAATATGGAAATAACTAAATGAAGTATGATCTAAATCTACCACACTCTAAAACACAATGGATAAGACTTAATTGTATGCAAGTACTTAAATTATCCAAAAAGAATAATTGAAAATATCATGTAAATAAAATATGAAAATTTATGCAAAAATTCAAAAAATGATATGGAATTATCAAAAAAATAATTTTATATTATTAAGCTCTTAATTGTCCTATTATTGCATAACATAAGAAGATTCTCAAATTGCTGGTATGACTTTCCTTATCTAATTATGGAAGTTGAGTCTCATGAATTTCCTGAAATACTTAAAATAAATAGTAGCTTCAAGAATATATATTTATCATTAATAAAATTCTAAATTAAGAATGATGATCATAATGATTATTGTGGATAATTTATCTTACAAAGAAATTATTAGTTTGTATTAGACAAAGTTTGTTATCACCACAAATCAAATTATGAGATACACAATGTGTATACTCAAAATGCCTTCACTGATATAACTATAGAAGTTGAGTCTTGTGAATTTCTTGAAATACTTAAAATAATAACTAGTAGCTTCAAGAATATATATTTTTCATTATTAAAATTCTAAATTAAGAATATTGATCATAATGATTACTGTGGATAATTTATCTTACAAAAAAATTGTTAGTTCATATTAGACGAAGTTTGTTATCATCAAATCAAATTATGAGATACACAATATGTATACTCAATATGCCTTCAATATGACTAGATTTAATAATGATTGTAGCTCGTCTATCTCCCGCGTAGAAAAGCAAAGCCCCCCTCAAAAGTTCAACCTCCCTTGATAGGTTGGCAAACTCGAAAGAGTCACAAACACACGTGATTCCTCAACGTCATCCCTATGTGAGAGGACTCGCCTTTTACAGACTCACCACTGTCTCGATGAGTAGAAGAGGGAAAACTCACCAACAATTCTTTATGTTAAAGGAAGTGAACTTGGTTGTCGCGGTGGGTGCCTCAGTGATTTCCTCTATGAATGTAAGCCCTCTTCAGCGACCACGCCCACACCACCAAGTCAACCCATGACATGACTGTAGTCGCCACTGAATGGTGAGAAAGGAACTCATCAAAAATTAGAAATAAAATATCAATAAGGGGATTCACCAAAAGCCAAACCTTCATAAATGAAAGCTATAACTGAAGAGAACGAAATTCTTTTCTACTCGGATCATGACCTAACAAATCTTTCACTGTAAGGTGAATTAGTTTCATAGAACTACCTGGGCTATCAGAAGAAATAAATTGAAGGGTCGGTGAGCACCCTTCATTTCCCTTGGCCGACTCCTACACATTGGTCATGCTCAGCTATGATCAACAAGAAGATTTTGTAAGTTAAAGCTAAAGTGGGTCTTAATTTGTCCAAGCAAATTTATATAATCTTCCTTTCAGAGACGGTTCTTATCAATCGGTTCACCACAACTTTCTTGTGCTAGCAAATCAAAATAACTTCATCTTCCTCCTCCTAAACACCCTCAGCTCACACGGAGGGCAACATTACTAGTAGCTTTGCACCTCAGCAGGGCGAGTACTCAGTCCCTCCTGCAAATCCCGTACAACCTTTAGGACTGGAGCCATGCAAGGTTCGACAATGATGGGGGCATGTATACTCGCTCCAAACATAGAGGCAGAGTGACTTTGTTAGACCTATTGGCCTTCTTCGCTTTCTTCCGTAGATAGGACAACAGTGTAGCAGCCAATATCACCATGAGGCTTCTTAATGTCTATGGAGGGTAACCAAATACTTATTGTAGATTAGAAAAAAAAAGACAGTTAATTTAAGTGAGTAACATTGTGTTTCATGATATGTTCCGAAGGAAAAAGTAAAAGGTTTCTTTTATAGCCATTGAGAGATTAGACACCTTGAAGGAATGAATCCAGATAAAAGGTAATGTAACATTTCATAATTATGTAAATTTTTTTTCTTTGTGATTCATTAAATGCTTACAGACTAATGTTGCTTTTTATTCTTCTATCTTTTTACAAGTAACATTTACAACGAGCAGAAGAAATAGAGAGCAAAATGAATGCCCAATGGAACAAATAAGCATGATTGATTTTACCAGCAAGGCTATTAGAATAGCCAAACCACCAAGAAATTATACTTGACACAAACAGGTGAGTTGAAGACTTAAAGAAATAACAAAAGAACCAACCATAGATTACTCCTCCCATTAAGAGTACACAGTTACGAAGGTCGGACAACCGCCATCACTTGAACTTGATAGTAAATAAGCAACTTATGACTTAATTTTGGTGAAATCTAAGTCAACTTATGACTTAATTTTGGTGAAATCTAAGTCAACTTATGACTTAATTTTGGTGAAATCTAAATAAATTTGTCTCAAATTTAAATTATTTTTTTATAATTTTTGTTTTTATTATCTCTTATTAATTCTATTTATTCTTGCACACATAATTGAAGTTAAAATTTCCTTTATCATAATATTTGTGTATACAGTTGTGATCATTTTGTTTAGATTAAAAAAATATTTGGAATTAATTTTAAAAGAAAGCATTCAAATATCATTATTATTGGTTGAAGTTTCAATTGCTTAAACATTGATATTTTAACGTGAGCTTGAATTGCACTTTTAACATTCCTATTTGATAAAAATAAAATCATTATTTCGCAAAGTTATATTTTTTAGATTGATTAAATCATATATATATATATATATATATATATATATATATATATATATATATATATATATATATATATATATATATATATATATATATATATATATATATATATATATATATATATATATATATATATATATATATATATATATATATATAATTACATTATATAGATAATTCTATAACACGGTCTTTGATTATCACTTATAAAACAAAAATCATTGGTTAAGCACAAACATCACATAATTACATCATTGTGCGAAAAGTCTTTCATAATCTCCTCATAATCTCTTTTCTCCCTAGATCATTTATATAGCAAGATCAACTAAGAGTATGTTTGAGATAATTATAGTGATATGAAAATACAGTTGTAGAGCTGACATAGAAGAAGCTATTACCTAAGATGCAATCACTATAATTTATCAAATCAGGTTAAAAAATATAACTTTCTCACCACAAACTCTTCAAAATATAGCTAAACTATAGTTTTCCAAATGAGGCAAAAATTTACCCTAAATGCAACAAAAGTGGTTAATTAGTTATTTTAGAAATCAATTCACTCTATTGATTCTATAAGATTTAATCTCTCATATTTATGCTCCTTAGGCTCAATGCAAATCTCTCATGTGATCATATTATCTTATATATAAGATTAAATTTAATAATTAAATGAATATATTTTTTTTAAAGTTATGAATTTATATTATTCAATACTCTTCTAATTACAATATCAAAAATTAAACTTTTACTCCTCCCAAACATAACATAACGCCTCAAAGGGGAATTTTGGTCACACAACCCAAATATTTATAAATAAGAGGCCAAATAGAATTCCAAACACAGTGTCTGTTCCAGGAGAAAATATTACGTCCTGGCCCGACGCATGTCCAGTGGTTCTTTTCCATTTTAGCTTAATAGTAACTAGGCGGACGACCATTTATCCTCGACCCACCTCGTTCAAACAGAAGAAAAAAAAAGATCTTGTCGTTTGACATTCCTCCCGCGTATGACAGTTTAGGGCTTTCTCCCTAGCTCAGCTCCCGCTCTCGATCGGCGAACTTCCTGCCGTCGCTCAGTGGTTTGAACGAGTCTTGTGAATAACTTCCATTGAGGTATTGTAGGCGACTACATGAGGTATTTACACCTGTGTTTCCAAACTTTAATGAATTTAGGGTTTTCTCTATTCTGCTCACCGTCGAGTATGTGAACATTTTAGAACATTTGAGTTTAGGGTTAAATGAACGGGATGTATTTTAGTAGTTTTTGGAGATATTTTGCATGTGTACTCTCTGTACTGTCAAGATGTACACGCTGTTATTTTCAAAATTTTAAACTGATTAGCCTTGTGAAATGTTTAGTATTTCACATGGTAGGATGTTTGGTCATGTTTCAAGATGAATTATGTGGCTTGATTAGGGATGATAGTATGTTCAGTCGATAGAATTAAAATTCTGTGGCATGATTTCGCATGGACTCTACTCTCATGAGAAATGAGCATTTTCATTTCTTTTCTTTTAGCCTGTTTGGAGAAAATTTGTTCACTGCAACCCATCAGGAATAATTTGGAGGCTGTTTGGTTGGTTTTTTAGTGTTATTTTATATTTGTACTCTCAGTACTCTCTTGAGAGTACAGATAATTTTTTGAATATTTTTTCCAATTTTTTTGGCCTGGTTGTTCAGATTATGTTCATTACATTCCAGTGGAAGAAATTTGGTGGCAGTTTGGTTGGTTTAGTAGTGTTATTTTGCATCTGTACTCTCTGTACTTTCTTAAGAGTACAGAGTATTTTGGTCATTTTTTTCTGTTTCTTTGGCCTGTTTGGGGGAAATATGTTCATTGCAATCCATCAAGAACAATTTGGAGGCTGTTTGGTTGGTTTTTTAGTGTTATTTTGTATTTCGTACTCTCTCTCTTGAGTACAAATAATTTTCCAATTTCTTTGGCCTGATTGTTCAGATTATGTTCATTATATTCCAGTGGAAGTAATTTGGTGGTAGTTTGGTTGGTTTAGTAGTGTTATTTTATATCTATTCTCTCTTGAGAGTACATATGATTTTGGTGACATTTTTTTTCAATTTCTTTGGCCTAGTTATTCAGATTATGTTCATTACATTACATTGGAAGCAAGTTGGTGGGATGTTGGTTTAGAAGTGTTATTTTGCATCAGTACCCTCTGTACTCTCTTCAGAGTATATATAATTTTGTGTACTTTTTTTCTAGTTTCTTTAGCCTGGTTGTTCAAATTATGTTCATTATATTCTAATGGAAGTAATTTGGTGGCAGTTTGGTTGATTTAATAGTGTTATTTTGCATCTGTATTCTCTGTACTCTCTTGAGAGTACAGATGATTTTGGGGATATTTTTTTCTGTTTCTTTGGCCTAGTTGTTCAGATTATGTTCATTACATTACCTTGAAAGCAATTTGGTGGGATGTTGGTGGGTTTAGAGGTGTTATTTTGCATCTGTACTCTCTGTACTCTCTTGAGAGTACAAATAATTTTGTGGATATTTTTTTCAGTTTCTTTGGCCTGGTTGTTCAGATTATGTTCATTACATTCTAGTGGAAGCAATTTGGTGGCTATTTGGTTGGTTTAGTAGTGTTATTTTGCATCTGTACTCTCTGTACTCTTTTGAGAGTATATATAATTTTATGAATATATTTTTCAGTTTCTTTGGCCTAGTTGTTTAGATTATGTTCATTACATTACATTGAAAGCAATTTGGTGAGATGTTGGTTGGTTTAGAAGTGTTATTTTGCATCTGTACCCTCTGTACTCTCAAGAGAGTACATATGATATTGGGGATATTTTTTCTAGTTTCTTTGGCCTGGTTGTTCAGAGTCTGTTCATTATATTCCAGTGAAAGCAATTTGGTGGGATGTTGGTTGGTTTAGAAGTGTTATTTTGCATCTATACTCTCTCTACTCTCTAGAGAGTATAGATGATTTTGTGGTCATTTTTTCCAATTTTTTTAGCCTGGTTGTTGAGATTATGTTCATTGCAATTCATCAGGAATAATTTGGAGGCTGTTTGGTTAGTTTTTTAGTATTATTTTATATTTGTACTCTCTGTACTCTCTTGAGAGTACAGATGATTTTTTGGACATTTTTTCTAGTTTCTTTGGCCTAGTTATTCAGATTATGTTCATTGTAATCCATCAGGAATAATTTGGAGGCTGTTTAGTTTGTTTTTTAGTATTATTTTGCATATGTACTCTCTGTACT
This sequence comes from Cymbidium sinense, assembly GCA_021442155.1. Classification (NCBI taxonomy): domain Eukaryota; kingdom Viridiplantae; phylum Streptophyta; class Magnoliopsida; order Asparagales; family Orchidaceae; genus Cymbidium; species Cymbidium sinense. The sequence continues at coordinate 182,560,317 of CM038216.1, forward strand.
CTCTTGAGAGTACATATGATTTTGTGATCATTTTTTCCTGTTTCTTTGGCCTGGTTGTCCAGAGTTTGTTTAGTACATTACATTGGAAGCAATTTGGTGGCTGTTTAGTTGATTTTTTAGTGTTATTTTGCATCTGTACTCTCTATACTCTCTTCAGAGTACAGATGATTTTGTGAACATTTTTTCCTGTTTCTTTGGCCTGATTGTTCAGATTATGTTCATTGCAATTAGTCAAGATCAATTTGGAGGCTGTTTGGTTGGTTTTTAGTGTTATTTTGTATTTGTACTCTCTGTACTGTCTTGAGAGTACAGATGATTTTTTGGATATTTTTTTCAGTTTTTTTGGCCTGGTTTTTAGATTAAGTTCATTACATTTCAGTGGAAGAAATTTGGTGGCTGTTTGGTTGGTTTAGTAGTGTTATTTTGCATCTGTACTCTTTGTACTCTCTTGAGAGTACAGATGATTTTGTGGACATTTTTTCTAGTTTTTTTGGCCTGGTTGTTCAGAGTCTGTTCATTGTAATTCATCAGGAACAATTTGGAGGCTGTTTGGTTGGTTTAGTAGTGTTATTTTGCATCTGTACTCTCTGTACTCTCAAGAGAGTACAGATAATTTTGGGGACATTTTTTTTAGTTTCTTAGGTTTAGTAGTTCAGATTATGTTTATTGCAATTCAAGTGGAAGAAATTTGGTGGCTATTTGGTTGATTTAGTAGTGTTATTTTACATCTGTACTCTCTGTACTCTCAAGAGAGTACAGATGATTTTATGGTCATTTTTTCCTATTTTTTTTGGCCTGGTTGTTCAGATTATGTTTATTACCTGACTTTTCATTTTGAAGTTTACAATGTCTGGGAAAAAGGTAACTTCGAGATGCAGGCCTACCACTGTTAGAATGGTGTTCGATAATATTGCAGCATAATTTATTGATGAAGTCATTGACTTTTTAAAGATGCTTCATCTGTATCAATTCATTAGACTCCACGGAATTCAGCAATACTCAATAGCCATTACCTCAATCCCTCTTCTTTAGAGATAGAGAAGCAAGCTTTCTTTGGGTGGGCGCATTCCTTTCACCCCAGAAGTTGCGAATTGTAGGGATGCCAAAGAGGGTGAAGGTCTTATGTAAATCTCCATTTGTGTTCAGGACTATAAGACTATGCTTGAGCATGCGGATCGCTCATTGCTTGTGGCACAGTTTGTATAGTTGTACATACATTTTCTGCTATCAAATCTTTTTTTTTTGTATATCACAACTATAGGGTGGCATCGGAATTGATTGCCTACGCCGATGACATAGATAAATTTGTTGAATACAACTGGGCAGAGGCCATCAGGGCTTTTCTAGTTTCATAATTTGATGGTATTACATCAAAGATTCATACCCAGAGGACACCCAAGTACATGAGTGGATTTGTCACTCTTCTTATGGTATGTTTTATATCTTCGGTTATGTATTATTTGATGCATTGAAGTTACCTTACATAAATATTCATTATAGATCTGGGCCGTTGAGCACATAAGCATCTGTATGATCTGAGAAGATGTAGGTCAGCAGGCTTTTCCAACGAGTGATTATGACTTTCTATATATTTTAAAAATAGCTCCACAAATTCCCTTCAAACATGCCAAAGAAAGGGAAAAATGAACTAAATATCTGATAAATATGCTTCCACTGAATGTAATGAACATAATCAACAACCAGCCAAAGAAACTGGAAAAAAGTATACAAAATCATCAGTACTCTGAGAGACGATGCAAAATAACACTAAACCAACCAACATCTCACCAAATTACTTCTAATGTAAATAATGAACATGTCGAACAAGGCCAAATCATCATTTTCTCTTGAGAGTGCAGATGCAAAATAACACTACTAAACCAGCCAAATAACCACCAAATTGCTTCCACTGGAATTGTAATGAACATAATCTGAACAATTAGGCCAAAGAAACTAAAAAAAAAATGTCAACAAAATTATCTGTACTCTCTTGAGAGTACAGAGAGTACAGATACAAAATAATACAAAAAACCAACCAAACAGCCTCTAAATTATTCCTGATGAATTGCAATGAATATAATCTGAACAACCAGGCCAAAGAAACTGGAAAAAATGACCACAAAATTATCAGTACTCTCAAGAGAGTACAGAGAGTATAGATGCAAAATAACACTTCAAAACTAACCAACATCCCACTAAATTACTTCCAATGGAATGTAATGAACAGACTTTGGACAACAAGGCCAAAGAAACAAGAAAAATGACCACAAAATCATCTGTACTCTCTTGAGAGTACAGAGAGTACAGATACAAAATAACAATAAAAATTCAACCAAATAGCCACCAAACAAGTAAAGAAATCTATAAACATAAATAGTATTATATCAAGTTATCCATGAGTACAGAGAGTATAGAGCACGAGAGATGAGAGTATAGAGTACAAGAGTAGAGGTATAGAGTCTGAGAGAAGTATGAGAGTACAGAGAGTATAGAGAGTATAGAGGGGGCAGACTTCTTGTTCAGTAAGGCTTCTTTTACTTTATATTTTTTACCTTCAAGATGCTCTTTAAGGGCTTCCTCACTGGAAGTGCTAACCTCAGAGAGCACATTCCTCATGCCATAAGACTCCTCTATTTGGCATCCCTATTATCCGCAACTTCATTGAGGGGATGCTCTTTAAGGCTTCTTTTGCTTTCTCTGTAGGCTTCTTTCGCTTTGTGTTTTACCTTCATGATGCTCTTTGGGGCTTCCTCACCTGGAAGTCTTGACCTCACAGATAGCATATTACCTATTCCATAAGACCTTCTACCCTCTTTGTCATCCCTACAATTCTTCACTTCATCGGGGTGAAAGGAATGCACGCGTAAAGAAAGCTTGCTTCTCTATGTCCCAACAAGAGAATTGAGGTCATGCTCAGAGTCTCTTCTTCATGGAGTCTAATGAATTGATGTAGATGAAGCCTCTGTAAATCGTCAATGACTTCATTACTAAAGAGTGCTGCAACGGAATGTACAGAGAGTACAGATGCAAAAATCTCCTAGAAACCATCCAGACAGCTGCCAAATTGCTTCCAATAGAATGCACTCTCAATAACCAGGCCAAAGAAACTGGACAACATGACCAAAAATCATACGTACTCTACTGAGAGTACAGAGAGTATAGATGCAAGAAAACACTAATAAATTAAATAAACAACCTCTAAATTGTGCCTAATGAACATATTTTCTCTAAACAGGCCAAAAAAATAGATAAAAAATGACTAAAATGCTTTGTACCCTCAGGAGAGTATAAAGAGTATATAGAGTACAGAGAGTACAGAGAGTACAGAGAGTACAAAAAGTACAGAGAGTACAGAGAGTGAAGAAAATAACCCAAAATGATCTGTACTTTCAGGAGAGTACAGAGAGTACAGAGAGTACAGATGCAAAAATCTCCTAGAAATCATCCAAACATCCCACCAAATTGCTTCTAATGTAATGCAGTGAACATAATCTGAACAACCAGACCAAAGAAATTGAAAAAAAAAAGTACACAAAATCATCTGTATTCTCAAGAGAGTACAAATAGTACAGATGCAAAATAACACTAAAAAAGCCACCAAATAGCCTCCAAAATTTTCTTGATGGATTGTAATAAATATATTTCCTCCAAACATGCCACACAAAGTGAAAAAAACTGCCCAAAATGCTCTATACTCTCAGGAGTATACAGAGAGTATAGAGAGTACAGATGAAAATCTCCTATAAAGATTAACCAAACAACCACAAAATTATTTCTAATGGAATGTAATGACCATATTCTCTCCATCCAGGCAACCTAAACTGCAAAAATATTCAGAAAATTATCTGTACTCTCATGAGAGTACAGATGCAAAAATCCCTATAAATAAGCAAAGTCCTCTTGCAAAGAACTCCAAACAGTGTAGAAAATATACACTAAATAAAAGAATTTTAAGGAATAACACTAACAAATCATTAAAAAATTGTATGTATACAACGGTTGAGAAAAATTACCGATGCATTTTTATTTAATACATCCTCAGCTATTTTCTCAAGGCCTTCGTTCTCCATCTTCATGGTTCTTTCATAAAAAAGAAATGAGAAAATCTGTTTCTCTCTCTCTCTCTCTGAGCTCAGTTTGCAAGAAAAAAATACACCCCTAAACCCTAAATCTAGATATATATATGTCTTTTAAATTCCTCCTGCACATTCTAACGAGGCTTCTTCTCCCATTTGTTTGAGGCAGTAGTAGAGTCGGGCAGATAAACTGGTCCATCCATACAACACCATGAAGCGATATAGAAAAAAACTACTGACACCGTCGGGCAGATTGAGTCCCATACGTGCAGACTCCAAACGTAATATTTTCTCCTGTTCCAGTGACATCCATCTCTTTAGCCGAGGGACGAAACCCTCTTTTCACATGCTGTGGAAGGCTGGAAAGATGTTCCAAGATCTATTCGGCTTCAGCATTCTTTCTCTCTCCGCTCGGAGCATGACGGAAATGAAGGCGGTGCTTCGGTAGTGGCCACATTGCAGAAAAGATCGGGCTGCATTTGAGGAAATCGAGGGTGTGGTTGGGCTTACGGTTAGAGTTTTCTGCTAAACTCTCTTAATCTTTGCATGCTCTTTCACTGGCAATGTAATTGGCTACGGCCCCTTTGGCCATGTCCTCATGGGGATGAATCTAGATTTTGGAAAGCTTCTTGATGTAAAACAGGTTTTCTCTTTTATATCCGGAGCTTCTTTTTATTCTGCAAACGGTTGATTTCTACTTCATGATGATTTGCTTGGTTTCGAGATTTTGACCGAGCTAGCAATGCTCGAATGCACGAAGAAAGTACATTTTTTTCCCTTTATTTTCTTCTAAAATTAAATAAAAGCCTTGTCTTTGTCCTGTTTCACCTCAAGATCTTTCTTTTTGTTTCCATGCTCATATGTAGAGCTTGAAGAAGAGGTAAAACTTTTTTAGAAACTGTCGCATCCAAATATAAACGTAACTTCTCTCCTTTTTGGCTTTATTTTGAATCACTTGAAAAAATTCATCTCTTTTTTTAACGTCCTTCCATTAGAGATATTTTAGGAACTGCGAGGGTTGAGAAAATATTTTATTGGAGTTTATATCAGGAGCTTTCATTTCATCACTGGTTGCAAATTTGGGTCCTTTCCTGAAACTCTTATGGGCTATAATTGTATGTTTGTTTGACATATCTGATAACTGATAACCATTGTTAGCCTGTTAGGGAGCATATGTTTTAAGCAAGTTATAATAATGTTAATGCTTAAATTTGATTTGACAATACCATAGTCAAGATCAGGGAGCTTGTCTTGATATGGAGTTAGTAAAATTTTTATTTTTGAGTAACTTTTATATCATTTAGATTAATGATATCATATTCTAGTCAAGGGAACATAGCATGTAATTTATATTCTTGTCAATGCTAAGTCAATGAAAAGCACTCCTTATTTGTTGTTCTAGGAATCCTTCCAATAAGGCACACCTTTTAAGAGTATAAAATCATTATACATACTCTTTTCTTTCACATAATTGAGAAATTATAACTTTCATGTTCTTGATTATTAATTTGTTGAATGATCTTATCATACATATCAATGTAAATAGATGCTTTTGTATGCTAGGCAGTTATGTGTGTAACATTCAAATTCTACATGTTTATAAAACTGACATCCAACTATTTTATTTACAATAATATAATCCAAATCTTAAAGAACATGATAAAATTTAACACCATATTTTTTTACTTGAATTAAATTCTTAATAAGTTGGTCGTGTCATGTGCAAACCTGTGTTTATTATTTCATGTAAACAAGAAATATTTGGTTGGTATTCTTATTATTTTCTCAAAATTGAAATGATGCATTCAAATACATTTAGTTATGTGAATGTATTCAAAGTAGATTCGAATAAATAGATGCACAATTTTTGTACAACATCCATTTGTTTCCTTAGAAGTATTAGAAATTACATGAACGTTGCTATTATTATGCATTTCTTTTAACAAAATGGATCCGATATAATTGCAATATAAATATTAGATATCAAAGTATAAGAGGTTTTGGATTTCAATTGTCATCTATGTTTTTAAATATAAAGCTACATATTCTTTTCTCGGTGAGCAAATAATGCTAACTTATATCTAATAATTTGTTGAGTGTAGAAATATTTCAAACCTAAATATTATTTTTGTTAGGAGTGCTCCCAAAAATACAATTAGCATATTCTAATGCTAATCCATAACACCTCAATAAAAAATCATAATAACAAAGAACTACAAATGCATCTATATAAATAATAGAAAGGAAAAGTAAAGTATATTTATTATTAGTGTGAAATAACCGTATAATAATAGTGATTTAGTAAAGATTCCATGATGTTTGGAATATTGGTTTCTAAACTCAAAAAAATGAAAACAATAATTAGGAGAAAGTCTATAAACCAGGCATTCATGCTAAGAATTGTTGTGCAATCTTTTAATTGCATATTTAGATAAAGGAAATAAAGATATTTAAGTTATTTAACTTGAAAGTGTTGAAAGAACTCTACAAACTTATCTGTGTCATATTATTGTTTGATAGCATTAATGGTTTGGTGAGGATGGGAATGCTATAAAGAATTACTCTTGGAATAGAATAATTTTTTATTATTAAACTTTAGGGTTATAATATTGGGGTCTTCACAAAGGCAACTTAATAATTTGTACATGGACATAAAAAAAAAATTCCAAGGTAGTGTTTCTAAAGCACTTAGTAGTGCATTATTCATCAAGAAGTATATGGTAAAGTAAGAACTTAAGCGATGAAAGCTAAGAGCGCTTCTCCTTCACCTTTTTGTTAGCTTACTTATTTTTAATTTGTGTTATGTTAAATTACACATTTGTTTGTTACTTCTGCTAGAGCTCTTAGGCGTCATATTGATTTTTAAGCTTGCATTGGTGCATATTTTATAGATTGTGTTATAATTATAGTCCATTGTTATTTGTTGTTTACTTCTTAGCTTAGTGATTATATGTGCTTTATTCTCTTAGAAAAATATATAATTTTTATATTAGAGATTTCCCTAGTATAGCTATATATGTATAATGTTTTACATGGATATATTAAAGCTATATGCTTCACTTATTTAAAGTATTTTTTATGTTTTGAAGTTGAAGAATCTTTACATGGCCATCCCTTTGTATAACATGCTTTCAAAATATACATTCTTCAATTAATTCATTATATAGTGCAACACTAATTATTAAGTCTTGAAATATAGCTTATTCACCATTATCTATTGTTGAACAACTTTGAATGACCAATTTAATGTTCTAATACCATATTTGCCACAACTAATATCAACCATTCAAAAATATTTGTTGGTCTCATTTTAATTTATAATTATTATAAATCTACTCCAAATGCAAAATCAATATTTACGTCCAATACTACATGAGAGCAACTACAACTTTGATAATCAATGCAATTTATTCATCATATTAATATGCATTCAAATAAAAAGAAGCCATTAACTTAGGAGTATGTCGAATTTAGCCTATGTTACTTGTTTAAATGCCATAAATAATACTAAGGTTCTACCTCAAAGTTGTCCTGTCAATATTCTCAAAAAAATATTAATATAAATGAGCATAGGAATCTGTTAATAATAGTTGAACAATATGAAACTTATATCAACTTTATTAAACTGGTAATGGAGGTTTTAAAAGAATGCTAAAAGGTATTACTAGACTTTAAAGCTCATAATTAATATGAAAGTTCAATCCTTCAAGCTAACTAGCCAATATTATTAAAAGTCATAATGTAAATTGCTATTAACTTGTTAATAATAGTTTTATATCAAGAATTTTTTTCTTAACTTAAATAATATTGTAGTAGGGCTTGTTGAATCTAAACTTGTTTGTTGGGTGATGTAGAATCTTACTTAGGCACGTAGAGAGTAAGACAAGTTCATACAAGACTAGACAGAAAAAAATGTAAAGATATAAGAGTTCTATTATATAAAAATATGACTATATGTAGGAGATCATAATATAAAAATCAACTTTCTTCCTCTCAAAAATAGTAAAAAGTTAGAGGAAAAGTCTCTCATCCACAAGATTCCTCATTATATAGGATGTAAAGGTTGATTACAAAAGGAAATTATGTGTCAGTTTCTTGATTCTATATGTCAGTTATAATACAATCTGATAGCTGCTTAGGTGCAACCACTAAAAGACTCACTTGTGCTTTGGCGGTTGGGCGAGTGTTGTATGCCGATTAGCGAGTCTTCTAATGTAGTTGCTTGTATGAGTTAGTAAGTCTAACTTTGGTTGCTTGGCTAAGGAAAATTCTTTCACACACTCACCCAGGTGAAAATGAGTCATCCTGGATGGTCGACGATTGAGTTTTTGTCTCGGTCTCTGCTACTGGTTCGTTCGTTAGGTCCTTGTATGCTTTTTGGGGGGTACAAAGCTAATGTCAGAATACTAAAAGATTTCATTAACTTTGAAGCTTTTATTTGCTAGTAGTCATTAATGTCAAAAATGTAGAATACGATAATACACTTAGTAACAATACTTAAATTATGATAGAAATATGTTTTTTTTTTAAATTTAAAGATTGAACATGTGTCTTGCAAGGCCCCTTCAAGATTGTGTAATTTGATTAAGAGTGAAATAGTTTGGAAACAGAAAAAAATGGGGCAACTAATCCTCATGCAATATAAATTTATGCTTTACTCTTAATATTGTGGAAATTAAATCCATCCATCCACAAAATTGAGTTTCATTATCTAGAATTTGACTTATTAATGCCATAATTGACTTATAAAATAATGAAAATCACACTTATTATTTTGATCATATTAATTTAGATATTCTATACTAAAGGAGAAAAAACTTAAAAGCATAGGTGTTCTCCTATTTTTGATGTTTTTCACCAATATGGTACACTTAAGCCAATTGATTGCAAATGGAGTTCATAGATTCAAATAATTAGACTTGTTAATTTCAAAATTGGATCCATCAATCTCCAAAATAGTTTGTAAGCACATTGTGATCTTCCATATGATCATAATATAATGATATTTATTATTCCAAAAGAGAGAAATATAAAAACTAATAAAGTGACTCTTGATAAATATGATCTGCTAAAAATAGATGAACATTTTCTCTTTTAATAACTATTGAAGTTGATATTTATAGAAAATAGATGAATAATTCTTTTTTTAATATCATTTTTAAAAGAGTTTTATTCAAGATAGATGAATGTGCTTCTTAGTTAATCTTAAAGTCAAATGAATAAGATGTTCTCCTTCCTCAAGATTTTGGACTAGGTTAAGGATTTAATGATCTCAAGTAGGATTTGGAGAAAAACACATGCTCAAGAACAACCAAGATCAAATGAATGAAAAAAAAATTTACAAAAAAATGGCAAAAAAGTACAAGAGAGTTATTCAATTTATATAATTCAATGAGATCCATGATTGTACATAGAGATAAATGTTCACTACTATAGGAAAAAAAAGGTCTCAAATATTTTCTCCTAAATATTTTTCTAACTTTTATCTTAGTAGGATTCTTTCTTAGTTCTATTATTTTCTCTACAAGCCCAAGCATGATTCTTCCATCAACTATGCTTATTGGAGTTAGAGAATCCCATATTAGATAACCTCATCAGCCACCAACCCCTATAACAGTAATTGATTTCCTTCGTAAAGGCCTCTAGTGTCGAAATGCCACCTTTGGCCTTTTAATGGTTATTATTGACTGCCCAACAATGATACTGATTAATATAACAATAATTGATTTCCTCTTAAGAAGGCCTTTGGTGTCCAAATGCCTTCAAAATGCCACCTTTGGCCTTTTAATGGTTATTATTGACTAGCCAATAAAGAAATCCCTATGTATGATACTGACTAACATAATCATAATTGATTTCCTCTTAAGAAGGCCTTTGGTGTCCAAATGCCTCATTTAACCTTTTAATGGTCATTATTGACTACTCAACCAAGAAATTCCTATGTATGATATTGACTAAGATAACTACCGATCTTTGATGACTCCATTGATCGCTTCTCTAACCTTCAGCTTGACAATTGGTTGAATAAATGAGAAGAATGAGTAGTGCCTTTAACTCTATATAATTATCTCATTATATAATGCGAATGATATGCAACCAAGGTTTTGAAAATCAGACCAAAAATGGAATCAAAATGAGAAGTTTAAGGTTTAATGGTTCAACTAGAGTTAAATTGGAAGACATAATAAATATTAAATTTATTTTAATATGATTTAAATGATGTAATAATGGTGCACTAATGATATTTTATCAACTTATGTACAATATTTTAATTTAGGATAATTCACTATTAATTTTTTTTAATATTATTCTAAATTAGAATTTTGGGACATGATATTTTAATTATTTTCTTTGCTTTTAATTTAAATTTTTTATTTTTATTATAATCGGCCGACTCTTCAAAAATTGATTAAGAATGTCACTTCACTAGTTTAACACTAGATTTGTTCGATTTTATGCAAAAGTATTTTGGACTTGAATCAAATTCATCATAGGATTTATTTATGGTTGAATCGGTCGAATGGATCAATTTGGTTCAATTTTTAAGACCATGTATGTAATAATCTTATTAAGGTTAAGTGGTATGTTATATACTTGTATATTCAAGAATATATGATGATTACTTAAAATAAATTTATATGATTGATTTTTTAAAATTAAAATTGGTGAGAAAATTATCTCCTTGTCGTAGCATTGTGCTTTAAAGAAGCATCAAGTTTTTTAACATGGAGTTTATATTGTCTTCAAGTAGTGTTACAAGATAGATGGAGACACTGGTTCTCAGTCATGCAAAAGTGGTGGTTCAACTAAGATAGGGTGAAGGTATAGTTGAAGATAAGTAAGAGTTTTGGTTTATAGTTTCTTTTGACTTGGGGATTTAGTTTATAATTTTAAGAAATGATAAAATTTAGTTTTACCAGGTTAACCTAAGTCATGAAAGTTTTATTTGTTTATTGGGATGGACAATTAATAATAGATGCTTATGCTAATAAGAAACTTGGAATCATATATAAAATCCTCACAAAATGAGGGTGAAATCTCTGAATAGCATTTTATCTATAGTTATTGCACTTATATTCTATGAAAGCTTCTAGCAACTAGTCCACTAGAAATTTATTCAATAAATTTTCTAGCGGCTATGCTACTGGAAATTAAGCAATTGATAATCTGTTGGATAATTTGCTAAAAATTCTAAATTGTTGTCAATTTTTTTTCGATGGAGAGTCCATTAGTTTTTGTTCTTTGTTGCTATAATGATGGGATGACATTAACTCATTCTCCAAAATTCAAAGATTTCTAAAAGGATAGTGGTGAGCAAATGCTAGTTATCAACCTAAGATGATGTTCGCTAAATCACTAGTTGATTTGTTGATAAATGATGCGTGTTTGATGAATGAAAATTTGTTATTTTGTCATAGTTGGTATGGTTTTCATCCATAATCGTAAAGACCTTTCCTATTGCACTATTTTTATTTTATTTAATAGCTATATCTACTCTAGAAATTTGAGATACTTATTGCTAGTGTTTCTTTAATCTTTTTTTTTTAATACCATTCATATATGGAATTCATTCCTTCTTTGGTTTAAATAATAATTACAATATAACACATGTTTCTTTTTAGTTCCTTTATTTAGGGACCTTATTAGATATTAGAAAATTTTAAATTGACATTCTAAAAGCTCAAGCTTGTGACAAATATGTGGTTGCATAAAAATGGTATCATATACACATTGTTAGTTGCAATTAGGTTGATCAAATCATTTTAAGTTGTAGTAATGGTTGTGCGGATCTCCTTCGTCATTCTCTCTTTTAGATATTTAGACAAATGTGCGCTATGATATACATCCTTTTTCTCTTGTAACTATGATTGCATAATTGGTTTTTAATAATTTTCTTACCAACTTTTGTATAATATTATCCTAATCTTATCATTTAACGAACGACCTAAACATGAGCTATTCGTGAATAATAAAATTTTTTGATAGCCCCATCCAAACAAAGGCAAGGCCATACTTGACATGCCATTGGTAAGAACAACCAAGGAGGTGCAGTGACTCACTAAGTGAGCTGTCAGACTGAATAGATTCATCTCTAAGGCAAGTGAGTGTTGCTTATGAATTTTCAAGATATTAAGGAGCATCAAGAAGTTCAAATGGATTCCAAAATGTGAGAAAATTTTTAATGATTTAAAAGATTTATTCATCTCAAACCATCACTACTATAAAGTCCTAAGAATAAAGTGACACTACTATACTTGAGAGTTGGAAAAGAAGCAATAAGTTCTGTGTTAAGTAGAGAAGATGGGGATATATAATGGGCAATTTATTATGTCAGTAGGTCGCTAAGGGGTGTCAAGTTGCATTATCCAATTATGGAGAAACTTGCACTCATGCTCCACATATTAGCTCAGTGACTTTGGCTGTATTTCCAAGCTCCCTTGATTCAAGTGGTGACTGATCAGCTGCTCAAATTAGTGCTCTCGAAGTTAGATCATTCTGAGTGATTGCTTAAGTGGTTGATGCTATTTATTGTGTTCAATATCTTATACTCGCCTCAGATGACGATCAAAACAGAAGCATTTGCCAGCTTTCTCATAGAATTCAATGACCCACTATCATGGTGCTATATGTGGATTTGTCTTCTAAAGAGCAAGGAATGAAATTGATATTGTGTTGAAAAGCCTAGCTCTAATCATGATCACCTAATGAGTAAAATTCAAATTTTGATTCACCAACAATCAATCTGAGTATGAAGCACTATTCATTGGACTCCCATTCACACAAGGACTCGACACAAAGCATATTATAATTTATTTAGATTCTCAACTTATGATGAATCAAATAAATGGAGATTACGAGGTGAAGGTTGAATCATTACATAAATATTTGCTCAATGTTAGAAATTAAAAAAACTTGAATATTTTAAGATAGAATAAGTTCCAAGAGATGAAAACAACTCGCTAATCTATCATTAAGATCGAGTGAGCTCAAGGAGTAGCCTAACTTGCTCAACCTAGCACAGAATAAGGGGAATCCATGCAAATTGTGAGAGAAAGTTTGCCTAGTTGAGTTGACCTCATCAAAAAGTCTTTACTGACTTGAGAGCTAAAAGAAAGCATCAATGATCCTAAGAGATATAAAATCAAAGTCGCTTAGTATGTCTTGTTTAGTGGCGAGTTGTTTCGAAGGTCAAACACCTCATTAAAATAAAGGTGTGTTCGTGAAAGCGATTAGGATAAAGTGCTTGCATTTAAGAGAATGTGTGAGCCACTCTGGAGGAGGGACATTTGCCCGTTGCATCCCACAACAACGGTACTTCTAATCGACTTTAAAGATGCAAAAATTTTTGTTAGGAGGTGAAAAATATCAGAAGTTCACCACTATGCAATTGTAGCCGCCTCAACCACTACAACCCATCATAAGCCCTTGGACTTTTGTAGTGTGGGGAATGTAATTAATGGACCTCTATTAGTAGCCAATAGATAAAGAAAGTTTATACTTGTCATTATCGACTACTTCATCAAGTGCATTAAGGCTACTTATGTTGATCATCATAAGTAATAGCCACAGTTCATCGATAAGTAATTAAAATAGTTTTATGAGTCTTTGAGAATCTGCCTCATATTCTCCTCAGTGCATCACCCTTAAACTAATAGTCAAGTGCAAGTGGCGAATAAGAAGATTCTCAACTCGTTAATGAAAAAAGTTGAATGCCCAAAGGTAAAGTGGGTTGATGCCCTACCTATTGTTCTTTGGGCTCTTAAGATGACTCCACCATCAGCGATTGGACATACCCCATTCATCTTGTCATACAATATTGAAGCGGTCTTGTTGGTCGAGTATGAGTTACACAATCAAAGGGTTATGGTGACCATCAAGCTCGATCAAGATACTATCGAATTAGAAAGATCAAATGTAAAGTCATGATGAAGTATCACTTAAAAAGGAAGAGACCAAATGATGAATGTCTAATTACTACAACAACAACATCAAAGAAAAGCATTTTAGGTTTGATGACTTAAGATGAAAGACTAGACGTAATTGCTTGGCAAAATGTGCTCAGCAAACTCACCCACACTTAGGATTGTCACTACATTATCAAAAGGTAGGTTGGGGTAGGATACTATCAAATGCATAGGCATTTAGGACAAGATGTACCCTAGAATTATAGTGCAATTAATTTGAAGAAATTCTTCCCCTAAGGAAAGTTTTATTCTTGTATCATTTTTTTTCCTTTTAGTAAGTTTATCTTTTTTGAAAAATTCTTGTATTGAAATTTGCAGGGAAAATATTAGTATTCATAAAAAAAATAAAAATAAAACTCCACCCTCCAAATAATCACAACAACAACTACAACAAGCCTTTATCCCACTATGTGGGGTTGGCTACATGAATCTTTTTCTTTCCATTGTCTTATTAAGTGTCAAATTTTCATTTAATTCTAATAAACTAAGGTTATTTTTTATACATCCTAGTCAAGTCTTTTAGGTCAACATCTACTTAAATAATTAAAGTTCAATTATACAATTATAATATCTCCAATTAAATTTTTATTATACAAAATATAAACTTTGTATAAGTCTAATTAAATGCTTTACTTAAATTAGTTTTTTATGTTCGTACCTTCAAGTCCTTAATATCTAATGAATTTTTAATTGAAAAATATTAATCATTCAATTTTCACCGTTAAAAGATTTTAATAATATGTTTAATTTCATTGATAATTTTTTGCATTTATATAATATAAATTATATCTTTTGGCTCTTAATACTCTAAAATATATTATCTTTATGTTTGCATTTATATATGTATATTTGTGCGCTCCAAAAATTCTCCATCAACTTCTCAATTAAGAGAGTATGATTTAATGTCGGTTAAATTTTTAGAAGGCAGATGAAATAGTAGATAAAACACTGTCTAGAGATTTCACCCTCATTTTGCGAGGACTTTAGATCTGGTTCCAAGTTTTCTATAAGCGCAAGCACCTATAGTTAATTTCCCTTCCCAATGCTGAGAGAGAACTTTCGATTAAGGCTAGTCATTAATGTATAGCATATAATAGTAGTATGTTGAGTTTTGGAATTTAGATTTATGAAAGTCATCATCTTTTAATTTAAAGTGAATGGTTGGGGGAACGATGACGTGCCTGATCAAGATCCCATGATTTCGTCATCTTGGGCTACCATGGTCCTTATTCTATTTAGTCAGAGGAGGTAATCGACCCAACCTGACCGAAGGATCGTTATCAGTAGTCATGAGTTGAGTCATCCAAGAGAACCTTGTAGACCTCAGGTGGTGTTTGTCTAAGGAGATAGACTTAAGTCCACCTTAGTTGACAGATGACTTTTTGCCTTATCAAGTGCTCACTTTAGTTTACAACTCAAGATATAGAGCCATTGGGGAGCATATACAGGCTACAATCGTGACCATAATATAATGGTTTTATTTGGCGGCAATCATTCGATTAGAGGACTCTGGTCATAACCACATCATATATGGAGCCTACTAGCCAAATCACATGGATATAAGACACAAGCCACATCCTTATTGGCATAAGATTATTTGAGTGTGAATATAGATGTGTAGTTGACTTGACATTGGCTCTTTTATAAGCTAGAATTTTCTTAATTTGCCACCTAGGATAAATAGTAGCGAAGGTGGATTAATTGGAGTTTGTTTTAAGTATTTAAGGATTGAATTTCATTTAGACATTTATAACTTAATATTATATTAGAATCTTCCTTTAAATTAAGTAGAGAAAGCTATAACATCACTAGGTTTTGTTAACCCGGACCTAGTTCGTAGACCTAACCGGGAATCAACCCACGCAACATTCTTAGACACTAGATTCATGCATTCAGCTTAGTGTCGAGGCCATGCAGGTTACTTATAATACTTGTATGAATTTTGAAAAGATTAAATTGAATTGACGATTACTTCATAGTTCGTACAAGAATGCATCTCTTTCAAATGATTGCACAAATTTTGAAGCACTTGAATTGAGTGAAAGTTGGCTCCATAATTTATGCAAAATTAATATATTTGAAGTCTATTAAGAATTTAAGTCAACGTCTTCTGTCTGCTAGCATTAATATGGTGCAGATCCGATGGCATAAGGTGTTTTAGATCTTGTTCAATTATTTGAAATAATATTTGTTTGCTTTGCATCTAGTTCTGTATTCATTAAATTCTCAAACTCTAATGAGACTTAGCTCATATTTGTTGATGAATTTGCAAGTCCATCATTAATCTCATTCAAGTTCTTTGATTCTTTTCAACTACCTGATGTAGAATGTAACACAGTCCGTTGTAAGTTTCATTTACACTCATTAATAAGCTGTCGAGTTTTCATGTAAGCTCATATTTATTTAAAGGCTTTTAGAATTTTTGTACATATAGGTTTTGCTTCAATTTATCATTTTCATTTAAGTTCAATTTAAGCTTATCAACACTTTTATTTGTTATTGTTTAAGTATCCCATCAGTCCAAAATTTGGCAGCCTCCCGGTGTCGTCCTCACATAGGGGGTTGCATCATGGGCTATTTGGCCTTCCCGCCAGCTTTACTGAGCATAACGGTCAGTGTCTTGCGACACTATGGCTATGGTCTTCTACCTGTTTAGCTCTACTGGGCATAACATGACATTTAAACACCTGTAATTTCAATTTAGATTTTAATTTTGAGCTTAGATTTCATTTTGCATTAAACTAATTAAGTTCTCTCAATCAAATTTAGACCTCCCAATCTTCCCCACATACAGGCTGCTTAGCTGAGCCTTCCACCTTGCTTAAAAAAGCATGCATAATTAGTATCTTGCGATACTATGATGTAAGAAGTCTTTTAAAC
This sequence comes from Cymbidium sinense, assembly GCA_021442155.1. NCBI lineage: Eukaryota > Viridiplantae > Streptophyta > Magnoliopsida > Asparagales > Orchidaceae > Cymbidium > Cymbidium sinense. Next base: position 182,577,238 of record CM038216.1, read on the forward strand.
CCACCACACTTAAAAAAATATGCATATGCCTTCAATACCTGCTTAAGAGGCATCCTGGTTTCTTCTCCATGTTGAAGCAGCACGCACCACGCACCATGCACGAGTACTTTTATCTAGCAAATATTTGCAATTACATTGAAACAGTAAGTACAAAAATTTAACATGCTAAGCAAGAATATACACAAGTGTTTGGAATGGAATTCGACAGCCTCTTAGCATCATCTCCGTGTAGGGGGCTGTCTCGGGGGCTATTCGACCTTCCCGTCAGCTCTACTGAGTCTTGCGACATTACGGCTATGGTCTTCTAATTCATTAGCTTTACTGAGCATAACGCGGTCTTCAAGCTTGTCAGCTCTACTTAGCATAATGAGTCCTCAACACCCCTTGTGGTTCATTTATTAAGAGTGTTTTTGAAATAAAGAATTTTCTTCATTGTTTACTTTAGCTTGCTTTAGTTTTGAATCTCTTCACATGCAAAAACTATAATGTACAAGCTCTTTCTAATATTTATTGTTTGGGCATTAAATTGAATCCTGAAATAGAACACTCTTAGCTTGGCTTCTACGTAAGGAACCTTCATTAACTCTAGGAAGAACTACTGACATTTATCAATGCTTCCCTTATCTTAAGTGTTGTTCATGAGATACTCCTTGATTATCTAAAATAGATTCATCCAATGCTACTGATGCATTCTAACATCTCTAACCTCTTAAAAAAATGGATTTAAGGGTTGTGCTGTAGATATCTCCATCTCAATTGAAAGAAAGGAATTTGATCAAGGTTTTGGAGCACAACAATGACTTGAGGCTTGAGTTCCATAGTGTGCAATCCTGAGTGGAGGTAGGTGAGCTGCAAGGTGAACGGTGAGGCTAGATGTTGTGCATGCTGTTGGTGATAACATGACCTACAAAGTGTCTTGTCAATAGTGTCACAAACATTGTTAAAGCAGCAATTTCTAGAGTTAAGGCAACAGTAGCTACAAAAGAAACTAGTGGGGGAGTGCTAGTAGTCTTTGGTTGTTGGCAAGGAAGAGTAAATGTGAGATCATGGAGAGGAGACATGCATCTCGTCAATTTTTTGTTGTCCAAGAGTAGTTTGGTATGACACAGTAGACGAGGGGTAGTGGAGATCGGTCGACAAAATATAGGTTTGATGGGTATAAAAGATGGAGGAAGTTGAACTGCAACTTACTGCATGCAGTAAGGAGAAATCTTGGGAGAACCAGTGGCTTGTAGGGAATGGTTGGGTTCGGCTGAGAAGGCGACTCCGAGAGGAGTTCAACCTGATCTATAGATCTTCAGATGTCTAGCGAGTAATGTTGCGTGAGAGATGAGGTTAGAAATGTGTAGAGAGAGAGAGAGAAATGTTGGAGAGCTGGGTTGATCAGCCGGGAGTACGTGATAGATTTTGAGTATGAGCATGGCTTGTAGGGAGAACGTCATCGAGTTGTAGCACAGTGTGGAGGAGACTTAGAGCTTTGATCTCCGTATGGGAGAAGTAAGAAAGACGGAACTAAGAAGGTTCCTGCTATTGGGCTGCTGCCAATAGATTGTATATAGGATTTTTTTTCTTTATTTTTATCAAGTGACGGGATAGGAAGATGGCTTTACGGCATGCATGAGATAGCTTGGACTACAAAAAGTTGCAAGATTTATAATGTTAATATAGAAACAAATTACAATAGTTGTCTTCATTATTAACCGTATAAGCAAAAAAAAATTTTATGATCTTAATGAGAAAATGTGCAACTCAAGTATTAAAAAAGAATTTAATTAACTTTACATAGCTGCGTGATTGTGCCCTTATTATTGATAAGTGACATAAGATATTAGATGATTTATTAATTCAATTTTGACTTTACATAGTCGTGTCATCACATAGACAAATTGAATATCAATTTCAGGTTATTTCAATATTCTGGATGCAATGATGCAGGCCATTTGTCGACCAAAGATTGTTTCGTGCAATTTCAGCAGCATTGAGTTTATTTAAACTTTGATTTGCATGATATCGCATCCAAAGCTCGTCAAATTTGCTCCATAAACCAATCTGACTCGTGGATCATGTGGGGAGGTCAACAAATGCCCTCCAACAAATGTGATTCACACATGGAGTGAGTCATGTTTGTTGAAATTTGGTTGACCCTTGAGTTGGCCATGGATCTTGAATCACTTCAGCTTCACTTTCAATAGCTTATGGATTTTTGATGGAATTTGTCATTAATATGATGTGTTGTGTTTGGACGAGCCAAATGATAAGATTGACTGATTTGTCCTGATTAACTTGTCGGATGGATATGAGCTTCTTCCACTATCTGCTCTCTGTTTCAATGGATTTGCTGAATATCTCATTCTTTTGTAAGTAGAATTGAAATTTCTCCGACCTTAGTTTCATGCTTGATTGGGTTTGATGGAAGAATTAGTTTGTTTACTTTGAGAATTAATATTTCTTTTGTCCTAGCTTTAAGCTTGACGGACTTGAAGAAGGATTGCCTTAATTTGTCTATATTGACTTGTCAGGAAGTGTATGTTTGTCCTCAGTGTTATGCTTCTTGCTTTGACAGAATGGCTAAAGGATACATATCGATGACCCAACCCTCCAGCTTATATTAGGTCTATAATGCTGAGTTATCAATCCAACAATGAGTGCTCTAACGGACTGATTAACCATGAAATCCCTTTAGTTCGGTCATTGGCTTTGTATGAATTATGGAATTTCTTCTTCGGCCCTGTGCTTTCTGCTTTGGCAAACTTGATGAGCAAATTGACTTTGATATGTGCTTTGTGCTTGATCAGACTGTTTGAAAAGAGATTGAAATATCACATTGTAGGCAATATAGAGATCGATTTGAGGCTGCTTTGAATTGAGAGTTGTTTCCTAAGATTGTCTTGGTCTATTGATCGAGTAAAAATATCTCTTGGATTCTAGCTGTTTGCAGTCACTAAGTTAAATTTGGTTTGGGATTGAACAATTATCATCATTGGACTGACGAGTAAAGGCTCTTTCACTGCGGCCTTTTCTTATGACTTGTTGGTGAGGAAAGCATCAACAACTCGGTCAATTGTGGGCTTATTGAGTCCGACCTTTAGAACCTACTCGAGTCTTTGACTTAAGCTATGATGGATTGATGGTTTGTTTATTAGACTAACAAACGAGGGCTCTTTCACCGCTACTTTTCCTCGCAGCTTGTTGATTGAGGAGAGTGTCAACAGCTCAGTCATTTATGGGCTTGTTGAGTTCGACCTTTAGAACTCGTCCGATTCCTAGACTTGAGTATGCAAAGATTAATGATGTTTCAACTTAGCTGATTGAAACTTCCAAAATTGAGAATTCTTCTAACTTGATCTTTAGAATTATAATACATCTGAGCGACAAACCTCAAATCTTTGAAGATGCCTCATTTGTGTCATGATTGAAAATAACTTTGCCTTCTGCACATATAGTTGGGTGTAATTCTAGTGGTAATAATTTTGAAAATTTATTTGGGGATCTTGACTCAAAGCTTGATGCCAAACTAAATTTATAGAAAGTGCCTCTTGCCTTATATAAGGAAGCTTAACAATCTGTTAATATAAAAAAATTAAAATACCCCTGTTTGACAGGGGGATTTTCAGCTGACTTGAGACTGTTGCACCACATATAACATGTTTGAGAATTGATGCTATTTTTCAATTGCACGCAGTTAGAATAGGCTTAAAATCAAGCATCGTAGGTGTAAGTGTTTATTTAGGGATCTTCGTATAATACGCGATGCCAACCTAGATAAATATAAAAAAATGCCCCCTGTATTATATGGAGATTCTCATGATAATCATGATGTATAGTATTTTTAAGTATTAATCATTGATTGGTGGCATCAATCATTGATTATTCAAAGTGACAAGTTTGACATAATGCGTGATGTCAACCTAATAAATATAAAAAAATGCCCCTAGTATCGCAGGAGGATTCTCATGATAATCATGATGTATAATATTTTTAAGTATCAATCATTGATTGGTGGCATCAATCATAGAATATTCAAAGTAACAAGTTCATAGGCACATTTGTAATAAGTCTTCTCGATGGCATAAAAGTCTTGTCAATCCAAGTTTGATTTTCCACCAATTCTTTGATAGCAAATGAATGATCTCTTTAACACTAAGAGAATATCACAGAATTTCCTCATTCATTTATGTGGCTATTAACTTTTTTTAAGAAAACAAATAAACATAAAGAAAAGAAATTTCAGAGAATGATAATTTAATAAAAAAACTAAAAATTTGTAAATGCTGGTTATGCAAAGAGGATGTATATTATGCTACTGAATGTCCTAAAATAAAGAAAGTCTCAGGAATAAAATCTGTTCAAATTATAAAAAAACAAGAATTAGCACTAATCTTTGATATCATTGAAATCAATTTTGAAGAAGAAATCTATGAATTATCTAATTAAGAGGAAGATCTTATTGATCAATATTATTATTCAGATAATAATTTAGAAGAATACTTATATTCTGATTAAATGTTTGAACTTGAACAAATAATTAATATAGATGAAATTATGGATGATCAATCAGGATACAGTAGATAATTAAATCTTTCAGAAGATGAATATAAAAAGATTAGAAAAAGAAAATTATCGTAAGGAATAAAAGATTGTTTTGATATGCTAATATTAAAATAAAAAAATCAGTTCATTACCTTTGTATTTGAAAGATTGGGTTATTCTGAGGTGCCGTCATGAAAGAATCGTCACTGACCAGAAAGTTTCAGTCATACCTGTGAATGTGACCTCTCTGCGAGTTGAACTTTTTGTACTAGAAAGGCATAATGCTGAAGCCTCATTTTCTAGAGGAAAATTGAGTAGAAGGCAAAAAAGAGAGAATAAATGCTGAACTTCGAGCTCAATAGTTGTTGCCCAAATAACTAGCCATGCAACCAAACTTGATGCCACAAGTGAGTGTTCCTACTCACAACAAATTTTAAAATCTCAAGTGGGTGAAAATAAATAGTTCTATTGGTGATATCAAACAATCAATATGGTAGCAGCGGCACCAAGCTATATCCCCATAAAGGAGGCATATTGAGACTTTGTCCTTCAGAGTGCACAGAGTGTTGAAAGTTGTCAAGAAGAAGGGTCTTATGAAGAAAAAGTATTAAGGCTCAATTATTAGAGAAAATGAAAAATCTTCACTAAAGAAGCTACTCTCAGTGGGTATTGCTCAAGATCGTCCTAAGCAATTTATGCACGGTGAACATGGGGCGTGACATCTGAATCGCATGTTCTAGAATCTACTACCGAAAGGTCCCGGTAGAAAGAAAAAATAAATATAGAGGCCGAAGCCTTGACAAGAAGTAACAACACAAAAGATTCTTCATATGGAAGCAAGCTAACCCAGAGGAAGCAGAGAAAGAGAAATGCTAAATTGCATGCTCAACAACCATTGCTCGAACAAAAAAATTATATAATCAGCTATGGAACCAGAAGCAAGTGTTCCAACCCAGAATAGGTTTGAAAACTTAAGATGAGTAAAGTGGAACAGCTCTACTAGTGAAATTAAGTAATCTTTTTGGGCTCAATAGCTTCAAGCTCTGGCTCCCCTAGTTAGAAAACTCGAAACTGTATATGCAAGAGTGCATCGGGTTGAAAGTTATAAAGGAAAGGGGACTAATGAAAAGGAACTATCAGGCTCCGCCAAGGAGATCACATCTCATAGTAATAGCAAGGCACCAATCCAATCAAGTCCCGCACAGTGAGCATCGAGACGTGATACTTGGACCACAGGTCTAAGAATCTGTCATCAAAAGGTCCCGTCAAAAAAGTAAACAAATTTGGAGGCCAAAGTCTCGAAGTGAAACTGCCTTAAAAAAAGATAATGACGTGATATCTAAACCATACTCCCATAGATCCGCCACAAATAAAACTCGTCAAGAATGGATACCTAAGAAAAAGAATTCCTATGACGAAGTTGATGACAATTGATACCCTAGAGAATCTTCTGGGGGATCCTGTCATCGATCAATTTCACCCCCTCGAATTACAGTCTCTTAGTTAAGGAGGTGTCTATGTCGTGCTATGAGCTAGAGATCCACCAGACTTGCAGCTCTGAAATATACTTTCAAGGAGAAGAAAGAAATGAAGATATTGTAAGCGAAGGTTGTCTATATGATGGAACGAACAAATGAGCTTTTTGCTCAACAATATCGATAGCATAAGTCCTGAAGAATATTGTCTAATATCTATTATAGAGAACTATTGTGGAGGAAAATAGTATAAGACTCTTTGAGTTCATTGAAAGATGAGAGAAAAAGAACAAAGAGATGAAGATAACCCATTGTTTATAAATGATGTTGCATTGGTTCAAGCACATACTTCTTTAAGACTATCATCTGCTAACTAGGCAGCCAATCAATTTTATAGACTTTATGTCTTAACTCTAGATTGCCAAGCCAGATGAAGAGGAAGATAACACGTCATGCTAAGTGGATACATATTGTATCATTCATGTGATGCCAGATGTTCCTTATTCGAAGTATTTAAAATGATAATTGGAGTTGAGCATTCTCGTTAAACCTAATGAAATTTTTTCCAAGAAAGAAGCAAGAGTCAAGGGAAATAATATCTAAATTTGTTATGATGGCCTTGTAGAATAATAATTGTTCAAATGAAGATTTATGTTCTCTTGATGGAGGAAGTCAAATTTTTCAATAAAATCCTATATGATGCCCCGTGAAATTAGAGAGTGGTTCTAAATCATCAACCCAATTCTTTGAGATGAAGAATGATTTTAGAGATGATTATTCCGTTAGAAGAATTTAAACTGGATAAAGTGGTCTAAGTTCAACTAAAAGTAACAAAATATTTTCACTACCAACAAAGAATGGGACATCAAGCAAAGGCAGGCCAAAAAAAGAGAGATTCATAAGGACATCATTTCCAAAGATTTAAAAGTGAAGTCAAATTCAAGCAACAGAATTGACTACAACATCTTATTACATATGAGGATGGTCCTTGCACAATTGAGTGTATATGGTGCCCTGTTGATATTGAGAAATCTTTGAGAAACTTTGATACAGGCTCTCAATAGTCCAAAGAGATAAAATGCTTATTTTGTTGAATGCTGTATGACTAAGGTTTTGTAAATACAAAATCTTCTAGTGATTGCCTTCTCTACAGAAGATCCCGTGCTTGGGATGTCGAAATATAGTTGCCCTTTGCATGTTACTATAAGAGTGATAGCATCATAGTGAACTAAATTTTGATTGATCCAAGCTCTTCAATAAACTTATGAGCTTGCATGCATCAATGTGGCTATCTCTTGATATTTAGCATCTTGGGAGAGATAAGCTAATAGTCTGTGACTTCAATAAAAAGGGAAAAGACTTTAAGGACTTTCATCAAATTGCTTAGATTTGGAGAGCTCTAGATGAAGATCAAATTCTACATTATATATGATGACACATCATCCGTTATCTCCACAAGGTCATCATTAGACCTAGAGAAGAAAAAATGAAATGTTATCTGTCAAAGTGTAGAAAATTTTAAAATTCACCAGAGAGAGAGAGAGAGAGAGAGAGATTGATGAACAGTGTGCATGAAGTATAGCTTAAAATAGAAGCTACTAAAGCTCTATTTATTATCATTTATTTTTGATAAATCAAGTTAAACTAAAGTAATATTTGCAGGGTGAGCATCGGGGTGTCATACTTGGATTTTAAATATAAAGTTCCACTGTTTAAAGGTCCCAGTAGAAAATTTTGTAAGGTGAATATCGAAGTGTGATACTTTAAGGGAATTACTTTTCTTAAATTAATTTTTAACTAAATGTTAAAATTTAAGATATAACTTTTAAATTTTTAATTAACACCCAATTCGCCTCCCTCTTAGGTGTATAGTGACTCAAAAACATCAACCATAAAATATTTTATTGGAAAATCTAGAATTAAATTATTCATTTATGTGCAATGAAATTTTTTTGTGTTATTTTGTTTTGGATAAATGTTGTCAAGATTTTATTTTATTTAAAATGAGAATTTGTTGATCTCCACATATGATTCACGAGTCAGATTTGGTTTATGAAGCAAATTCGACAGGCTTTGGATGCGATATCATGCAAATCAAAGTTTAAATACAATGGATGACATCAAAATTGCTCAAAATAATCTCTGATCGACGAATGGACTGCATCGTTGTATCCAGAACATCATAATTTCCTAAAATTGATATCCAATTTGTCTATATTATGACACGACTACGTAAAATCAAAATTAAAATTTATTTAACCTCTCTAATTGAATTAATAAATCATCTAATATATTATGTCACTTATCGTTAAGCACCCAATAATACAGCTGTCTAAAGTTAATTAGATTCTTGAATATTTTAGTTGCACATTTTCTCATTAAGATCATACAATTTCTTTACACTTATGCAGCTAGATGTCCTCTATCTATAATGAAGATAACTATTGTAATTAGTTTCTATCTTAACATTCTAAATCTTGCAGCTTTTTGCAGTCCAAGCCCACCTTATGCATGCCGTAAAGCCATTTGCCCATCCCGTCACTTGATAAAAAAAGATTAAAAAAAATCCTAAATGCAATCTACTGGCAGCAGCCCACTAGCGGGAATCTTCTTAGTTTTGCCTCCCTTCTCCCACATGAAGATCAAAGCTCCAAGCCTTCTCCACACTGTGCTACAACTCGATGATGTTCTCCCTACAAGCCATACCCATACTCGAAATCTATCACGTGCTCTCGGTTGACCAACTTAGCTCTTCGACCTTTCTCTCTCCCTCTCTACACATTTCCAACCTCATCTCTTACGCAACATCACTCGTTGGCCATCTGAAGATATCCAGACTACAGTCGAACTCCCCTCCCAGTCGAGCGCTGGTCCTCCTAGCTGCAAGAGCCGCAACCCAACCATTCCCTACAAGCCACTAGTTCTCCTAGGATTTCTCCTTATTGCATGCAATAAGTTGCCGTTCAACTTCATCTCTTATACCCATCAAACCTACATTTTGCCAGCTGATCTCCACTACCCTTCTATTGTGCCATACCAAGTTGCTCTTGGGCAACAAAAAGTTGACGAGCTGCCCGTCTCCTCTCCATGATCTCACACCAAGTCATTGCTGTTCTCCAAAGCCTTGATCAGATTCTTTTCTTTCAAATGAGAGGGAGATATCTACATCACAACCCTTGAATCTATTTTTTTTAAGAGGCTAGAGATGTTAGAATGCATGACTAGCATTGGATGAATTTGTTTTAGATAATCAAGTACTTACCAAACATCATATACTTATTTCAATTATCATAATATTGTAGCATTCAGAACACATAACGAACCTATCCATACAGATTTTATGTTCTCTCAAGGACAAACTATTCAACCTAATGAAGTATATTATATAAATTTAACACCACTGTCTGATCGGTTATCTCTTGATTTTGGAGAAAGTAGTAGTTTTAGATTACCTAGAAGACAACTCTCATTTAATGAACATAATAATGATCTTATTATCCAACCAAGAATATCTATTGATTCAAGAAAATACAATATTCTAATAATCAATTAATTCTTAAATGATATTACATTTCAACCGAAAATCGAATATCTATTTTATTATATATCAGATCCATAGCTCTCATATTGCTTCTTTAATTCTATCAAATTTATAAATTCAACGAAGTGAACCACATATATATAATGATTATCATGGTACTAAAAATTGTTGTCATAATGAAACTAATATTCTATTTGGTTTTTGTGATATACATAATCAAAGATTAGATTTTCAACATATCTTTTTTAACTAATGACACCGAAAAAGAATGAATTCTAGTATGAATGGATTTCCTACAACAACATATTGTTACCTTTACTGATTCTACTATACGAATTAATTTTTCTATTATCCCACGACATCATAGTTAACTTTCATAGTTATATCCAAATTGAATTATACATCCCTACTTATGAACCTATTCCTATTCATGCCTTATGCGATATTGGTAGTGATATCACCGTTTGTAAGCACTGTATCTTTCCTCCACATATTCTACCTGACACAGATAATTTACTCTTAGATACCTTTAATGGTATCTGTATAATTAATAATTATTGGTCCAATCAAACTCCTCTCTAAAACCCTTATTAAAATATCACGTCTTTGGTGTATGGATGATCCCTATCCCGATTTCATCATTGACAATAACTTAACAATATGTTGTTGTAGGAAATCCATTCCAACTAGAATTCATCTTTTTTCTGTGTTATCAGTTAAAAAAGTATGTTGAAAATTTAATCTTTGATTATGTATATCCTAAAAGCTAAATAGAATATTAGTTTCATTATGATAATAATGTTTAATATCATGATAATATTTATATATATTCTACATGACAGAGATAATTTACTCTTAGATACCTTTAATGGTATTCGTACAATTAAGAATTATCGGTCCAATCAATACACACTCCTCTCTGAAACCTTTATTAAAATACCACGTCTTTGGTGTATGGATGATCCGAGGTCCAATTTCATCCTTGGCAATAACTTAACAATATGTTGTTGTAGAAAATTCATTTCAACTAAAATTCATTCTTTTTCTATGTCATCAGTTTGAAAGATATGTTAAAAATACAATCTTTGATTCTGTATATCCTAAAAACCAAATAGAATATTAGTTTTATTATAACAATAATGTTCAGTACCATTCACTTCATTGAATTGTAAATTTGATGTAATTAAGGAAGCATCTATATAAGAGCTATGTGATCAAGTATCTAAAAAAATAGATATTCGGCTTTCGGGTGAAATGTAATATCCTTGGTGATTTAGATCACATAATTCAACATCTTTCTACTAATCAACGAATTTCTTCTTTATTCTTTCCTATAGAATTTGAAAAAAAAAAATACAATTATGAAAATTTTCAACTAATTTATTTTTCAAATCCTTTTCAGAAAATCCACTCCAATTCTGGGCAAAGAAGAACCTATTGCCCACATTGAACTAATTAATCATACTCTAATTATCCGAGTACGTCCCATGAAATACACGATTGACGCTAAAATTGAATTCAAAACTCAAATATTTAAATTATTACAACTTAAACTCGTAGAACCTAGCAATAGTCCTCATAGTAGCCCCATTTTATTGGTTCAAAATCATGCTAAATAAGTACGTGGAAATGCTAGAATTATAATTAATTACAAAAAATTTAATGATAATACTAAGTTTGATAGATATTTTTTACCTAATAAAGAGGTTTTAATCAATCAAATAAAAAATGCCAAATAGTTTTCCAAACTCAATTGTATAAATTTGGGTTCTGACAAATACGTATACACGAACATAGTAAAGAATTTACTGCTTTTAGTACGCCACAATGACATTATCAATGAAATGTAATACCTTTTGGAATAAAAAATGCAACACAAATATTTCAAAGACGTATGAATCATTTATTTTTTGAATTTAATACTTTTGTTTAATATATGTCGATGATATCCTTATTTTTAGCAATACGTTACCATTACATTTAAAATATTTAGCAATCTTTGCACAAAAAACATACAAGCATGATATTATGTTAAGCAAGAAAAAAAATTGTTTTTGTAACACAAAATATTGATTTTTTAGGACTAAAAATAGATCAAGGATCTATTGAACTACAAAATTATATTCTGCAAAAATTGTTCATTTTTTATTATTAACAATAAAAAAGAATTACAAAGATTTCTATGATGTATTAATTATGCTAAAGTTTTTATTAAAAATTTAACAACGTTATGTAGAAAAAAATGTGTCTTGTAGCTGAGATAAAAATGATGATGATATTTTATAAATTATTAAAATAGCTTGTGAAAATATTTCTAAATTAAAATTTTTTACTAATGGAGAAGAAATAATTATTGAAAGAGATAGTTCAGAGACATGTTAGGGTGTAATTTTAAAAATAAAGTGAAATGAAAAAAAAATTCTGTGTCGATATGCATCTAGCATTTATACACCTACTGAACAAAATTATCATATTAGTGAAAAAGAACTTTTAGCTATTAAAAATAATTAAGAAATTTGAAATATTTCTAAACGGGCATTTTATTATTAGAATTGATAATAAAATAATTATTTCTTTTATAAAAGATAAAATAGTCGACTCATTGCCTAATAAATGACTTATTAGATGATGAAGCTAGTTTTCTGCATCCACTTTTGATTTAGAATATATTAAAAGTAAAAATAATTGCCTAGCTGATACTCTAACTTGAAAATTTTGCATGACATGAGTGTCGAACAAGATATCGAAATACTGCTCAACAAATTACTAGAACATATGGACTCTTAAGCAAATTCAAATAAATTATCTACAAAATTAGATGATCATCTTATCGACAATTATCTTCAAATTCTAGAATTTCAAATATGGAAATTAGAATGTGAAATATCTTATGGTAACAAAGTTTTAACTGAATTACATAAAGTAAAAAATATCTTTCTAGGGAATTAGACGAAGACGAGTTACCTTCCGTTACATAATTACGCTCTCAATTAAAGGATTTTACCACCCTTGAACCAACGATAACTAAGCAAGAAAGCTCATATGAGATAACTACAAAAATAGAACAATACTCTATGGTTCTTCTTAAAGAATCAAAGAAGCAAAAAAGTACACTTAAAATAGCAGAAGAATGACAATAAATTTCACTATTTTAAAAAAAAATTAATTCTCAGATATATTTTCATGCGTATGAAAATATAAATGTGACGTATATTTATGAAGATGCTGATTCTAAATTAGTTCAGGATTATATCTTAGTGGTTTGCTAAGAATGATAAATCTTGAAAATATAACAGTTCTAAATAAATCACCAAAGATATTTATCGACATTGTCAAAATATTTCATTCTATACTAAAGCACTAGAATATATATATCAAACTTTTTTCAGGCATGTCCTAAAATAGTTGAATGAACAATTACTATAATTTAGATTAGAATTAGCAGCGAACCCTTTTATCCTAAATATGTGAACAATAAGAAATTTGTTAAACGAAACAAAGACGAAGAATTTTATCAATTATGGATAGAAACGAAGAAAATAGATCCCTCCAATATATTGGTCTACCATTGTTCGAACAATTTATTTATCTGCAGTCACTACAAACATAGAACAAAGAAGATACATGAAGTAATGTATCTCAAATGGACAAATATACTCTTGAAAAATATGAAACAAGCAAGTACTGAGATAATTTTTATTTTTTGTAAAAAGATGTAGAAATAAAAAATGCATCATTGTAATTATTCTAAAAAGAAAAATAATTTACAAGTAGTAAAAGAGAAGATGGAGAACATACTTATAGAAAACTAAAGCGTCAGCCATGACGTCAGAATTACAATTACATAAGCAGTGATGTCACATACCAGATGACATCGTTACTTACGACACCATCAATTATTAAACGAACCTTTTCTCGCCTATATAAGAAAAAGAAATTTAGAGAAAAGAAGGAGGGGAAGGAAGAGAAGCTTAGAAAAGGAAAGATAGATAGAGAGAGCGAGAGAGAGAGAGAGAGAGAGAGAGAGAGAGAGAGCCATTATGAAATATATATGTAATAGCCATCTAGACTAAAACTTATATTCTCTCTGATTTATGTCTGTAAGTATATTGTTTATTGTATCTTTGTGTGTTCTCATGCTATTGCATCTAATTTCAGAATAATATTATGCTTTTATAATTTCTATTTGATCTGAGTATGCTTAGGGTAAGAAACAAACTAAAGCTATATTGTGATTCTTTGAAGTAATCAGATAAGGTTGTGGTATGTTGTTAAGCCTGCATCTCCCCAAAAAAATTACTGGATTAGGAGAGTCTGCTAAGAACCGGAGAATTTATGGTAAAAAAATCAGGTCAGATATTAATATTATTTACATAATCTAATTCTAGAAATTCATGATAGAAGCGTGATAGACCCTATTAGATATAACCGCGGTTATACTTAGAGCAAGATTAGAGAGAATATTATTTCTTTATGGATTCTGATTTTGAATCTAATAGAATTAAACTTCATAATTTTGAAAAGGAATTAAAAAATTCTTAAAAAATTGAATATAACCGAACAAAACTCTACAAATGATCAGGTAGAGACCCCCTCTAGAATGTTATCAGAGCTTCAAAAAGATAAACTTGAAAAATTTGTAACAAATAGTACAATTTATGCTAGAAATTATGTCTGTCTATGCACTCTTAATTACTATTATCATAATAATTTTCCTTCTTATAATTTTGATTTAAGAGAAGAAAAAGAAACATATAAATGCCTTAAATTAAAAGAGTTTATAAATATCAATGAATCATCCGAAGAGTTAGATGATTTAATCTATATATTACATCAACACCAGTTTATGAATAATACTCTTCAAATTTTCTCTGTAGATAGATATATGTCAGAATTAACTCCTCAAATAACTCTACCTAGTACAAACAGTGTAAGTTCTTTAACTATTTCTATTACTAGACAATAATTCATACCACCAAGTGTTAGTAGAATTCTTACACATAGAAATAATTCATTAAGTCCACAAAAAGACTGTTCTTATGAGCCAATCAGTGGACATGAAATCTATTTAAATCTAGACTACTATAAAATTATAGCAGAAATAGTTGACAAATGAACTATAGAAAATACTATAGCTATTTATCGTTATAATCTTCAAGGTGAAGATGCATACAACTTCATTGAAAATACTTTAATAGGTATTTATAAAAAATGATTTCTCGATCTTAGATCAAGTGAAAAATAAGAAGTTAGAAATACTTGTTTAGCCGAATCTACTATAAGTACATCATGTAAATGGGTAAAAATTTATGCAGATTTTATTAAAAGTGAATTTCTAGGATATAAAATTAGATTCACTACAGAAGAAGAAAATGCAAAAAAAAAAAATCTATAATTGCAAAGCAAAAATTTATAGTTCTCAGTATTTACAATATTTGCTATTTAAATGAATATTGTTGCCAATATTAAAAATTCTTTTATAATATTCTTACTGATAAATGTAATCAATATATATATATATATATATATATATATATATATATATATATATATATATATATATATATATATATATATTTTATAAACTATCTGAACTATATAATATAATATGGAGTCAAACATTTCTTTAACAATATCCTACAAATATAACCTTAGGAAGTAGAATTCTATTTGCTAAAGAAAAGTTAGCAGAAGCCTACCAACAAATAGATTTACATAGATAAAATAAAAATATAAACAATCTTTATGTTGTAATAAAAATGATCTAGTTGTGTTCAAAAAATGTAAATTCATGTACAGGATCAACCTGTAATAAAAAGAAAAAAATATTTAAGAAAATAAATAAATATAAATTGAACATAAATAATTTTTTTTACAAAACGACAATTTAATAAAAAAACTTTGTAAATGCTAGTTATGCAAAGAAGAAGGACATTATGCTAATGAATGTCCTAAAAGAAAGAAAGTTTTAGGAATAAAATCTATTCAAATTATAGAAAATAAGAATTAGAACCAATCTTTTATATCATCCAAATCGATTCTAAAGAAGAAATCTATGAATTATCTGATTAAGAGGAAGATCTTATTGATCAATATTATTATTCAGATAATGATTTAGGAGAATACTTATATTTCGGTTAAATGTCTGAACTTGAACGAATAAATAATACAGATGAAATTATAAATGACCAATCAGAATATATTAGACAATTAACTCTTTTAGAAGATGAATATAAAAAGGTTAGAAAAAGAGAATTATCTTTAGGAACAAAAAACTATTTTAATATGCTAATATTAAATTGAAAAAATCAGTTCATTATAGTATTAGATAAAGAGAATATCCTATTGAAATAATTGAAGCTCAAGGAAGTACAAAAATTCCTTTATATAATTCTATAACATGAAATTAGGATTAACAAAAACTATCTCACCCAAAAAAATATTGGCATTTATTTTTTAGATGAATCCAAGTATTAATAAAATCATATTTTCGTAAAGGTATAGATAACCCTATAACTCTATGGGTATACGATGATAGAATTATTCATTCTAAAAAAGATGTATTATTAGGAGTAATTCAAGAAAATTTATGTTATCAAACCTAATGTTTAATCTGCACCTTAATTATGCTATAAATATCAATGATAGACATGTATATAGAACTCTTATTCTTAAATATAAGTTAGATCGAGTTCAATTAAGACAAGTGCTATTTACAACATTACTTACCAAGCAGCATATGTTGAATAATATTATGCTTTTATAATTTTTATTTGATTTGAGTATGCTTAAGGTAGGAAACGAATTAAAGCTGTACTGTGATTCTCTAAAGTAATCAAATAAGGTTGTTGCTTGTTTTTGAGCCTGCATCTCCCTAAAAAAAACCACTAGATTATGACAGAATGATAAGAACCGGAGAGTTTATGGTAAAACATCAGGTCAGATATTAAGATTGTTTTGATAATCTAATTTTAGAAATTTATAATAGAAGTGTGATGGACCCTATTAAATATAATTATGGTTATACTTAGAGCAAGATTAGAGAGAAGATTATTTCTTTATGGATTCTGATTTTGAATTTATTAGAATTAAACTTCATAATATTGAAAAAAAATTAAAAATGCTTAAAAAATTGGCCATAATCGAACAAAACTCTACAAATTATTAGGTAGAGACTCCCTCTAGAATGGTATCAGAGTCTGAAAAAGGTAAACCTAAAAAAATTGTAATAAATAGTACACATTGTGATGAAAATTATGCCTGCCTATGCACTCCTAGTTACTCTTATTATAGTAATTTTTCTTCTTATAAATATGAAATAAGAGAAGAAAAAGAAACTTATAAACACCTTAAATTAAAAGAGTTAGAAGATATATGCTCATCTAAATGATAAATATAATTAAAGAATATTTAGAAAATGAATTCAAAAGAAATCAAGAACTATTAGGAATAAATATCTCTAATAATCAGTTAGAAGTTTTCTTAGATGAACAAATTTTTCATATAAAGGCTCCTCTAGGGAATCTAAATGAATGGATTGTTATTAACTATATGATTAGTAAAACAATATTATGAACTTGGAATCAGTTCGTATATTTCAAACATTGGAATACTTCAAACAAAAATAATAACTTGTGGTATATAGAATTAAATCAAATTCAACATAATAAAACAAAAGCATTTAAAAATTTGGTACACAAAAGATATAAAGTTATACTTTATACCGAAAGCATGAGTAATATATCTGAATTAGGAAATCGGTTCCCCCCTATCTCTAATGGGGAATTTAATTTCTACTGTTACAATTGGTTGCATTTCGAAAGGCCTTCTTTGCCTTTTTCATTCGAAAGGTTCTTGGGTTGAGTTGCTCGATTTCAATCTTGTATTGGTTTTGCTATTTTCTAATCTCCGGATGGAAAATATCTTGTGAGTAATTTTTCCCATGTTTTGTTGGTGGTTCTTTGTTCCTTTCGGTGACTATGGTGCACATAATGTCACGCTATCTCTGGATCGATTTGATCTGGATTATCGAGCAACGACCACGATTGTTGCTATTGGCTCCTCTAAATGCATTTCTTGGGTGTTTATTTTGGTTGATTTTACAATTGGCTTCATCTCATTAGGCCTTCTTTGCCTTTTTTCACTCAAAGGTTCTTTGGGTTGCGTTTGGCTTTAATTTCATTAATGTGTTGGTTTCTTTTTCTCATCTCACGGTTGGAAAAATCATCACACTGCGAATAACTCTTCCCTGTTTTCGCTTGTGGTTGATGTTCCCTGGCTATGGAATACTACGTCTTATTCTGGTTCATTTTTTGATCGAATTATCCCGAATGGCACCCCGAATCGCTATTGGTGCTACTCTATATACATTTTCTGGGTGCTTATTTTGGATGGTTGCAGTTCATTCCCTGTGTTGAGATATGATGCCTTCCTTTACTATTGCTCTCCCAAGGACATTTATAAGGGGATGGCTTCCTGGGATGTTTTCTGCACTGATATAATCTTTTACATATCATGTGATTGGGATGGTGTTAATTATAAGATCATTGACTTTTTTAATAGGTTTTCAGCTACTTGTCTCCTCTGTAACTTTCTTATGGAGGGATTATATGCTGATCTATTTTCTTTCTTGAATTTGGCTAGTCATGTGATTCTGACTAAGTTGGCTCAATCTCTTAGGTCTATGTATTCTCATGTCAAGATGGCTATATTGATGATAATTTTCTTGAATGAGACTCCTCATCCTTGACTCTTAACGATTACCTATAATTTCGATATGAATTTGATTAGGTTTTGCGGGTTATAAAGCTCACATGAATATCAACAAACTGGATGTTTCCTTCTCTCGGGTTTGTTGGCTATGATGGGCGTGATGATCTCACTTCCTATTGGTTGGTAGTAGCTCATGTGATGTAACCCTTCTGAAGTTTGGATGCTCATACTTGCATCTGCCCCATCAGGATGTGATTGAGCCTGAGCCTTCTCTATCACATTTTCTTACTATCACTCTCATACTATGTTATTTTCCTCTACTTGTTGTCTGTATTACCTTATCTGTTTTATCTTTTTGCTGCTCTCCCCCTCTTTTGCAGGTCTGCTCCAGATTATCATGTACTCCCATTTCCTCCAGAGCATTGGCTTTATTCCTTTTTTACCTTATTAGATCAATCATCATGTACCCTTTAACTGTTTTAATGCTTTCTTATGATCTTCGATGTACTTAGATAGGGGATTTACTCCTTAGGCTGATTGTAGCTCTTTGAGCAGTAGTTCTAGAGTTTACCCCCTTTTAAGGATCTTGTAACCTTTTTTTTGTGGCAATAAAATACCCCCGTATCATGGGGTTTCCCCCAAAAAAAAAAATCTGAATTAGGAAAAAAAATCTTAGAAAACTAACAAATTCTTAACAATAATATTGCTACACCTATAATTTTAGTAGATAGTGTGTGCACTGAATTTGATTTATAAGAACCTAAAGAAAACCTACCTTGGTATTCTAAAAAATTATTACTACTCCTAGTAGAAGTAATATTTAAGGAGCTATAAGGATTAATAAGATTATAAATATTAATGAATCATCTCAAGAGTTAGATGATTTAATCTCTATATTACATCAACACTAGTTTATGAATAATACTCTATAAATCATATTTGTAGATAGGCCTATGTTAGAATTAACTCCTCAAACAACCCTACCTACTACAAATAGTGTAGGTTCTTCAACTACTAGACAACAATTCATATCACTTAACATTAGGAGAATTCCTACACCTAGAAATAATCCAACTAAGTCCACAAAAAGACTGTTCTCATGAACCAATCAATGGACATGAAATACATTTAAATCTAGACTGATGTAAAAATATAGCAAAAATAGTAGACAAATGGATTATAGAAATTAGCCTAGTTATTTATAATTATAATCTTCAAGGTGAAGATGCATGTAATTTCATTAAAAATACTTTAACAAGTATTTGTAAAAAATGATTTATTGGTCTTAGATCAAGTCAAAACTAAGAAGTTAGAAATACTTGTTTAGTTGAATCTACCATAAGTATACTAGGTAAATGGATAAAAATTTATGTAGATTTTTATTAAAAGTGAATTTCTAAGATATATAATTAGATTCATTATAGAAGAAGAAAATGTTAAAAAACAATCTAAAATTGCAAAGTAAAAACTTACAGTTCTTAGTATTTGCAATATTTGTTATTTAAATGAATATATTTGAGAATATCAAAAATTCTTTTATGATATTCTTGTTGATGAATGTAGTCAGTATCTAGAAACATATTTTTATAAACTTCTTAAATCATATAATATAATATGTAGTTAAACATTTCTTCAACAATATCTTACAGATATAACCTTAGGAAGTAGAATTTTATTTGCTGAAGAAAAGTTAACAGAAGCTTGTCAATAAATAGATTTATATAAACAAAATAAAAAATATAAACAATCTTTATGTTTCAATAAAAATGATCTAGTTGCACACCAATGAGGATGTTCAAAAAATTCAAATTCATGTACATGATCAACCTATAATAAAAAGAAATTTTTTTTAAAGAAAACAAATAAACATAAATTGAACATAAAGAAAAGAAATTTCATAAAATGACAATTTAATAAAAAACTAAAAATTTGTAAATACTAGTTATGCAAAAAGGAATGATATTATGATAATAAATGTCATAAAAGAAAGAAAGTTTCATGAATAAAATCTGTTCAAATTATAAATGAACAAGAATTATAACCAATCTTTGATATCGTCAAAATCGATTTTGAAGAAGAAATTTATGAATTATCTGATCAAGAGGAAGATCTTATTGATCAATATTGTTATTCAGATAATGATTTAGAAGAATACTTATTTTTTGATTAAATGTCTGAACTTGAACGAATAAATAATACAGATGAAATTATAAATGACCAATTATAATATAGTAGACAATTAACTTTTTCAGAAGATGAATATAAAAAGATTAGAAAATAAAAATTATCTTTAAGAACAAAAGACTGTTATGATATGCCAATATTAAATTTGAAAAAAAATCAATTTTTTACTGCATTAGACAAGAGAATATCTTATTGAAATAACTGAAGCTCAAGGAAGTACAAAAATTCATTTATATAATTATATATTAAGAAATCAGAATTTACAAAAAATACCTACCTCAGAAAAATATTGGCATGTATTTTTTGGAGGAATCTAAGTATTAATAAAAGCATAATTTCATAAAGGTATAAATAGCCTTATAACTCTATGGGTATACGATGATAGAATTATTCATTCTAAAAAGATGCTTTATTAAGAGTAATTCAAGAAAATTTATGTTATCAAACCTTAATGTTTAATCTGCACCCTAATTATGCTATAAATATCAACGATAGACATATAAATAGAACTCTTACTCTTAAACATAAGTTAGACCAAGTTCAATTAAGACAAGTGCTATTTATAACATTACTTATCAAACAGTATATGCTTATAACAATCATCATAATACTGTAGTATTCAAAACACATAACGAATATATTCATATAGATTCTATATTCTCTCAAATAGGACAAACTGTCAACCTGACGAAGTAGATTATTTATGTTTATTTGTTTTCTTAAAGAATTTTTTCTTTTTATTACAGGTTGATCGTGTACATGAATTTGTATTTTTTGAACATCTCCATTGGTGTGTAATTAGATAATTTTATTGCAACATAAAGATTGTTTATATTTTATATTTTGTTTATACTTCTTAAGGTTATATCTGTAGGACATTATTAAAGAAATGCTTAACTCCATATTATATTATATGGTTCAGGTAGTTTATAAAAATATATATCTACATATTGACTACGTTTATCAGCAAGAATATCATAAAAGAATTTTTGATATTCGTAACTTATTTAAATAACAAATATTGTAAATACTGAGAACTGTAAGTTTTTGTTTTACAATTCCAAATTATTTCTTAGCCTTTTTTTATTATGTACTGAATCTAATTCTATATCCTAGAAATTCACATTTAATAAAATCTGCATAAATTTTTACACGTTTACCTGGTGGTACTTATCGTAAATTTGGCTAAACAAGTATTTCTAACTTCTTGTTTTTGACTTGGTATGCATCTTCACATTGAAGATTGTAATTGTAAATAGCTAGACTATTTTCTATAGTCCATTTATCAACTATTTATGCTATTTTTTTTACAACAATTTAGATTTAAATAGATTTCATGTCCACTGATTGGCTCATGAGAACAGTTTTTTTGTGGATTTAGTGGATTATTTCTAGATGTAACAATTCTGGATTTAGTGGATTATTTCTAGGTGTTGGAATTCTCCTAACATTAGATGGTTTGAATTGTTATCTAGTAGTTAAAGTAGTTGAAAAATCTACACTACTTGTACTAGGTAGGGTTATTTGAGGAGTTAATTTTGACATAGGTCTATCTACAGACAGTATTTGTGGAGTATTATTCATAAATTGGTGTTGATATAATATATAGATTAAATCATCTAACTCTTGGGATGATTCATTATTATTTATAATCTCATTAATCTTTATAACTTCTTGAATATTACTTCCACTATGAATTGTAATAATTTTTTCAGAATATCAAGGTAGGTTTTTTTTAAGTTCTTGTAAATCAAATTCAGTGCAGGTGCATTCTATTAAAATTGCAGCTGTAGCAATGTTATTGTTAAGAATTTGTTGGTTTTCTAAGATTCATTTTCTTAATTCAGATAGATTACTTGTGCTTTCGGTATAAAGTATAAGTTTATATCTTTCGTGTAATAAATTTTTAAATGCTTTTATTTTATTATGCTAAATTTGATTTAATTTCATATACCACAAGTTTTTATTTTCTTCATAGTATTCGAACTGATTCCAAGTTCATAATATTGTTTTATCATCATGTAGCTAATAACATTCCATTCATTTAGATTCCAAAGAGGAGCTTTTATATAAAAATTGGTTCATCTAATTGATTATTAGAGATGTTTATTCTTAATCGTTCTTGAATTTTTTTGAATTCATTTTCTAAATATTCTTTAGTTATATTTATCATTTGGATGAGCATATATCTTTTTCTAACTCTTTTAATTTAAGGCATTTATATGTTTCTTTTTTTTTTTCTCTTATTTTAGATTTATAAGAAGGAAAATTACTATGATAAGAGTAATTAGGAGTGCATAGGTATGCATAATTTTCATCACAATGTGTACTATTTATTACAAATTTTAAAGATTTATCTTTTTCAGGCTCTGATACCATTTTAGAGGGGGTCTCTACCTGATAACTTGTAGAGTTTTGCTCGATTATTTCAATTTTTTAAGCATTTTTAATTCTTTTTCAATATTACGAGGTTTAATTCTAATATATTCAAAAGCAAAATCCATAAAGAAATAATTTTCTCTCTAATCATGCTCTAAGTATAACCATAATTATATCTAATAGTGGCCATCATGCTTCTATCACAAATTTATAAAATTAGATTATACAGATAATCTTGATATCTGACCTAATTTTTGACTATAAATTCTCCGGTTCTTATCAGACTCCCATAATCCAGTAGTTTTCTTGGGGAGATGCAGGCTCAACAACAGACCACAACCTTATCTGATTACTTCAAAGAATCACATCACAGTTTTAGTTCGTTTCCTACCCTAAGCACACTTAGATCAAATAGAAATTATAAAAGTATAATATTATTTTGAAATAAGATACAATAGCATGAGAACACATATAGATATAATAACAGTATACTTGTAGACATAGATTATAGAGAAGATAAGTTTTAACCTAGACGACTATTACATATAGATTTTGTAGTGTCTCTCTCTCTCTCTCTCACTATCTTTCCTTTTCTAAGCTTCTCCTCTTTCGTCTCATTTCATTCTTTGAATTTCTTCGTCTTATATAGGCGAGAAAATGTTCGTTTAATAATTGATGCTGTCGTAAGTGCTGATGTTATCATGTATGTGATGTCATTGCTTACGTAATTGTAATTCTGATGTCATGACTGATGCTTTAGTTTTCTAGAAGTCTATTCTTCAGCTTTTCTTTTACTGCTTGTAAATTATTTTTGTTTTTACAATAATTATAGTGATGCAGTTTTTCTTTTTGCATCTTTTTTATAAAATTTTTCTTTCATCTCAATACTTGCTTGTTCCGTATTATTCAAGAGTATACATTACTTTATGTATCTTCTTTGTTCTCTGCTTGCAGTGAATGTAAATAAATAAATTGTTCAAACAATGGTAGACCCATATATTTTAGGGGTCTATTATCTTTGTTTCTATCCATAATTGATAAAGTTTTTTTTGTCTTTGTTTCGTTTGACGACTTTTCTATTGTCCACATATTAAGAATATAAGGGTTCGCTGTTAATTTCTAACTAAATTATAGTAATTATTTCTTTAACTATTTCAGGACATGTCTGAAAAAGTTTGATGTATATATTCTAGTGCTTTAGTTTAGACTGAAATGTTTCAACGACGTCAATAAATATTTTTGATAATTTATTTAGAACTGTTATATTTTTAAAATATATTATTCTTAGCAAAGCACTAATATATAATTCTTGAACTAATTTAGGGTTAGTATCTCCATAAATGTATGCCATATTTATAATTTCATATGTATGGAAATATATCTGATGATTAATTCTTTCTTGAAATAGTAAAAATTGTTGTCATTCTTCTACTATTTCAAGTGCATTTTTTTTGCTTTTTTGGTACTTTAAGAAGAACCGTAGAATATTGTTTTATCTTTGTAGTTGTCTCAGATGAGCTTTCTTACTTAGTTATAGTTGGTTCAAGGGTGGTAAAATCCTTTAATTGAGAGCGTAATTGTGTGACTGAAAGTAACTCGTCTTCATTTAATTCCCAGAATGATATTTTTTGACTTTTTGTAATTCGGTTAAAATTTTATTGCCATAAGATGTTTCACATTCTAATTTTCATATCTGGAATTCCAGAATTTGAAGATAATTATCGATAAGATGATTATCGGATTTGATAGATTGGGGCTTCAGATTCTATATGTTCTAGTAATTTGGGGCTGTTTGGTTGCCTGCATTTGGAATGCAGTGTCAAAGGAATTCAGTGTAAAAGGATTACTTTATAGTTGTTTGGTTGAGAGCTTTACAAATTCATGACTTTGATGTAAAGTAAACTGAAGGTTTTGACATCGCGATGTGAAGGCTGATATGGCGCGGATTCTTGAGGTGGCCTTTAACAAGGCATGGCGGGAGGCGTAGATGAATTACGTGATCACTTTACATATATTTGGAATGTTAAACCAAAATAACACAACTTCTTTCTAGTGTATTTGAAATGCATTACATTACAGAATTTTACTTTACTTGCAACCAAACGCTGAATAAAGTCTGCATTTGAATGCATTGCAATCCAAATTAGCAACCAACAAATTTGGAACTGTATTATCTTGTTCAATACTCATGTCCTGCAAAATTCTCGAGTTAGAGTATCAGCTAGACAATTATTTTTACATTCAATATATTCTAAATTAAAAGTGTATGTAGAAAATTAGCTTTTCCATCTAATAAGTCATTTATTAGGTAACGATCAACTATTTTGTCTTTTATAAAAGAAATGATTGTTTTATTATCAGTTCTATTTATAAAATACTCATTTAAGAATATTTCAAAATTTTTAATTATTTTTTTAATATATAAAAGTTATTTTTTCATTAATATGATAATTTTGTTCAACTAGTGTATAAGTGCTAGATACATATTGACATATAATTTTTTTCATATCGCTTTCTTTGTAAGATTTTTATAAGTTGTTTTAATAGTTTGTAAAGTATCGTCATCATTTTTATCCTAGCTTCAAGCTAAATTTTTTCTATGTTTCTTTTGGGGAGGAGCACGTAACGTTGTTAAATTTTTAATAAAAGTTTTAAGATAATTAATACATTCTAGAAATCTTTGTAATTCTTTTTGATTGTTAATAGTAGAAAATTAATCAATTTTTTGCAGAATATGATTTATACAATTCTCAATAGAAACACAAAGAATTTAAATGTAGTAAAAATAAGAATATCATCGATATATATTAAAATAAAAGTATTAAATTTAGAAAATAATTGATTCATATATCTTTGAAATAGTTGTGGTGTCTTTTTTAATCCAAAAGACAGTACATTCCATTGATAATGTCCTTGTAGTACAGTATAAACAATAAATTTTTTACTATGTTCGTGCTTATGTATTTTCTTTTCTTACAGGAGATCTCTGGACTATCTGTTTCAATAATTAATTTTTCTCCATTAATCGTAAGATTTAATTTAGGAAGATTTTTACAAGCTATTTTAATAGCTTGTAAAATATCGTCATCATTTTTATCTCAGTTCCGGGACATTTTTTTATCCCAGCTCTAAGTCATCATACATATGAAAGTATATCTGATGATTAATTCTTTCTTGAAATAGTAAAAATTGTTATCATTCTTCTACTATTTCAAGTGTATTTTTTTGCTTTTTTGGTTCTTTAAGAAGAATTGTAGGGTATTATTCTATTAAAATTGAAGGTAACTGCCTTCTTAATTCCTCAGAAAGATATTTTTTTAACTTTTTGTAACTCTGTTGAAACTTTATTGTCATAAGATATTTCACATTCTAATTTTTATATATGAAATTCCAAAATTTGAAGATAATTGTCGATAAGATGATGATCGAATTTGGTAGATAATTTATCTGAATTAGCTTCAGATTCCATATGTTCTGGTAATTTGTTGAGCTATATTTTGATATCTTGTTTGGTACTCGTGTCCTGCAAAATTCCCAAGTTAGAGTATCAGTTAGATAATTATTTTTACATTCAATATATTCTAAATCAAAAGTGTATGCAGAAATTAACTTTGTCATCTAATAAGTCGTTTATTAGGTAATGAGTCAACTATTTTGTATTTTATAAAAGAAATGATTTGTTTATTATCAATTCTAATTATAAAATACTCGTTTAGGAATATTTTAAATTTCTTAATTATTTTTTTTAATAGCTAAAAGTTTTGTTTTCATTAATATGATAATTTTGTTCAATAGGTGTATAAGTGCGAAATGCATATCGACATAGAATTTTTTTTCATATCGTTTTATTTTTAAGATTTTTACAAGATGTTTTAATAGTTTGTAAAGTATTGTCATCATTTTTATCCCATCGCTAAGCCAAATTTTTTCTATGTTTCTTTTGAGGAGGAGTACATAATATTGCTAAATTTTTAATAAAAGTTTAAATATAATTAATACGTTCTAGAAATCTTTGTAATTCTTTTTGATTGTTAATAGTAGAAAATGAATCAATTTTTTGTAGAATATGATTTTGTAGTTCAATAGATACTTGATTTATTTTTAGTTCTAAAAAGTCTATTTTATATGTTACAAAAATAACTTTTTTCTTACTTGAAACAATACGATGCTTGTATATTTTTTGTGCAAAGATTACTAAATGTTTTAAATGTAATGCTAACGTATTGCTAAAAATAAGTATATCATCGACATATATTAAAACAAAAGTATTAAATTCAAAAAATAAATTATCAATACATCTTTGAAATAGTTGTGCCTTTTTTAATCCAAAAGATATTACGTTCCATTGATAATATTCTTATAGTATAGTAGAGGCAATAAATTCTTTGCTATGTTCGTGTTTATGTATTTTTTTTCTTACAACAGGTCTCTGAGCTACCCGTTTCATTAATTAATTTTTCTTTATTAATCAGAAGATTTAATTTATGAAGATTTTTTCAAGTTGTTTGAATAGTTTGTAAAATATCGTCATTATTTTTATCCTAGCTCCAAGGCATATTTTCTAAGTTTCTTTTGGAGAGGAGCACGTTACGTTGCTAAATTTTTAATAAAAGCTTTAGCATAATTAATACATCTTAGAAATATTTGTAATTCTGTTTTATTGTTAATAGTAAAAAAGTGATCAATTTTTTGTAAAATATAATTTTGTAGTTCAATAGATCCTTGATCTATTTTTAGTCCTAAAAAGTCAATATTTTGTGTTACAAAAATAAATTTTCTTTTTCTTACTTAAAATAATACCATGCTTATATGCTTTTTGTGCAAAGATTGATAAATGTTTTAAATTTAATATTGACGTATTGTTAAAAATAAGGATATCATCGATATATATTAAAATAAAAATATTAAATTTAGAAAATAAATGATCAATATGTCTTTGAAGTATTTATGGCATATTTTTTAATCCAAAAGACATTACATTCCATTGATAATGTCCTTGTGGTATACTAAACACAGTAAATTTTTTACTATGTTCCTGCATATGTATTTGCCAAAACCCAGATTTTGGAAAAGCATTTGGCTTTTTTGATTTGATTGGTTAAAATTTCTTTATTAGGAAAAAAATGTCCATCGAACTTAATATTATCATTTAATTTTTTGTAATTAATTACCATTCTAGCCTTTTCGCGTACTTGTTCAGCATGATTTCGAACCAGAAAAGCGGGGCTACTATGAGGACTACTGCTAGGTTCTATGAGTTTAAGTTATAATAATTTAGATATTTGAGTTTTAAATTCAATTTTATCGTCAATAGTGTATTTCATGGGACGTACTTGGATAATTAGAGTAGGAATAATTAGTTCGATGTGGGCAAGATGATTAGTCGTTTATTAGGTAATGAGTCAACTATTTTGTCTTTTATAAAAGAAATGGCTGTTTTATTATAAATTTTAATAAAATGCTCGTTTAAGAATATTTCAAATTTCTTAATTATTTTTTTAATAGCTAAAAGTTCTTTTTCATTAATATGATAATTTTGTTCAGTAAGTGTATTAGTGCCAGATGCATATCGGCATAAAATTTCTTTTTCATTTCACTTTATTTTTAAAATTACACCCTAACAGGTCTCTGAACTATCTATTTCAATAATTAATTTTTTTCCATTAGTGAGAAGAATTAACTTAGGAAGATTTTTACATGTTATTTTAATAGTTTGTAAAATATGGTCATCATTTTTATCCTAGCTCCAAGCCACATTTTTTCTAAATTTATTTTGTAGAGGAGCACGTAACGTTACTAAATTTTTAATAAAAGCTTCAGCATAATTAATAATATTATAGAAATCTTTGTAATTTTTTTTTATTGTTAATAAGAAAAAAGTGATCAATTTTTTGTAGAATATGATTTTGTAGTTCAATAGATCATTGATCTATTTTTAGTCCTAAAAAGTTAATATTTTGTGTTACAAAAATAGCTTTTGTCTTACTTAAAATAGTACCATGCTTGTATACTTTTTGTGCAAAGATTGCTAAATATTTTAAATGTAATGATAGCGTATTGCTAAAAATAAGGATATCATCGACATATATTAAAACAAAAGTATTAAATTCAGAAAATAAATGATTCATACGTCTTTGAAATATTTGTCATGCATTTTTTAATCCAAAAAGTATTACATTCCATTGATAATGTTCTTGTAGTGTACTAAAAGCAATAAATTATTTACTATGTTCGTGCATACTTATTTATCAGAACCCAAATTTACAATCGAGTTTGGAAAACTATTTGAAATTTTTGATTTGATTGATTAAAACTTCTTTATTAGGTTAAAAATATCCATCAAACTTAGTATTATCATTTTTTTTTGTAATTAATTACCATTCTGGCCTTTTTGTGTACTTGTTCAGCATGATTTCGAACCAGGAATGCGGGGCTACTATGAGGACTATTGTTAGGTTCCATGAGTTTAAGTTGTAATAATTCAGATATTTGAGTTTTGAACTCAATTTTATCATAAATAATATATTTCATTGGACGTACTTGGATAATTAGAGTAGGATTAATTAGTTCGATGTGGGCAACATGTTCGTCTTTGCCCTAGAATTGGAGTAGATTTTCTGAAAAGGATTTGAAAAATAAATTAGTAGACAAATTTCATAGTTGTTGTATTTTTTTCAAATTATGTAGAACATAATAAAGAAGAAATTCGTTGTTTAATCTCCATTGAAGAATTTCAAGATGGTCGAAACCTTGTAAAGTCCTCCAAGGGATCCCATCACCGGCTATTTGTAACTTTGTTAGAAGAGGAATCATCATAAGAAAAATAGCAAGATTCAACTCCAATTATTCATCATTCTCATTACAAATTATCTATCAAAGAAAATTTGAAGATCTCAGGCTATTCTTGAAGAACACAAGTATGAAAAAAATTTGGGGATGTTAATAGAACCCCTCGTGTTAGAGAAATCAAATGATGAGTGGGAAACCTTCATCAATTATTTTAAAGAAGATATAACTAATGCTATATATATATATATATATATATATATATATATATATATATATATATATATATATATATATAGACACACACACACATACATGCATACATACATGTTCATGATGAAAGAATGAATTTCTCAGAAAGATTTACCTTACTTTATTGCTATACAACTCTTGTACATTTTTTTTTGTGATTATAGTATTTATTTTCATGCATATTTCTCCTGCTAAATGCAATAGATTTTACTCCTACAATTTATATTTTGAAATAGAGATAGTATCAATTATATCAATGAGAATACTCTTGCTAACCACTTATTGATAAAATTTAAAATATGATTAATGCATATTTTTTTCTCTTGTGTGTATGTATGTGTGTGCTACTAATGAGTATATCTAATGTGATAACACATGATTTGTCATAAAATTATGCCCTTACAAATCTTTCATACATATGATCATAATCATATAGTTAATGTAAATGTCTTAAATACATAGTATTCCATTAGTTATGTAATATTGTTATAGGCCTTAATAACTTGATAACATCAATTTACCTATTAATTATGATCATTCTTACATTTTCATTATTCATGTTGTATACCATAGTGTTTTGCCATATATGCTTTAATAAATAATTTTTATTTATTCGATTTGATTTGTTAAACTCATTCATTATAATTTTTTTTCATAGCAAGCTCTATCAGTTTATTTGGAGTACTTTTACTATAGGACTAGGCATTCTAGTGTTTCTTTCAGCTTTCTTCTTATTAGTCATTATTTCATTTCATTTTATGTATTAATCTTTCAAACATCAATTATGAAAAGAAATGATGATTACTTTATTTTAATTTATCTTATAATTTGTATTATTTTCTATCAATTTTTCTCTTATAAGTTTCAAATAGATCTCATTATACCTCTCATCATGTCCCATGTTATCAACGTTTATTGTCTTCCAAAGTTGGCTCATGACATAAGCTAAGCCAAGTTAATCAAATCAAACATAAACCTAACAAAAACTAGCCCAAATTAAATTAAATAAATAAAATCAAGCAAAAATAAATGAAAGTTAAGGAAAGCTAAGCTAAGAGATTTCGAGCAATGTTAAGGGTAAATTAAGCATAGTTAAGCCAAGCAAAGCTAACTGGAGTAAAGGTAGGCCATAATTAGTATAGTGAAACTTAGCTTAGTTAAGTATAATTAAATTAAGATAAATTAAGCTAAGCTAGAAAAAGCAAGCTAGGACAAGCAAAATATAGCTAAGAAAAAAAAAAGATCTAAGCTAAGTAAGCCGTGTAAACTTAGCTTAATTTAACAAAGCCTAATTATACCATCCCAAAAGCCAAATCATGTTATATATTAAGCTAAAGCAACTCAAGCTATGTATGCTAATCTAACTTATTTGAATCAAAACAAAGAAAAATGAAGACAAGGTAAGTTGAGCAATGTTAATCCAAGTTAATAAAAGTAAAGAAAATGTAGAGCCAATTCAAGCTAAATCAAATCAACACAATCCTAAGCTAAGCCATGCAAAGCTAAGCTTAAGTTAGGAATGTTCAATCTAGCCCAATTATGACTTTGGTAAACCAAGCAGAGATAAGATAATTCAAAGAAAGTCATGCCATATTAAATAAAATCAAGCTAATCAAAGTCAAACTAAATCTAGTCAAGCAAAGCTACATTCATATAAAGTAAAAGACATGACAAGCTAGACAAAATGAAGTTAAAGTATGCCAAATTTTAGATTAACAATACTAAGCTTAGATAAGCCTAACTTAGCATATCCAAGTTATAGCTAGTCTAATCAAGCTAAAGCCAGACTATGATAAGCCAAGTCATATTAGAGGCAAGTGAAGATGGATAATTTTAAATCAAGACAGACCAAGAAAAGCCAACCCTAGTCAAGCTAAGCCAACACTAGCTAAATCAAGCCAAGAAAAACAAAGCTAAGCCAAAAACAAGTGTTTTTTTAAGTCTAGCCAAATCAATTCAAGTTTAGCTAACATTATCTTTATCTTGTTAAGTGAAAGTGAGCCATAGAAAGCTTAAGCCAAAACATATTAAGCAAAGATATATTAATTCAAGTGAAGCCTAACAAAATTAAGGGAAGCTAATTTAGGCTTTGCCTTTACCAATCAACCTAAGCAAAACCTATCTACTTTATCCTAGGCTAGCTTGAGAAAACAAGCTAATATACACCAAGTCAAATAAATTTAAACAATGTTAAGCCAAAGCAAGTTATACCAAGCATAGCATTTTAAAGTCAAAACAATCTAAGCCCTACCCTAGCATAACCAAGTTAGCCTATCTTAGACAATCCATACAAAGCTAAGCACAACCAATGGAAGCCAAACTAAGCCACATTTTGCATAGCCTAACCAAGCTATGCCAATCCAAGCAAATTAAACCAAAAGGTCATGCCATTAAGAGCTAAAAAAAATAAGGCACACAAAATTAAACTAAAATTGAGTCAAGCTAAACTAAGATGAGGAGAGTCAATGACAAATCTAATCAATCCAAGTAAAATTAAACCAAGTAAAGCCAAGCTAAACTTGACCATGATAATTTGAGCTAAATCACTACCACAACCTAATTAAGCTAAACAAAGCCAAGCCAAACTAAGGAATGGTAAGCCTAATTAAGAATAACTAAGCTAAACTTCACAAAACCAAGCTAAGAAAATCCAAGTAAAATAATAAGCTAACTGAAGACTAAGCCTAGACAAGAATAACCTAACCTAACTACAAAAAACCAACCTAAGAAAACTCGAGTAAAAATATGTAATAATTGAAGAATAAGCCCCAAACAGGTCAAGCCAAGTGAAACCATGCAAATAAGCCAAAACATCATATCCAAGCCAAGCTAAAAAAAATCTAATAAAGTAATCCATGCTAATCCAAGTCAAGCCACACCAAGTCCATGTTAAGTTAATCCCAATCTTACAAAATTAAGTCTTACTTAACCTTGCCAAGTTATACTAAGTCAAGGTATTTCAAGCAAAGCTAAGTCATAGTAAGCCAAATTATGCTAAGTAGATTGTTATAAAGTTAAGTTATGCTATGGCAAGCCAAACCAAGCCAACAAAATTCCATGCCATCAACCAAGCCTAGCCTAAAAGCAATTCTATGTTTGCCTAAAATAGCTCAATCAAGAAAATTTAATTAAAGCATGTCAAAGATAAGCCAAGCATAAACAAGCTAAGCTAATTAATAACCAAGACAAGATAAGTCATGCTAATGAAAACTAGTTCAAATCTAGACTTTCCTAGTAAAGTTAAGCCAATATAAACCATACCAAACTTAGTAAATTTAAGCATAACAAAGCAGGTAAGCCAAGATAAGCTTAGTATAACTTAGTAAATCCTAGCATATTTGAACTTATCATAGATTAGCCAACTCAAGCCTTAGAAAATAAACTTAATCAAGTAAAGCCACATCATGCTAAGTTAAGCTAAGCTATGTTAGGCTAATGCTAACCAAGCTCACTCAAGACATCCAAAGAAAAAATAAGCTAGGCTAAGTGAAGCAACATAATGTCAAGGAAAATTTGGCCTTGTCAGGTTAAATCAAGATTATTTAATCCAAGTCAAACATAGTAAAACCATATACAATTAAGGAAAGCCAAACCAAGTGCAACCTATTAAAGCCCAACATTTCCACATTTTATATGATATAACTAAATCTTACCTAGATTAATCGAGATAAACTTAGCCAAAATAAGTTAAGATATGATAAACAGTAGTAATTTATGCCAAACCTAATCTAGTATAACTAAATCTTACATAGAAGTTAAATTAAACTATGCAAATCTATTCTAAGAAATCTCAAACAACCTATGCAAGTCTAACCAAGCCATGCCACAAAGGATGCAAAGACTTTCCCAACAAAGAGAGGCCAAGTCATGCAAACCATAATCATATGAAGCTAAGCAATGCAAAGAAAATCTATGCCAAATTGTATTAAGCGAGATTAAGATTACCAAAACCTAATCTTATGTAGTCATATTGCACTTAGAAGGAAAGTTATGCCAAGCAAGCTAAATAAAACTTGGCAAATTAAGTGATATCA
The DNA here is from genome assembly GCA_021442155.1 of Cymbidium sinense. NCBI lineage: Eukaryota > Viridiplantae > Streptophyta > Magnoliopsida > Asparagales > Orchidaceae > Cymbidium > Cymbidium sinense. Next base: position 182,611,131 of record CM038216.1, read on the forward strand.
AGTTAAGCCAATTACGACAAGTTATGCCGAGTAAAGCTAAGCAAATTTTAGCCAAGGGGTATAAACAAAATCAAATAACGCTAAGACAAAACAAGCCACATTAAAATAAAGTCAACTAAGGAAAATCCAAACGAACCTTAAATAAGCCTACTAAGATAAGCTAGTCAACCTATATTATGCCAAAATAAACTATGACAACTAGAGTAATGTCAGGCCATTCCTAATCAAATCTACCTTTAATAAGCATAGTTGGAGAAATTTTTGCTTGAGTTTGGAGAAAATAATAGAACTTTGAAAGAATCCCATTGAGATAAAAATGAGAAGAGTATCTAAGGTAAAATATCCGAAACCTTCCTTTTCCTTTAGCAGTGGGCATTTATCTCTCTATACAAAGATGTATCTCATTAAATTGAATTAATTGGATAACTCGTGCTCTTTTTTTTTTTTTTTTTTTGCATTTTTTCAATTTTTTTTCATTCTTCTGATCTTCATTGATTTCGAGCATGTGATTTTTGCCAACTCTTACCTGAGGTCATTTGATCCTTAGCCCTAATCTAAAATCTCAAGGAAGGAGAACATCTAATTCAATTGGCTTTAAGATTAACTAAGGAGCTGATTCATTGATCTTAAATAAAATTATTTTAACATTGATATTACAAAAGAGTTGTTGATCTATTTTCTATGATTATCGCCTTCAATAGTTATTAAAAGAAAAGAATGTTTAAATTTTTTTTGGTGGATATTTTTTATCAAGAGGGTCACTTTAATAGTTTTCATATATATCTCTCTTTTGGAATGATAAATATCATTATATTACAATCATATGGAAGATCTCAATTTGTTGATTGATGGATCCAATTTTGAAATTAACAAGCCTAATTATTTGAATTTATGAACTCTATTTGTGGTTAATTAGCATAAGTGTAACATATTGGTGCAAAAATATCAAAAATAGGAGAACATCTATACTATTTAAGTATGTCTCCTTTAATATAGAATATCTAAAAAACATAATGCAGAAGAAAAATTCATGTAGCTGACCCCATGTAGTGGGATAAAGGCTTGTTGTTATTGTTATTGTTCTTATTATTCTTTTATAATATAAAATATCTAAAATGTTGTTTGGTTGGATGCATTTTGAGTGCAAAGTAAAAAAAATTAGGATTTTAACTTGTGGACTGTTTGGTATGGTACAAAGTAAAATTTTAAGGTATTTGTAGTATATTTAAAATGTATTGAAAATGTGATTTGTGTTATATTTGGAAATCACCTAATTGAAATTCGCCTAAATTGGGTGAATTTTAAATACACTAATTGGTGTAAAGTGAGAACGACCGTCCACCATCGTCATCCACCCGCCACCACTACTAGTCGCCATAGCGGCCCACTAGCCTGCCTGCCATTGCGGCCGTCTACCCACCTCCCCTGCTGGCCACCCACCACTATCACTTCTACTAATCACCCATGACCGCCGCCACCTCCGCCAGCTCCGCCACTATCGTTGCCACCGTCAGCCAGTTTCCCCTTGCAGCCGCCACTGCCACTGTTAACTCAGAAAAATGTTTTACATTACATTCATTATACAAAAAAAAAACCTAACCCATGTATTTGTAAAGTTTCCAATCAAATAACCTTAAAGTAATCCAAATGCATTACACTCACATTTTACATTATATTTCTTTTACACCACTTCTTTTTTAGGCAACTAAACATCCCCTAAATTAATGTGATCATGATAATATGGGTGATCTTCATTATCTTACAAGTTAGTTATGACACTAGCTAGTCTAATTATGGAGAATGAAACTTAATTTTGATGATCGATGAACTTAATTTTGACAATATTGAGAGTAAAGCATAAACTTAAATTGCATGAGGGTTGGTGCTCCCATTTTTTTTTCTAAGCTATTTCACCCTTGATCAAATTAGAAATCTTGAAGGGACCATATAATTTAGGTATTGTTACTAAGTACATCACCATATTCTACATTTTAACATTAATGACTAATAACAAATAACAAAGTATTTGCACTTCCTGTACAATCCTTCACAATTATGTGCTTCAAAATTTAATGATGTCTTTTAATATTCTAACATATGCTCGTGCGATTTAGTAAGTTTGGCAATAGTTGCTTGGTTGAGGTGAATTTGTTCACAAACTCGCACGAGTGAATACATTAGAGGACCGCCCAATCGTCAAAGTACAGGTGAGTCTCTTAGTGGTTACACTTGGTTAGCTATCATATTGTATTATAACTGACATATATCTTCCACAAACCAATATGTAGTTTTCTTTCATAATCAACAAAGAATCTTGGGAGATGTGGGACTTTTTATCTAGCTTTTTATTTTTTTGAGAGGAAGAAAGATGTTCTTATATTATAATCTTTTACTTGTGATTATATTTTATTGTAGTAGAATTTCATACATTTTTAAATTTTGAGAGGAAGAAAGGTGTAATTAAGATTTTATTATTTTATTTAAAATTTAAATTAATCCAAAATTATAAAATAAAAATTATGAATTTTATTTTTATTAGATTCTTTTTTGAAATATGAATTTAGAGAGGGATCATTTGTATATTTTAGCTTAGTGGTTGATTTATTGCGATTTTTTAAAGTTTAGTGTGATTAAGTTAATCAATTAAGATTAATTAAGTCTTAAATTGATGATTTGTGAGTCAATGAGATTCAGAGGGCTTAAGTCAATTTGACTAGTATTTTAGGAGTATTTAAATAAATTAAATATTCATTCAAACCTAAATTAATATGAAACAAAAAATAGGGATTTTAGGTTCATTTTATTCCTCATGAAAAAGACAAATCCCATAAGAGCTTATTTATAAATTTTTGTTATATATTTTATTTTTAATGAATTTTTATAATATTTGGTGATTTTAGCATTTATTTAATTAAAAAAATTCTCTATTTTTTATTTAAACTAATTAATGCTAGGCATGCCTTCATGCGTGTCAATGCCCAATTGGTCTATGTGGCCATGATGTGGATTTGGGTTGGGCAGGAATTGCCTAAATGTGAACCGTTCTATTCTTAGTTGAGACGATTATGATTAATTGGGTAGATTAAAAGGGGTTTTACCTTTTAATAATTAATTGGTGGATTTATTTTCGCTGCCCATTCGATTCTCCTTGAGACGATTATGATTTTTTGGTGAACTTGTTGGAAATTGAGTTCTTTCGCACTGTGGGGTTTAGAGCGGATGAATTCTATTGATTCTTATATGTTTTCATCAACATTTCCTGGTTTCTTCATATAAAAAATCAAAGCTTGGATCTCTACTAATAGCTCAAGAGATCACCTCACTGAAGCTTTTGTTTAGTAGATTTCTCATGTCAAACTCGATCCTCGCCTTGAGATTGAGCTTTCATGTGATTTTTCTCCACCTCATCTCAGATTTTCCTAACCACTGATCGCCATTGGGGTTTGCTAGATTTTGGGTGTTTTGATATTTTAGTGAGTTGAGAGGAAGGGGGAAGGTTTGCTTCTTCTTCTTAGATGCTCAAAAGTGTGTTTTTGGCCAAAAAGAGAGAGAGAGAGTAGAGGCTCTGTCTTCCCTTTTTAAAGGTGGCAAAAAATCAACATTCATGATGGTTGAGAGAGGTGATTACTTGATTAGGGCTTGGGGTTGTGAGCATGCTTACATTAATTTTTAGATGTTAGATGAAGGTTGGTGTGCCCCAAAGTTTCCTTTGATGGCTTGATGAGTAAAATGGTGGGAAGGATAAGTTTTTAAACGTTCCACTTGCTCTCTCACACATGACTTAGCTCCATGCCACTAAATCCTCCTCTTAGATTTCTCTTCTAGTCTTTGAAGGCCTCAAAACCTTTTCATATTTGGGGAATAAGATTGGGTTTAGTTTGCCAAAGTTTAATTTGGGCTTTAGCTTAGATTTTGAATTTGGGTCAACCCATATTGAGCCAATTGATTTGGATAGAGTTTAATAGGTTATGTTGGATCATTGAATTTGGGTTTAATCTTTAATCATGTCTAATTGACCATTCAATTTTCTTTGGTTTAATTTATTTGAATTGTTTTGATTTTCAATTGATTTGAACTTATTTTTACCTACTTTAATCAAAGTGAGTCAAATTGGGTTCATTTAGTCAAATTGATTATGTTGAGCTTAGGTTAGGCTTCAATTATATTTTACCAATCATTTAGAGTAATTTAGGTTAATTAATTTTATTTAATTTGGATCAATTTTAGGTTTGACTTAAGTTTGACCTAATTTGGCTTAAATGGGTTAAGTTAAATGGCCTAATTAGTTAATTTGAGCCTCAATTGAATTTAGTTTTATATTTAATTAAGCTGATATGATGAATTTGAGCCTTTGGGATAGTTTAATCTAATTTAATTTTGCTTAGATTTGATTTTGACTAGGTGGGGTATAGGTCAACTCTAAGGCAAATGACCTAGTTGACTATTTTGAACATAATGTAGATTTATTTTTGAATTCATTTATCTTTATGCATTGACTTTGTGCTTTTGGTTTGATTTAGTTTGATTTAATTTTGATTTTATTTGGACTTAAATTAAATTGGGCTTAAATAGGTTACTTGAGTTAATCAACCCATTTAAGTCATTGAATTTATGTTTTGGTTCAAATGTGTTTCATTTGGTGTTGAGTTTAGTTTGAGTGAATTTGAAAGTGATTGGACTCATGCAGCTCAATTGGGTTAGATTGGGTCTAGGTGGTGCCCACTAGTCTAACCTAAGTCTTACCCTAGGATTCTCATTCCAGCTTTGGCTCTAGATTTTGTATTCCATTTGATCATGGGTTTTATTTATTTTAGTTTTAGATTGATTAAACACTTAGTCACTTAATGAAGTGTGCTTAGTGTTTAATTAGGGTGATCTTAGTCCAGAATTAAGAATCTTAATTATTAAGACTAAGAATGGTGTAAACCTCATCAAAAAAATGAGATCATCAACTCGTAAGGTCCTTATTTTGATTGTTTAGTGAAAATTCAATTGAATAAATAATTTATTTTTAATACACATTGTGTAGTTTCTCTAAACCAAATTATTAGTCATTTATTTTATTATTAATGCAAAATTTATCAAATGTTTTAGTTGTATTCATCATTAAAATAAGAATATAAAAAATTATCTACTTAACCCAAATTAACCCAAATTAAATTCATATTAACCCTCCGAATGGAACTAAAATAAAAATAATAATTTTTGGCTATGTATATTTTATTTTGATTCATGTTAATTAACTATTGATTCATATATTAGTAACCATATGTTTTTAAACAAGTGCTTACTCACATTTCTTAACTTATTTAAATCAACTACGTTAGCTAATTTTTTTGGACAAATTCTTCAAAATTAATTTTAGCTTTTAATAATGCAATTTTCTCCTAATTTCATTTAATTTGAATTCAAATCCACTTCTTAATTTTCATTCATCATTTGGAACAAATTACTCACCAAAATTAGATAAATTCTTTTGGTTCGCCACAAATTTATGCAAATTTTTTATTTTTCTTAAAAAACATGCCAAATTTCTTTTTGTAGCCATGAGTCTATCTTCGGATTGTGTTAAAACCCGTGTAAAACACATAACCCTAATTTCTTTGGACAACCACACTCATTGAACAACACTAAAATTGATCCATTGCTTGAGTAAAGAAATTTCACCTTTTGATTATTGTGTGTTACTTTATGCAAAAATGCTATATAATATCTCTCTAAGTGTTCCTCTCAAGAAAGTTATTGCATGAAAAAAAGAAAATCTCCTTCAAAGGATTTAGTTATTATGTTTCAAAATTTATCTTAAATCATTAAGTTTTGCCTTCAACCTCTCATTCTTAAACTTAAACAGGATGATTGTTTTCTTTCATGCACTTAATTCTCCAAGTGCTCACATTCTTAAAATTTGGTGAGCTACTTATTTGCCGAAACTCTTACAATTCTTTGTTAATTCTAAGGTGATTAATTGTGCTGTGAGATTATCTAATTATGAGGGTAGTTGCTATAAGTTTAAATTTGTTATTATCAAAATCATAAAATATTTGTATTTTTTATTTTGTTTAAATTTTATTATTGGGGTTGTTTTTGCCTAGTTGTAGGAAAGTATATATTATTGTTGAGCTTGTGCTCTCCCTTTTGCAGAAAATTATTATATTGTAATTAATTTTTGGGTTATTGAATCCTAGTCGGTGGCTAGGTATAGACGTAAGTCATTTTTGAATTTGGACAAACCTCATAAAAATTGCTTTCCTATTATCTCTTTTATTTTTCTACATTTGTTATTTATTTTTTTATATTTAAAAAATATTGTAGCAACTTTAAAATAATGTTTATGAAATTTAAAGTTTACATTTTAACTTAATAGTCACTCCACAATAGATAGTAGAATACATAAACACTTTTGAAGATCTTGTGATCGAGGCTAATTGTACAAATTAGGATTGAAAATTGGCAAATTAATTTGTTTTTGATCTTTTGAGTGTCATTTAGTATGAGATGGAGTTACAAGACCTCTAGTCTTGGGGATGCTTTTCACTATATTTTACTCTTACAAAAGAATAAAAAGGCTGCTTCTTTATCTAGATCGAATGGTGAAAATTCCTCTAATCAAATGTTCTCCTTTCTTAATCAGAGGTCTACTATAGGTCTTTCATCCTTTAGTATCTAACACAATAGAAGAATCATTGAGTCAACTTCAAAGAATAAAAAAATAATTTGCTTTAATGTTATAAGAGGAGACATGCAATACTAGTTAAAGCCAAAATCATGTTCCTTGATGAGACTAAGTAGACGAATAAGGAATATAAGATAAGGTTAAGGAGATCCATGATGGTAGCCTTTTATTAGGTGAGGCTATAGAACATGTGGGAGATCAAACTAAAGTTGGCTATAGATAGGGGTAGTGCCATAAATGTAATATTCACCCACACTAATTCTAGAGTGAATCTTAAGCAAAAACTCAATCCTAAGCCATTTCATGTGAGCTAGGTAAATCACACCTACTTTTCCATCACATATAAGTGCTTAGTGCCTATAAAACTAAGTAGTTATGAAGAGCACATTTGGGCACATATATTATTTGCCAAACCTTGACTATATAATCTCAATGAGACTCATTATGGTTGAGAAAATATTTATATTTTTAAACATATTAAAAAGATCATAAAATTATTTTTTTTTTATAAAGCCTATGGATAAATAGACACATACTTCTCTACACAAGCCTAGCTTTGAGATCTAATTAAAATCTATTTAGAAGAAAAATATAATCTTAAACTAATTTACTATCACTAAAGAAATCATTTCTAATTTGGCTTTCAAGAGTTCTACACTTTTACATTTACCTTTAGGCATCATAGTACAAAAAGTAGGATTCAACACCATGTTAAAAGAGTTTTTGGGCCTCACTTCATGCTATTTATTTCATGTAAGCACCTAAGTATCACATACTTGTTATACCATTTCTCCTCCTATTTGTATTTAGTGATTTGTATCTTGATGATCTACTAGATATGTTGGATTCAATTTTGTTTATGGGCCAGACAAAACCTACTTAGGCTCTTGAGAAGTTAGATTTAGATTTATGAGATAGTGAGAGTAAGTAGAGAAGTATAATAGATTGCATTATATCAAGAAATATGAGTACAAAGAAGTCCTTCATTTCCTCTATGGTGTGCTATAATAAAGTGAAAATTAAATGATCTTCGATAAAAGAAGGTATATAAAAAGAAGAATAAGCCCCACTCCCAAAGGAATCAAGGGTTTAACCCCCTAAATTGTCTAAGCTCAACCTTTTATAGAGTTTTAAGGGGGCATATATATAAAGAGTACCAAGTAGATAAAAAAAATATCTTAATCTTGAGAGGTGAGTTCATAATGATTGGGTGAGGAGTTCCCTTGGTTGGGTACTATGGTTTTTGTTTTTGATTATATGTATGGGGGCACTACGCAGATCTGAGGGTGTACTTATTGAGGTGATCGGGTACGAAATCAAGGAATGATATACTAACTTGAAAGATAAAAATCACCACCCTACAATGGACCTAATCACCTAATAAGGACTCCTAAGGCATGATGGGTCTTCGAATATATCAAAAAATTTTCCATTACTTTATATACATGAATAAAATAGAGTTTATTTAAACCGAGTTCTAAAGTTCCCTATGGGGGCAAGCTCTCATAGTTAATTACATTCTAAGGAAGGTGAGTTCCTTAGGAATACTCTCGATTAAAGTAGTCAATTATTTTCTCCAAAGATTTTAAAGATATGACTATCAATAAATTGACTATGCTTGAAAAATCAATTGGGATATATCAAAAAGGAGAGACTTATTATCGAAGTCAAAGGGAGATGAGCAGTGAATGCTCATGATACTAGAAAATTTAGTAAGTATTCCAACTTATCATATGGTTGGGCTTTATATGTTTGAAGTTGAGGAGAATTATATGTTTGAATTGGAATTTTGTTAGAAAGGCATCGCTTATAATCTCACAAGTAAAAATGCCTAAGAGGTGAGGACTTATTCTTGTAGCTCGAGGGGAAATAACCTCAGATCCTAAATCTAGGGAGCTTTAGCATGGGCCAAAACATGTCTTAAATCTAAGCGAAGATGAGTATATAGTTTACCTCTACATGAGAGGGTAAACCACCAGACTGTTGAACTTATAATCACCTGGAGTGGCAGCCAGCTAACAACTCCTACGATTTAAAATCATGTGATCAAGTCATATATTTTGCAAGATGATTAGGTTGCTATTATTAGAAAGAAACTAAAATCCTTAAACTCACTCTCTAAGAGACTAGAGCATGAGTGGTACGAATAATGATTTAATCTAATACAAATCTTTTCAATTTTTATTTGACTTTAGACTCTTTATTTTGACAAAGGCTATAAGATTTTTATATGCCTAAATGCATATTAAAATGAGGTTATTGGCTAAATCAAAGAAAAAGATGTGTTTTCTACCAAAGAAGAGATCCTCAAAGGTCAAGTGTTCCCATATCATGCAAGGATGGAAACCCTCTCTTAACAAAAGTGAAATAAGATGACATGCATGATATTAATCATATAACATCCAATTGAGGGGTTGCTAAATCTTTTAATTATCTTGATTTAATACCTAGGCTTTATATGAGGTTATGAGTTATTTATAAAATTTAGTTATGAGTTGTAGTTGGAGTAGAAAAATTATTTTTTTCTAAGAGCTTAATCGGATTCAGACCACACATTAAATCACCATATATGAAGAAACTAGGAAAAGACATGCCATTTATATTGCACAATTATAAATAAAACATCAAAAAAATTTATAAATCTAACATAAAAGAATAACAGGTCGATGCGATTGGTACTGTGGTACAACCCAAAAAGAGAAATGGGTAGCCAAGCTCTACCCTTATACAATCCGGTATATGAAAGAATAGTTACAATAATTTGGACTTAGTACTCTGCACATGAGTAATTAAGTCCACCTGCCCTAACTTAAATCATGCTTAGGGGTTAAACAACCTTTAAAAGAGAGCATTTATATTTATTCTTAAGCGTCCCTTAAGCATAATCTCCTACATAAAATGTAATTAGGCTAATCACGGTCTAACATCCAATTTACAATAATATATCATAAAATCAAACATACACCCAAACTATGCACCGCCCTAACATAAGGCTAAAAGTGGTGACTTAATTATAAAGTGTGTGTATTAAGGCTTTTGTGGTATACCTTAACTAGGCTTTGTTATAATTTCCTAAGTAAGAAAGGATTTAATTTGAAGGATGGTTTCACTTTAAATGATTTAGTTAATTTAAGAATTTTCACTTAATATATTTTTTGTTTCACTTGACTTACTCTTAACAATCGAATGCTATAAAGAGAAGAAAAGAGAGGATCACCCTCTTTTATCCCTACTTTAAGCCACATCTAAAGCATATTAATTAATCACTTCTATTTAGTGAATAGCTTATTACATATTCTAAATTAATCACTTCTATTTAGTGAATAGCTTATTACATATTTTAAATTAATCCTAAGTTTAGGTTCATTTTAAAAGACTTATTTAATAAGAAAGACATCTTAAGATTAATTATAATTAATTACTATCACATAACACATATTTGTTTATTTCTTTCTATCATATGTAATATGCATATGACTAAGTCCTAAACATATCTATACATGCAATATATTTTTGGCACACTTAAATGCAAGATGCATAAATGAGTTTTATAGAAAAAGAAGATTTTTATTCATTAGCTAAATACACATTCAAATGTATAAAAGTTCTATGTAAGTACTTCGCCATTGTTTGACAAGGGGAACGAGGTATGAACTCCTTGGGGCTACTTAAAGTCGTGCGTCTCCGGCTGTCCAAACTAGTTTTACCCACTATTCTTAAATATATATGGATGTATAAAGAACTATAAGAATAGAGAATTATGCAAAAATTGTATTTTTATTTTGAATTATGCATATGGAATAAGGTGAGATTTTCATTCATTAGCCAAATGCACACACAAGTGTATAAAAGTTATAAGCAAGTACTTCGACATTATTTGATAAGGGGAACAAGGTAGAAATCTCCTTGGGGCTCCTTGAAGTCGCGCATCTCCGAGTGTCCAGACTAGATATACTTGCCATCCTTAAATACTCATGAGTTTATAAACAACTATAAGAATGAAAATTATACAAGAATTGTATTTTGATTTATTTATACATGTGAACTAGAGTTCCATCTAATTCATAACATAAATATACATAAGAAAAACTCAAATAAGTGTTGTGTCCTTTTCAAATGAACTATATATTTGTTAATATTCATATCCTTATGTAAATTTATGAAGATTAAAGAAAAGAGAACTTCATAGCACATGTTCTAAAGTGTAAGCACATGCAAGCTCATAAATGTTTATAATTATCATCACTCCACATGTTATAGTTGATTTATATACTTTTTACAAATAATTTTCTATTTAATAGTGATAATAGCCACACATATTTTTAATTAGGTCAACAAATGCAAATTTGATATATAAAGAAAATCATTTATTTTAATTGAGTTTTGAAAGAAATGAATGCATGACTACAAGTGGTATACAATATTTTAATATGATTAGAAAGAAATAAAGAAACACAAGCATGTAATTTCATCCATTTAACTAATTCCTATAGACAATTACATTAAATAAGCTTATTTAAAATAAACTAAAGTTTCTTAAAATCACTTTTGATTTTATGTTTAATTTGATTTAAGAGAGATGTGAGAAAGTGGTTCTAATCCTAATCCCATTCCCCATATGTATGAATTAATTTTATTTAATAAGAAGCAATTAGATGATTTTTATGGATTGATTAAGTTAAGCATGGATTAAATCAATTAATTAATACTTATCTACGTTACCTTAATATAATTGATTAAATGATTATGAGCTAATGTAGTTTGCAAATGAATTGAAAAGAAAATAGTAATGCTCCTATGAAATGAAAGGGGCTTAATGCGATTAGCTCATGATTATTTAATAATTAAATTTAAGGAATCAGTTTAATTACTTTAATGATTTTCTCATACATGTGAGCTAATCATAATTTTATTAGGCTTCTTTAGGTTTCTAAACACCTAAAGCTTAACCTAAGATGGATTAAGGAAAAAAATTAGATTTAATTTGATTTTTTAAATCAATTAAACTAATAATCCATTAATCCACCTCTCCTAAAAAAAGAGACTAGCCAAAGTTAATAATTATCTTGAAGTGAGAAGGGCTTAAGGGAAAAGGCAGGAAAAGAGGTCTCCACCTATTTTCATAAGCCATCCACTGGATTAAGCATGATTTAATATGATTTGAAATTCAATTTAGCTAATTAAGTTTCTAATTAGTTAATTAATTAATAATTAAAATTTTAGTTAAAAAAAGAGGGAAAATTAGAGAAAGGAGTATGAGGGAGGCTCTAATCCACTTCCCTAAGTCTCCTTATTATCCAACAGTGATTAGGGAGTCAAAATAATTAATTAATCACTATTCATATGCTTACTCACCCCTTAATGAAGTTAAGAGGGTAATTAGGGCTTAATCAATCAATCATCCTAATTTAACTAGTAATAAATCTCTAAAAAATTAGAGGAGGTAGAAATCATCATCTCAAACATTCTCAGAAATTTTGGGATCAAGCACTTGAGAGATTAGAGAATAATTAAGCTAATTAAGTTTCTAATTAAACCATAATTAAGCTCTGTTTACTGTTCAAAATTCATTGGAAATATTTTTATTAAATTCTTCTCTAAAATATCTTTAAAATGAGCCATTGTTTGTATTTTTTTTTGGATTTTTTTTACAATTATGAATTATGGATGATTCAGCCTATAAAAATACATTAATTAACTTAATTAAACCAAATCCCACTGGCACCACATGGCGCGCTGATGCGGTCCACTTTTCATGTGGAGCCATGGGATTGGTTATTTAAGTTATCACATCCACGCGCCGAGTTAGCTGGCGGCAGATGCAACATTGAGCCTCGCCGTCCAATCTCGGATCGGACAGCGTGGATCAAACCCAAGGCATAAAAGGAGAAATCTCGTTTGATCTAATGTGACTTGATCATGGCCATCCATTCTAATCACGCGGAACGGACGACCCATGATCCTCCTTCCTGTGACTGACAAACAATAACGTCCGTCTGCCATGGATCGTTCGATCCAAGCTCACCCAAGCTCCGATGAACTTCAAAATCAACCCACACCATCAAGAGAAGGAGACAACCACATCCAATGGTCTAAATCGCATGCAATGAATTTTTTTTTTTTGAAAAGGACCAACCACACTTAAGCTAGAGATCAATTTTCATGGAAATACCTCATTGGAGCCAAGACTGGTGGCTCGCACACTTGAGAAAGCTCTGCCTAATTGAGGTGAAGCCATGTTGATTAGTACGAGCCATGATTTGATGTGAATTGCTTTGGAGACCAAGATCCTCCTCCTTGGCATTCGGCTTTGATCGAACTCAAACTTGGAGTTGATTTGAAGCTCAGGAAATGATTTGGGTAGCCTCGACGAGGTGTAGTAATGGTGTAGGAATGAGAAATTTGATTGAAGTGGGGTATTGGTGAAGTTGGGATCGAAGCTAGCCTCCCTTATTTCAGTTCCTCATGGGAAGAGAGAATGTCGAGAGTGGGATGCTTGGAATCACTCTAGAACTCATAGGGAAGCTTGACTTTGTCTCCTGAGCTTGCACGAAGTGAATTGGTGAAGTTCTCATTTAATTTGGGGGAGTATACCCCTTGATGTCAAGTTGGATCTGAATGGGATGACCTCCCATTTTTGATCGCCATGTGAGGTGTCTCAATCAGTCCATGTGGCTCGACAGGTAAGCCATGGGAGGTGGCTCAAGGTCTGATGTGGGGAGATCTCTTGGCTTGGATCCATGGGATGCTCGGCTTGGATGGGAGGTGAGTCAACTCACCTCCCCTTTGTCTATGACCAACCTAGCTTGGGTTAGGTGGCCTAGGTCGATTAGCTGCACCCTCATTTGAAAGTTGGATGGCTGCTAAGGTGATGGGAGAGTGGATTTTTCCATTTATGGGTGGAATCCTATGTAAAGAGGGCTTAACCAATGGATTATAGCTTGGGCAGTGTCCATTTTGCTTTTGGGATGACTTTGTCTAACCTAGGGTTAATTTGGGTTGGGTTTGGTCAGCCACCAAAGTCCCATGGGTTGGTTTTATGGATTTTGGTTTCATTGGTCAAATGGGTTCATATGGGTTCATGTTGGATTTGGTTGACTAATTGATCAAATTGGGTCAACCAAGGCTTGAGTTAGATTTAAATGATGATTTGAAGAGTTTTAGTTCAAGTGGTTTCAATTAATTTGGCATAGGTTTGATTTTGGCTGACTTGGGATTCATATAAGTCAAATGGGCTAAGTTAACTAATATGACTAATTAAACCAAATTAGGTTCGGTTAAGTGTTGATTCATGTTCAATTGGTCAATTAAAAATCATTGTAAGCTTTGGTTTGAATTAATTTATATTTTGGCCAACTTAACCCTTTAAATCAATTTGGGCTATGTTGGGTCAAGTTGACCAATTGGTCAAATTATACTGAATTGTGGCTTTGGTTAAGTTCAACAATCTATTTGGAATGAACTTGAGCTATTGGTTGCAATCAATTTGTGTTAAATCATGATTTGACCCATTTTGGCTTTTTAGGCCAATTTGGGTCAACTTAGGTCAAATGACTAATTGGACTTAGTTTGGCTCAATAGGGGGTTAAGTCATGTTCAAACATTGATCATGAGTTGGTTTGATAAATGATTTCAATCTATTTAGTGTATGGTGAATTTTGGCTTGTTTAGGTTTCATTTAGGCTAGATGTTGACTTGGTCAAAGGATCAAGTTGACTTGGTTTGACCCAATTCAAGGTGGTTGATCATCCTAGGGTGATTGTTTATCATGATATGAGGTTTGGATGGGCTTGGTTCAATCCAATTTAAGTTGAATTAGAACTTGGCTCAAAAAGGTCCTTTAGGCCACTTTGGGTCAAGTGGACCTAAATGGGTCGATTGATTTGATTTTGACTTAATTAAAGTTTAGTTGAATTATATATGAGTCTGGGATTGAAATATAAATCTAAGTACAATCAATTTTAAGTAGAATGGATTTTAGCTCATTTGAAGTTTTCAAGTCAAAGAGCTAACTTGGGCTTCACTTAGGTTGACTTGAGTTTGGTTTGATAATTATAGGTTTCATTTATATTTGGATAAATGATTGAAGGAATTATTCAAGAGAAAATTTATTTGTTTTGACTTGATTTGGATAGGATTTGACCAAGTGCAAGAAATTAGCTTAAAAGGCTTGAATTTGATTTTGGTTTAATTTTGGATTTGGTTTTGGCTATTTGAATGTATATTTTATTTATATTTAGGAATATAAATGAAGATATAAATGATTCATGAGAAAATCACTTGAGTTTGGAGTGATTTAGAAGCAAATTTGACCAAGCTAAAGGATGTAAGTCAAAAGGACTTAAGTAGAGAATTGATTTAGTTTGATTTATTTTTAGTCATTAGAGGGTGAGTTTCATTTATATTTATGAATATAAATGAATGAGTAATTTGTTTATAAAGAAATCAATTGATTTTGGGTTAAGATTTGAGTAAGCTTATGTAGGTAAGTTCATAAGGCTTAAGAAGTGGTTTGTCTTGGTTTGATTTAGTTTGATTTAGTTTTTGTCATTTGGGTATGGATTTTATTTATATTTGTGAATATAAATGAATGAATAATTTATTTATAAAGAAATCAATCAAGTTTGGGATAATCTAGGTGGGGATTTGGCTAAGCTTATGAGAGTGGGTCATAAGGCTTAAGAGGAAAATTTGGGCTTGGATTTGATTTGAGGATTGAATCAATTGGAATTGGGTTTGAATTGGGATTTGATAAATGATTGAGATATTTAATAGATATTTGAGAAAATTAATTAAATCAAGATTGATTTGAATTTGGTTAAGGTTAAGTCCATAAGATGAAATCAAAGGGCTTAAGAAGAATGTTGATCTTGGATTTGATTATGGGTTTCAATGATTTGGTTTGGAATTTAGATTTAAACATTTTTTTTCTTTTAACAATTATTGAAAGTGACAATTATAGAAAATAGATCAACAACTCTTTTGTAATATAATTGTTAAAATAATTTTATTTAAGATCGATGAATCGCCTTAAGCTAATCTTAAAGCCAATTGAATCGATGTTTCCTTCCTATGATTTTGGATTAGTGCTAAGGATCAACTGGCCTCAGGTAGGAGTTGGAGAAAAGCACATGCTCGAAATCAATGAAGATCGGAAGATTGAAAAAATAACAATTTGAAAAAATGCAAAAAAAAAAAAAAGAAAAAGAAAAAAAAAGAGCACGAGTTATCCAATTTATTTAATTTAATGAGATCCATCTTTGTATAGAGAGATAAATGCCCACTACTAAAGGAAAAGGAAGGTTTCATATATTTTACTTTAGATACTCATCTCATTTTTATTTCAATAGGATTCTTTCTTAGTTCTATTATTTTTTCCAAGCTTAAGCAATAATTTCTCCAACTATGCTTATTAGAGGTAGACTAGACTCGGAATGGCCTAACATTATAATAGTTGTCCTAGTTTATTTTGGCATAATATAGGTTGAATAGCTTATCATAGATTGGGCTTATTTTAGCTTCATTTGGATTTTCTTTAGTTGACTTTATTTTAGTGTGGCTTGTTTTGTCTTAGCATTATTTGGTTTTGTTTATACGCCTTGGCTAACATTTTCTTAGCTTTGCTCGACATAACTTGGCATAATTGACTTAACCTGATATCACTTAATTTACCAAGCTTTATTTAGCTTTCTTGGCATAACTTTCCTTCTAAGTGTGATATGACTACATAAGATTAGGCTTTGGTAGTCTTAATTTGGCTTAATACAATTTGGCATAGATTTGCTTACCATTGCTTATCTTCATATGATTATGGTTTGCATGACTTGGCCTCTCTTTGTTGGGCAAGTCTTTGTATCCTTGGTGACATGGCTTGGTTAGACTTGCTTAGGTTGTTTGAGTTTTCTTAGAATAGATTTGCATAGTTTAATTTAACTTGGCATGGATTATTAATGCTTGTCATATCTTAACTTGTTTGGCATGGATTATTAATGCTTGTCATATCTTAACTTGTTTTGGCTAAGCTTACTTTGGTTAATCTATGTAAGATTTAATTATACTAGATTAGGTTTGACATGGATTACTATTGTTTATCATATCTGAACTTATTTTGGCTAAGCTTATCTCGATTAATCTAGGTAAGATTTAGTTATATCATATTAGATTTGGTAATGTTGGGCTTTGTTAGGCTACACTTGGTTTGGCTTTCCTTAATTGTATATGATTTTACTTTGTTTGATTTAGATTCAATCATCTTGATTTAACCTGACAAGGCCAAATTTGCCTTTAGATTATGTTGCTTGGCTTGGCCTAACTTTTGTTTTCTTTGGATGTCTTGAGTGAGCTTGGTTAGCATTAGCCTAACATAGCTTAGCTTAACTTAGCATGATGTGGCTTTACTTGATTAAGCTTGTCTTGGTTTAAATTTATTTTCTAAGGCTTGAGTTGGCTAATCTATGGTAAGTTCGACTATGCTAGGCTTTACTAAGTTACACTAGGCTTATCTTGGCTTAACTACTTTGCTATGCTTAAATTTACTAGGTTTGGTATGGTTTATATTGGCTTAACTATACTAGGCAAGTCTAGATTTGAATTAGTTTTCATTAGCACGACTTATCTTGTCTTGGTTATTAATTAGCTTAGCTTGTTTATGCTTGGCTTATCTTTGACATGCTTTAATTAAATTGGCTTGATTGAGCTATTTTAGGCAAACATAGAATTGCTTTTAGGCTAGGCTTGGTTGATGGCATGGAATTTGGTTGGTTTGGTTTGGCTTGCCATAGCATAATTTAACTTTATAACAATCTACTTAGCATAATTTGGCTTACTATGACTTAGCTTTGCTTGAAATACCTTGACTTAGTATAACTTGGAAAGGTTAAGTAAGACTTAGTTTTGTAAGATTGGGATTAACTTAACATGGCTTGACTTGGTGTGGCTTGACTTGGATTAGCATGGATTACTTTATTAGATTTTTTTTTAGCTTGGCTTAGATATGATGTTTTTTTTGGCTTAGTTTGCATGGTTTTATTTGGCTTGACTTGTTTGGGGCTTAGTCTTCAATTATTATGTATTTTTACTCGAGTTTTCTTAGGTTGGTTTTTTGTAGTTAGGTTAGGCTATTCTTGTCTAGGCTTAGTCTTCAGTTAGCTTATTATTTTACTTGGATTTTCTTAGCTTGGTTTTGTGAAGTTTAGCTTAGTTATTCTTAATTAGGCTTACCATTCCTTAGTTTGGCTTGGCTTTGTTTAGCTTAATTAGGTTGTGGTAGTGATTTAGCTCAATTTATCATGGTCAGGTTTAGCTTGGCTTTACTTGGTTAAATTTTACATGGATTGATTAGGTTTGTCATTGACTCTCCTCATCTTAGTTTAGCTTGACTCAATTTTAGTTTAATTTTGTGTGCTTTATTTTTCTTAGCTCTTTATGATATGGCTTTTTGGTTTAAATTGCTTGGATTGGCATAGCTTGGTTAGGCTATGCAAAATGTGGTTTATCTTGGCTTCCATTGGTTGTGCTTAGTTTTACATGGATTGTCTAAGGTAGGCTAACTTGGTTATGCTAGGGTAGGGCTTAGATTGTTTTGACTTTAAAATGCTATGCTTGGTATAACTTGCTTTGACTTAACATTGTTTAAATTGATTTGACTTGATGTATATTAGCTTAGTTTTCACGAGCTAGCCTAGGCTAAAGTAGAATAGGTTTTGATTAGGTTGATTGGTAAAGGCTAAGCCTAGATTAGCTTCCCATAATTTTGCTAGGCTTCACTTGAATTAATATATCTTTGCTTAATATGTTTTGGCTTAAGCTTTCTATGGCTTACCTTCACTTAACAAGATAAAAAAATGTTAGCCAGAATTGATTTGGCTAGACTTAAAAAACACTTGCTTTGACTTAACTATATTTTTCTTAGCTTGATTTAGCTAGTGTTGACTTAGCTTTTAGGGTTGGCTTTTCTTGGTATGTCTTAGTTTAAAATTGTCCAACTTCACTTGCCTCTACTTTATGTGGCTTGACTTATCATAGTTTGGCTTTAGCTTGATTAGACTAACTAGAACTTGGATATGCTAAGTTAAGCTTATCTAAGCTTTTAGTATTGTTAAGCTAAAACTTGGCATACTTAACTTCGCTTTGTCTAGCTTGTCATGTCTTTTGCTTTATATGAATTTAGCTTTGCTTGAATAGACTTGGTTTGACTTTGATTAGGTTGATTTTATTTAATATGGCATGACTTTCTTTAATTTTTCTTATCTTTGCTTGGTTTAGCTAAGCCATAATTTGGCTAGATTGAACTTTACTAGGTTAAGCTTAACTTTGCGTGGCTTAGCTTAGGATCATGTTGATTTGATTTAGCTTGAATTGGCTTGGCTTGGCTCTAGTTTTTTCTTACTTTATTTTTATTAACTTGGATTAACATTGCTTAACTTACATTGTCTTCATTTTTCTTTGTTTTGCTTCAAATAAGTTAGATTAGCATAGATAGCTTGAGTTGCTTTAGCTTAACATATAACATGATTTGGCGTTTGTGATGGTATAATTAGGCTTTGTTAAATTAGGCTAAGTTTACACGGCTTGTTTAGCTTAGATCTCTTTTATTATTATTATTATTATTTTTTTTTTTTTGCTTAGCTATATTTTGCTTGTCCTAGCTTGGTTTTTCTAGCTTAGCTTAGTTAAGCATAACTAAGTTATGCTTAACTAAGCTAAGTTTCACTATGCTAGTTTATGGCTTACCTTTACTCCAGTTAGCTTTGCTTGGCTTAATTATACTTGATTTACCCTTAACATTGCTCGAAATCTCTTAGCTTAGCATTCCTTAACTTTCATTTATTTTTGCTTGATTTTATTTATTTAATTTTATTTTAGGCTAGTTTTAGTTAGGTTTATGTTAGATTTGATTAACTTGGCCATTCTTAGCTTATGTCACACACCAACTTCGGAAGACAATAAATGTTGATAACATGGGACATGATGAGAGGTATCAGGAGATCTATTTGAAACTTATAAGAGAAAAATTGCTAGCAAATAATACAAATTATAAGATAAATTAAAATAAAGTAATCATCATTTCATTTCATAATTGATGTTTGAAAGATTAATACATCAAATGAATTGAAATAATGACTAATAAGAAGAAAGCTAAAAGAAACACTAGAATGCCTAGTCCGATAGTAAAGGTATTCCAAATAAACTGACATAACTTGCTATGGGAAAAATTATAATGAATGAGTTTGGCACATCAAATCAAATAAATAAAAATTATTTATTAAAATATATTGACAAAACACTATTGTATATAACATGAATAATGAAAATGTAAGAATGATCATAACTAATAGGTAAATTGATGTTATCAAGTTATTAAAGCCTATAACAATATTACGTGACTAATGGAATACTATGTGTTTAAGACATTTACATTACTTATATGATTATGATTATATGTATGAAAGATTTGTAAGAGTATAATTTTATGACAAATCATGTGTTATCACATCAGATATACTCGTTAGTCACACACACATACATACACACAGGAGGAAAAATATGCATTAATGATATTCTCATTGATATAACTGATACTATCTCTATTTTAAAATATAAAATGTAGGAGTAAAATCTATTGCATTTAGGAGTAATATGCATGAAAATAAATACTATAATCACAAAAAAAAATACAAGAGTTGTATAACAATAAAGTAAGGTAAATCTATATGAGAAATTCATTCTTTCATTATGAAATGTATGTATGCATGTATATATGTGTGTGTGTGTAGCATTAGTTATATGTTCTTTAAAATAGTTGATGAAGGTCTGTCACTCATCATTTGATTTCTCTCACACGAGGGGTTCTATTAACATCCCTAAATTTATTCAAACTTGTGTTCTTCAAGAATAGCCTGAGATCTTCAAATTTGCTTTGAGAGAGTGAGAATGATGAATAATTGGAGTTGAATCTTGCTATTTTTCTTATGATGATTCCTCTTCTAACAAAGTTACAAATAGCTGGTGATGGGATCCCTTGGAGGACTTTACAAGGTGTCGACCATCTTGAAATTCATCAATGGAGATTAAACAATGAATTTCTTCTTTATTCTTTTCTACATAATTTGAAAAAATACAACAACTATGAAATTTTGCTACTAATTTATTTTTCAAATCCTTTTCAGAAAATCCACTCTAATTCTAGGGCAAAGACGAACCAGTTGCCCACATCGAATCAATTAATCCTACTCTAATTATCCGAGTACGTCACCTGAAATGCACTATTGACGATAAAATTGAATTCAAAACTCAAATATCTGAATTATTACAACTAAACTTATAGAACTTAGTAATAATCCTCATAGTAGCCCCACTTTTTTGGTTCAAAATCATGCTAAACAAGTACGTGAAAAGGCCAGAATGGTAATTAATTACAAAAAATAAATGATAATACAAAGTTTGATGGATATTTTCTACCTAATAAAAGGGTTTTAATCAATCAAATCAAAAATGTCAAATGGTTTTCCAAAGTCAATTGTAAATCTGGGGTCTCGCAAATACGTATGCACGAATATTGTAAAGAATTTACTGTCTTTAATATACCACAAGGACATTATCAATGGAATGTAATGCTTTTGGATTAAAAAATGCACGACAAATATTTCAAAGACGTATTGATCATTTATTTTGTGAATTTAATATTTTTGTTGTAATATATGTTGATGATATCCTTATTTTTAGCAATACATTAGCATTACATTTAAAATATTTAACAATATTTGCACAAAGAGCATACAAGCATGGTATTATTTTAAGTAAGAAAAAAATTTTTTTTGTAACACGAAATATTGACTTTTAGGACTAAAAATAGATTAATGATATATTGAACTACAAAATCATATTTTATAAAAAATTGATCACTTTTCTACTATTAATAATAAAAAAGAAATACAAAGATTTCTATGATGTATTAATTATGTTAAAATTTTTATTAAAAATTTAACAACATTACGTGCTCCTCTTAAAAAAAACTTAGAAAAAAATATGGCTTGGAGCTGGGATAAAAATGATCATGATATTTTATAAACTAGTAAAATAACTTGTAAAAATCTTTCTAAATTAAATATTCACATTAATGGAGAAAAATTAATTATTGAAACAGATAGTTCAGAGACATGTTATGGTGCAATTTTAAAAACAAAACGAAATGAGAAAGAAATTCTATGTTGATATGCATCTGACACTTATACACCTACTGAATAAAATTATTATATTAATGAGAAAAACTTTTAACTATTAAAAAAGTAATTAAAATTTTTGAAATATTTCTAAATGAACATTTTATTATTAGAACTGATAATAAATAGTTATTTTTTTTTATAAAAGATAAAATAATTGACTCATTATCTAATAAATGACTTATTATATAGCAAAATTTCTTTCTACAAAATTTGAAATAAATACAACTACAAAATTTGCTACTAATTTACTTTTCAAATCCTTTTTCGAAAATCCACTCCAATTCTAGGGCAAAAATAAACATGTTGCCCACATCGAACCAATTAATCATACTCTAATTATTCGAGTACATCCCATGAAATACACTGTTGATGATAAAATTGAATTCAAAACTTAAATATATGAATTATTATATGTTAAACTCATAGAACCTGACAGTAGTCCCGCTTTTTTAGTTCAAAATCATACTGAACAAGTACGCGGAAAATCCAGAATGGTAATTAATTACAAAAAAATTAAATGATAATATTAAGTTTGATGGATATTTTTTACCTAATAAAGAAATTTTAATCAATAAAATCAAAATAACCAAATGATTTTCCAAAATTTGGGTTATGGCAAATACATATGCACGAACCTAGTAAAGAATTTACTGTCTTTAGTACACCACAAGAATATTATCAATGGAATGTAATATCTTTTGGATTAAAAAATGTGCCACAAATATTTCAAAGATGTATGGATCATTCATTTTCTAAATTTAATATTTTTATTTTAATATATGTCGATGATATCCTTATTTTTAACAATACATTAGCATTAAATTTAAAACATTTAGCAATCTTTGCACAAAAAGCATACAAGCATGGCATTATTTTATGAAAAAAAAAGTTATTTTTGTAACACAAAATATAGATTTTTTAGGATTAAAAATAGATCAAGGATCTATTTAACTACAAAATCATATTCTACAAAAAATTGATCACCATCCTACTATTTATAATTAAAAATAATTATAAAGATTTCTAAGATGTATTAATTATGCTAAAGCTTTTATTAAAAATTTAGCAACGTTATGTGCTCCTCTCCAAAAGAAACTTAGAAAAAATATGTTTTGGAGCTGGGATAAAAATGATGATAATATTTTACAAAATATTAAAATAGCTTGTAAAAATCTTCCTAAATTATATCTTCTGATTAATGGAGAAAAATTAATTATTGAAATAAATAGTTCAGAGATCTATTGTAAGAAAAAAAAAAAACATAAACACGAACATAATAAAGAATTTATTGTCTCTAGTATACCACAAGGGCATTATCAATGGAATGTAATGCCTTTTGGATTAAAAAATACATCACAAATATTTCAAAGATGTACGAATCATTTATTTTCTGAATTTAATATTTTTATTTTAACATATGTTGATGATATCCTTATTTTTAGCAATATGTTAGCATTGCATTTAAAATATTTAACAATCTATGCACAAAATGCATAAAAGCATGGTATTATTTTAAGTAAGAAAAAAAAATCTATTTTATGACAAAAATATCGACTTTTTAGGATTAAAAATAAATCAAGTATCTATTGAACTACAAAATCATATTCTACAAAAAAAAATTATTAATTTTCTACTATTAACAATACAAAAGAATTATAAAGATTTCTAGAATATATTAATTATGTTAAAACTTTTATTAAAAATTTAGTAACGTTACGTGCTCCTCCCCAAACCATCCCTAAACCATTAATGAAACAAAATTAATTATTAAAACATATAATTTAAAGATCTATTGGGGTGTAATTTTAAAAACAAATCTATCTGAAAAAGAAATTTTATGTCGATATGCATTTCACATTTATACACCTATTGAATAAAATTATCATATTAATAAAAAAGAATTTTTAGCTATTAAAAAAATAATTAAGAAATTTGAAATATTCCTAAAAAAATATTTTATTATTAGAATTGATAATAAAATAATCATTTCTTTTATAAAAGACAAAATAATTGTCTCATTACTTAATAAATGGCTTGTTAGATGGTAAAGTTGATTTTCTGCATACACTTTTAATTTAAAATATATTTAAGGTAAAACTAATTGGCTAGCTGATACTCTAACTCAAAAATTTTGTAGAACATGAGTACCAAACAAGATATCGAAATACAGCTCAACAAATTACCAGAACATATGGAATCTGAAACAAATTCAGATAAATTATCTACCAAATTCAATGATCTTCTTATCGACAATTATCTTCAAATTCTGGAATTCCAGATATGGAAATTAGAATGTAAAATATCTTATGACAATTTAGTTTTGAATCGAATTACAGAAAGTCAAAAAATATCTTTCTAGGAAATTAGACGAAGACGAGTTACCTTCCGTCACATAATTATGCTCTCAATTAAAGGAACTTACCACCCTTGAACCAACTATAACTAAGTAAGAAACCTCATCTGAGACAACTACAAAGATAAAACAATACTCTACGGTTCTTCTTAAAGAACCAAAGAAGCAAAAAGGTGCACTTGAAATATCACAAGAATGATAACAAATTTCACTATTTCAATAAAGAATTAATCCTCAAGTATACTTTCATACGTATGAAATATAAATATGGCGTACATTTATGGAGATATTGATCCTAAATTTGTTCAGGAATTATATCTTAGTGGTTTTCTAAGAATGATATATTTTAAAAGTATAACAGTTCTAAATAAATTACCAAAAATATTTATCGATGCCATCGAAATATTTCAATCTATATTAAAGCATTAGAATATATACATCAAACTTTTTCATACATGTTCTGAAATGGTTGAAAGAAAAATCACTATAATTTAGCTTGAAATTAACTGCGAACCTTTCTATCCTAAATATGTGGACAATAAGAAATTAGTCAAACGAAATAAAGATGAAGAACTTTATCAATTATGGATAGAAACAAAGAAAATAGACCCCTCCAATATATGAGTCTACCATTGTTTGAATAATTTATTTATCTACATTCACTGTAGACATAGAACAAAGAAGATACATGAAGTAATGTATCTCAAATGGACAAATATACTCTTGAAAAATACGGAACAAACAAGTATTGATAAAAGAAAATTTTTGTAAAAAAGATGCAAAAAGAAAAACTGCATTGTTATAATTATTGTAAAAACAAAAATAATTTATAAGTAGTAAAAGAAAAGCCGAAGAATAGACTTCTAGAAAATTGAAGCGTCAGCCATGACATCAGAATTACAATTGCATAAGCAGTGAAGTCACATACAAGATAACATTAGCACTTACGACAGCATTAATTATTAAACAAACTTATCTTCTCTCTGGTCTATTATGTCTGTAAGTATATTGTTTATTATATCTATGTGTATTCTCATGTCATTGTATCTTATTTCAGAATAATATTATGCTTTTATAATTTCTATTTGATCTAGGTATGCTTAGGGTAGGAAATGAACTAAAACTGTGCTGTGATTCTTTAAAGTATTCAGATAAGGTTGTGGTATATTGTTGTGCCTGCATCTCCCCAAGAAAACTACTAGATTATAAGAGTCTGATAAGAATCGGAGAATTTATAGTCAAAAATCAGGTGAGATATCAAGATTATTTGTATAATCTAATTCTAGAAATTCATGATAAAAGTGCGATGGATGCTATTAAATATAATTGTGATTATACTTAGAGCAAGATTAGAGAGAAGACTATTTCTTTATGGATTCTGATTTTGAATCCATTAGATTTAAACTTCATAATATTGAAAAAGAATTAAAATGCTTAAAAAATTGAACATAACTGAATAAAACTCTACAAGTTATCGGTAGAGCCCCCTCTAAAATGATATCAGAGCCTGAAAAAGATAAACTTAAAAAATCTGTAGCAAATAATATACATTGTGATGAAAATTATGCCTGCCTATGCACTCCTAGTTACTCTTATCATAGAAATTTTTCTTCTTATAAATTTGAAATAAGAGAATAAAAAAAATATATAAACACATTTAATTAAAAGAGTTAGAAGAAGATAAATGCTCATCCAAATGATAAATATAACTAAATAATATTTAGAAAATGAATTCAAAAGAATTCAAGAATTATTAAAAATAAACATCTCTAATAATCAGATAAAAGTTTTCTTAGATGAACAAATTTTTTATATAAAGGCTCCTCTAGGGAATTTAAATGAATGGAATGTTATTAGCGACATGATGATAAAACAATATTATGAACTTAGAATCAATTTGAATACTTCAAACAAAATAACAACTTGTGGTATATGGATTTAAATCAAATTTAGCATAATAAAACAAAAGTATTTAAAAATCTTTTACATAAAAGATTTAAACCTATACTCTATACCAAAAGCATGAGTAATATATCTGAATTAGGAAAAATAATATTAGAAAATCAATAAATTCTTAATAATAATATTGCTACAGTTGCACTTTTAGCAGAATTAACTCATCAAACAACCCTACCTAGTACAAGTAGTGTATGTTTTTTAACTACTTCAACTACTAGATAACAATTTAAATCACCCAGTGTTAGGAGAATTCCTACACCTAAAAATAATCCACTAAATCCATAAAAAGACTATTCTCATGAGCCAATCAGTTGACATGAAATTTATTTAAATCTAGGCTGCTGTAAAAATATAGCAGAAATAATTGACAAATGGACTATAGAAAATAGTCTAGCTATTTACTATTATAATATTCAAGGTGAAGATGCATACAACTTCATTGAAAATATTTTAATAGGTATTTGTAAAAAATGATTTCTTGGTCTTAGATCAAGTCAAAAATAATATTCAAGGTGATTTACTATTATAATATTCAAGGTGAAGATGCATACAACTTCATTGAAAATATTTTAATAGGTATTTGTAAAAAATGATTTTTTAATAGGTATTTGTAAAAAATGATTTCTTGGTCTTAGATCAAGTCAAAAATAAAAAGTTAGAAATACTTGCTTAGCCGAATTTACTATAAGTATATTAGGTAAACAGGTAAAAATTTATGCAAATTTTATTAAATGTGAATTTCTAGGATATAGGATTAGATTCTGTACAGAATAAGAAAAGGCTAAGAAATAATCCAGAATTGCAAAACGAAACTTAGAGTTCTTAGTATTTGCAATATTTATTATTTAAATGAATAAGTTACGCATATCAAAAATTCTTTTATGATATTCTTGCTGATGAACGTAGTCAATATATAAAAATATATTTTTATAAACTACTTAAATCATATAATATAACATGGAGTCAAGCATTTATTCAACAATATCCTACAGATATAACCTTAGAAAGTAGAATTCTATTTAATGAAGAAAAGTTAGCAGAAGCTTGCCAACAAATAGATTTACATCAATAACATAAAAAAAAATAAACAATCTTTATGTTACAATAAAAATTATCTAGTTGCACACCAATGAGGATGTTCAAAAAAATACAAATTCATGTACAATTCAACCTGTAATAATAAAAAAATTATTTAAGAAAATAAATAAACATAAATTGAACATAAAGATAATTTTTTTACAAAATGATAATGTAATAAAAAATAAAAAATTTGTAAATGCTAGTTATGCAAAGAGGAATGACATTATGCTAATGAATGTCTTAAAAGAAAGAAATTCTTAAGAATAAAATCAGTTCAAATTATAGAAGAACACGAATTAGAACTAATCTTTGATATCGTTGAAATTGATTCTGAAGTAGAAATCTATGAATTATCTGATAAATATAATAAGATCTTCTTGGTTAGATAATAAGATCATTATTATGTTAATTAAATAAGAGTTATCTTCAAGTAATCTAAAATTACTACTTCCTGAACTACTACTTTCTCCAAAATCAAGAGATAACTGATCAGACGGTGGTGTTAAATTTGTATAATCTACTTCGTCAGGTTGATAGTTTATCATATTTAAGAGAACATAGAATCTATATAAACAGGTTTGTTATGTATTCTGAATACTACAGTATTATGATGATTGTTATAAGCATATGCTGCTCGGTAAGTAATGTTGTAGACAACACTTTCTTATCTTAATTGAACTCGGTCTAACTTATGTTTAAGAGTAAGAGTTCTATTTATATGTTTATCATTGATATTTATAGCATAATTAGGGTGCAGATTAAACATTAAGGTTTGATAACATAAATTTCCTTGAATTACTCCTAATAAAACATCTTTTTAGAATGAATAATTAATTTTTTTAGAATGAATAATTCTATCATCGTATACCCATAGAGTTATAGGGCAATCTATACCTTTATGAAAGTATGATTTTATTAATACTTGGATTCGTCTAAAAAATAAATGCCAATATTTTTTTGAGGTGAGGTGTTTTTTATAAATCCTAATTTCATATTATAGAATTATATAAAAGAATTTTTGTACTTCCTTGAGCTTCAATTATTTCAATAGGATATTCTTTGTCTAATGCTATAATGAACTGATTTTTTTTAAATTTAATATTAGCATATCAAAATAGTCTTTTGTTCCTAAAGATAATTCTTTTTTTCTAATCTTTTTATATTTATCGTCTGAAAGAGTTAATTGTCTAATGTATTCTGATTGATTATCTATAATTTCATTTGCATTATTTTTTTCGTTTAAGTTCAGACATTTAATCAAAATATAAGTATTCTTCTAAATCATTATCTAGATAATAATATTGATCAATAAGATCTTCATCTTGATCATATAATTCATAGATTTTTTTCTTCATAATCGATTTCAACGATATCAAAAATTGGTTTTAATTCTTGTTCTTCTATAATTTGAACATATTTTATACCTAAGACTTTCTTTCTTTTAGAACATTCATTAGCATAATATCCTCCCTCTTTGCATAACCAGCATTTACAATTTTTTTATTTTTTTTATTAAATTGTGGTTTTGTAAAATTTTTTTTCTTTATGTTCAATTTATGTTTATTTATTTTTAAAATTTTTTATTATTATTACAGCTTGATCTTGTACATGAATTTGTATTTTTTGAACATCCTCATTGGTGTGCAACTAGATCATTTTTATTGCAACATAAAGATTGCTTATATTTTTTATTTTGTTTATGTAAATCTGTTTGTTGGCAGGCTTTTTCTTTGCATTTTCTTCTTTTGCAGTGAATCTAATTCTATATCCTAGAAATTCACATTTAATAAAATATGCATAAATTTTTGCCCATTTACATGGTGTACTTGTAGTAGATTCGGCTAAACAAGTATTTCTAACTTATTTTTCACTTGATCTGAGACCAAAAACCCATTTTTTACAAATATTTGTTAAAGTATTTTCAATGAAATTGTATGCATCTTCACCTTGAAGATTATAATGGTAAATAACTATACTATTTTTTATAGTCCATTTGTCAACTATTTTTGCTATATTTTTATAGTAGTCTAGATTTAGGAGAATTCTCCTAACACTGGGTGGTATAAATTGTTGTCTAGTAGTTGAAGTAGTTGAAGAACATATACTATTTGTACTAGGTAGGGTTGTTTGAGGAGTTAATTGACATAGATCTATCTATAGATAAAATTTGTAGAGTATTATTCATAAACTGGTGTTGATGTAATACATGAATTAAATCATCTAATTCTTCGAATGATTCATTAATATTTATAATCTCATGTTAAGAATTTGTTAGTTTTTTAAGATTCTTTTCCTAATTCAGATATATTACTCATGCTTTCGATTTGTAGAGGAGCCTTTATATGAAAAATTTATTCATCTAAGAAAACTTCTAACTGATTATTAGATATGTTTATTCTTAATAGTCCTTGAATTCTTTTGAATTCATTTTCTGAATATTCTTTAGTTATATTTATCATTTGGATGAGCATATATCTTCTTCTAATTCTTTTAATTTAAGGTGTTTATATGTTTCTTTTTCTTCTCTTATTTTAGATTTATAAGAAGAAAAATTACTATGATAAGAGTAACTAGGAGTGAATAAGTAGGCATAATTTTCAGCACAAATTGTACTATTTGTTACAAATTTTCCAGGTTTATCTTTTTCAAGCTCTGATACTATTTTAGAGGGGGTCTCTACTTGATAATTTGTAAAGTTTTGTTCGATTATGTTCAGTTTTGTATGCATTTTAAATTCTTTTTCAATATTACAAAGTTTAATTCTAATATATTCAAAAGCAAAATCCATAAAAAAATAATATTCTCTCTAATCTTGCTCTAAGTATAACCGTAGTTATATCTAATAGGGTCCATCACGCTTCTATCATGAATTTCGAGTTTTGGATTATGTAAATAATCTTAATATCTTAGCTAATTTTTTACTATAAATTCTTCGATTCTTATCAGACTTTTCTAATCTAGTGGTTTTCTTGGGGAGATGCAAGCTCAACAACAGACCACAACCTTATCTAATTACTTCAGAGAATCACAACACAACTTTAGTTTGTTTCCTACCCTATGCGTACTCAGATCACATAGAAATTATAAAAGCATAATATTATTCCGAAATAAAATACAATAGCATGAGAACACACATTGATAAAGAAATAATATACTTACAAACATAGATCAAAGAGAAGATAAGTTTTAACCTAGATGGCTATTACACATATATTTCATAGTGGCTCTCTCTCTCTCTCTCTCTCTCTCTCTCTCTCTCTCTCTCTCTCTCTTTAAGCTTCTCCTCCTTCTCCTCCTTCCTTTCTCTGAATTTTTTCTTCTTATTTAGGAGAGAAAAAGTTCGTTTAATAATTAATGGTGTCGTAAGTGCTGATGTCATCTGGTATGTGATGTCACTGCTTACGTAATTGTAATTCTGACATGATGGCTGATGCTTTAGTTTTATACAAGTTTCTTCTCTAACTTCTCTTTTACTGCTTGTAAATTATTTTTATTTTTACAATAATTACAATGATATAGTTCTTCTTTTTGCATTTTTCTACAAAATGTTCCGTATTTTTCAAGAGTAAATTGGTCCATTTAAGATACATTACTTCATATATCTTCTTTGTTCTATGTTTGCAGTGACTGCAGATAAATAAATTGTTTGAACAATGGTAAACCAATATATTGGAGGGGTCCATTTTCTTTTCAAAAAAATCGTGGCGTAATGTGTATCCCCCTTTGTTCCAGTCATGGAATAGATGAAAGAAATCAAAAAATGGATTTTTGTTCAAGAATGAAATCTTATAATAAAATCTAAATGAAATAAAAGGGTAAATCAAAATTTTATTCAACCTTATTGAATTCGTCTTTGTTTCATTTAATGAATTTCTTATTGTCCACATATTTAGTATAAAAGGGTTCCCTGTTAATTCCAAGCTAAATTATAATAATTGTTCATTCAACTATTTCAATTTTCAGGACATGTCAAAAAAAGTTTGATGTATATATTCTAGTGTTTTAGCATAGACTGAAATATTTTCATACATATGAAAGTATATCTGAAGATTAATTTTTTCTTGAAATAGTGAAAATTATTGTCATTCTTATGCTATTTTAAGTATACTTTTTTGCTTCTTTGGTTCTTTAAAAAGATCCGTAGAATATTGTTCTATCTTTGTAGTTATCTTAGCTAAGTTTTATTGCTTAGTTATAGTTGGTTCAAGGGTGGTAAAATCATTTAATTGAGAGCATAATTGTGTGACGGAAGGTAACTCATCTTTATCTAATTCCCCAAAAATATTTTTTTTATTTTCTATAATTCAGTTAAAATTTTATTACCATAAGATATTTCACATTCTAATTTTCATATATAGAATTTTAGAATTTGAAGATAATTGTCGATAAGATGATCACTGGATTTTATAGATAATTTATCTGAAATTGCTTAAAATTCCATATGTTCTGATAATTTGTTAAAGCTGTATTTTGATATCTTGTTCGGTACTCATGTCATGCAAAATTCTCGAGTTAGAGTATCAGCTAGACAATTATTTTTTACTTTTAATATATTCTAAATCAAAAATATATGCAGAAAACTAACTTTGTCATCTAATATGTTATTTATTAGGTAATAAGTTAACTATTTTGCCTTTTATAAAAGAAATAACTATTTTATTATCAATTTTAATAATAAAATTTTTATTTAGGAATATTTTAAATTTCTTAATTATTTTTTTAATAGCTAAAAGTTAATTTTTCATTAATATGATAATTTGGTTCAGTAAGTGTATAAGTGCCAGATGCATATCGACATAGAATTTCTTTTTCATTTCGCTTTGTTTTTAAAATTACACCCTTACAGGTCTCTGAACTATTAGTTTCAATAATTAATTTTTCTCCATTAGTGGAAATATTTAATTTAGGAAGATTTTTACAAGATATTTTAATAATTTGTAAAATATTATCATCATTTTTATCCCAGCTTCAAACCACATTTCTTATAGGAGAGGAGCACGTAACGTTGGTAAATTTTTAATAAAAGCTTCAGCATAATTAATAGATCGTAGAAATCTTTATAATTCTTTTTGATTGTTAATAATAAAGAAAATGATCAATTTTTGTATAATATGATTTCGTAGTTTAATAGATCATTGATCTATTTTTAATCCTAAAATGTAAATATTTTGTGTTACAAAAATAGCTTTTTTCTTACTTAAAATAATACCATGCTTGTATGTTTTTTGTGCAAAGATTGCTAAACATTTTAAATGTAATGATAGCGTATTGTTAAAAATAAGGATAGCATCGGCATAGATTAAAAAAAAAGTGTTAAATTCAGAAAATAAATGATTCATAAGTCTTTGAAATATTCGTGTTGCATTTTTTAATCCAAAATACATTATATTACATTGATAATGTCCTTGTGATATACTAAAAGCAGTAAATTCTTTATTATGTTCGAGCATACTTATTTTCTAGAATCCAAATTTACAATCGAGTTTGGAAAACTATTTGACATTATTGATTTGGTTGATTAAAACTTTTTTATTAGGTAAAAAATATCCATCAAACTTAGTGTTATTATTTAATTTTTGTAATTAATTACCATTATGGCATTTTCGTGTACTTGTTCAGCATGATTTCAAACCAATAAAGCGGGGCTGCTATGAGGACTATTGCTAGGTTCTATGAGTTTAAATTGTAATAATTAAGATATTTGAGTTTTGAATTCAATTTTATCGTCAATAATGTATTTCATTGGACGTACTTAGATAATTAGTGTATGATTAATTGGTTTGATGTGGGCAGCCAGTTCATCTTTGCCCCAAAATTGGAGTGGATTTTCTGAAAAGGATTTGAAAAATAAATTAGTAGCAAAATTTCATAGTTGTATTTTTTTTTCAAATTCTGTAGAAAAGAATAAAGAAGAAATTTGTTGTTTAGTAGAAAGATGTTGAATTATGTGATCTAAATCACCAAGAATATTACATTTCACCTGAAAGTTGAATTTATATTTTATTAGATATTGGATCATATAGCTCTCATATAGATGCTTTCTTAATTTCACAAATTCAATAAGTGAATATATATATATATATATATATATATATATATAAAGATTATCATGGTACTAAACATTATTATCATAATGAAACAAATATACTATTTGGCTTTTAGGAAATACAAAATCAAAGATTAGATTTTAACTGTTTTAACTGATGACACAGAAAAAGGATAAATTCTAGTTGGAATGGATTTCCTATAACAACATATTGTTAAGTTATTGCTAATGATGAAATCGGGATCGGGATTATCCATACACCAAAGACGTGGTATTTTAATAAGGTTTCAGAGAGGAGTATGTATTGATTGGACCAATAATTATTAATTGTATGAATATCATTAAAGGTATCTAAGAATAAGTTATCTATGTTAGGTAGAATATATATAAAGATTATTATGGTACTAAACATTATTATCATAATGAAATTAATATTCTATTTGACTTTTAGTATACACAGAATCAAAGATTAGATTTTCAACATACCTTTCTAACTGATGACACAAAAAAAGGATGAATTCTAGTTGGAATGGATTTCCTACAAAAATATATTGTTTAGTTATTGCCAAGGATGAAATCGGAACTGTGATCATTCATATACACCAAAGATGTGGTATTTTAATAAGGGTTTCAGAGAGGTGTATGTATTGATTGGACCAATAATTATTAATTGTACGGATACCATTAAAGGTATCTAAGAGTAAATTACCTGTGTGAGGTAGAATATGTGGAGGAAGGATATAGTGCTTACAAACGGTGATATCACTACTAGTATCGCAAAAGGCATGAATAGGAATAGGTTCATAAGTAGACATATATAATTCAATTTGCATATAACTATGAAAGTTAACTATGATGTCGTTGGATAATAAAAGAATTAATTCGCATAATAGAATCAATAAAGGTAATAATATGTTGTTGTAGGAAATCCATTCATACTAGAATTCGTTCTTTTTCTGTGTCACCTGTTGAAAAGATATGTTGAAAATCTAATCTGTGATTATATATATATATATATATATATATATATATATATATATATATATATATATATTGATTATTAGAATATTGTATTTTTCTTGAATCAATAGATCTTCTTGGCTAGATAATAAGATCATTATTATATTCATTAAATGAGAGTTGTCTTCTAGGTAATCTAAAACTACTACTTCCTAAACTATTACTTTCTCCAAAATTAAGAGATAACTGATCACGCGGTCGTGTTAAATTTGTATAATCTACTTCGTTAGTTGGATAATTTGTCCTATTTGAGAGAATATAGAATCTGTATGAATAGGTTCGTTATGTGTTCTGAATACTATAATATTATGATGATTGAAATAAGCATATGCTACTTGGTAAGTACTTGATTATCTAAAACAGATTCATCCAGTGCTAGTCATGCATTCTAACATCTCTGACCTCTTAAAAAAATGGATTCAAGGGTTGTGATGTAGATATCTCCCTCTCAATTGAAAGAAAATAATCTGATCAAGGCTTTGTAGCACAACAATGACTTGAGGCTTAAGTTTCATAGTGTGCAGCTGCAAAGCAATCTTGAGTGGAGGTGGGTGAGCTGTAAGGTGGATGGTGAGGCCAGATGTTGTGCATGCTATTGGTGACAACATGAATTGCAAAGTGTCTTGCAAACATTATCACGGACATGGTTAAAGCAGCAGTTTCTAAAGTTAAGGCAACAGTAGCTACAAAAGAAACTAGTGGGGGAGTGCTAGTGGTCTTTGGTTGTTGGCAAGGAAGAGTAGGTGTGAGATCATGGAGAGGAGACAGACAGCTCGTCAACTTTTTGTTGCTCAAGAGTAGCTTGGTTGACACTGTTGAAGGGTAGTGGAGATCAGCTGACAAAATGTAGGTTTGATGAGTATATAAGATGGAGGAAGTTGAACTGCAACTTACTACATACAACAAGGAGAAATCTTGGGAGAACCAGTGGCTTGTGGGGAATAGTTGGGTTACAGCTCTTGCAGCTAGGAGGAGCGGCGCTCGACTGGGAGGGGAGTTTAATTGTAGTCTACAGATCTTCAGATGACTAGCAAGTGATGTTGTGTAAGAAATGAGGTTGGAAATTGTAGAGAGGGAGAGAGAAAGGTCGAAGAGCTGGGTTGGTCAGCCGAGAGCACGTGATGGATTTTGAGTATGGGTATGGCTTGTAGGGAGAACGTCATCGAGCTTTAGCACATTATGGAGGAGGCTTGGAGCTTCGATGTCCATGTGGAAGTAAAGTATTAAGAAGGTTCCATTAGGGCTATGATTACATTTAGGATTTTTTTCTCCTTTTTTTATCAAGTGACGGGATGGGCAGATGGCTTTGCAACATGCAAGAGGTCGGCTTGGACTGCAAAAAGCTGTAAGATTTAGAATGCTAAGATAGAAACTAATTGCAATAATTGTCTTCATTATATATGGAGGACATCTAGTTGCATAAGTGAAAAGAAATCTTTTGATCTTAATGAGAAACTGTGCAACTAAAGTATTCAAAAAGAATCTAATTAACTTTACACAACTACATGATTGTGTGCTTAACGATAAGCGACATAATATATTAGATTATTTAAACACAATTCTACTCGTGGATCATATGTGGAGATCAACAAAATTCTCATTTTAAATAAAATAAAATCTTGACAATATTTATCCAAAACAAAATAACACTAAAAATTTTCATTGCACATAAATGAATAATTTAAGTCTAGATTTTCTAATAAAATGTTTTATGGTTGATGTTTTTGAGTCACTATAGTACCTAAGAGGGAGGTGAATTGGGTGTTAATTAAAAAAATTAAAAGTTATCTTAAATTTTAACTTTTAGTAAAAAAGTAATTTAAGAAAAGTAATTCCCTTAAAGAACCAACTTTTAACCATGTTTTATACATAATACAAAATACATGTTTTTTAACCACAAAGATTTCAACTCTATGTTTGTTTCTTCTCACTTGGACCTTTCGATAGTGGATTCTTGAACTTAAGGTCGAAGTATCACACTTTGATGTTCACCTTACAAAATTTTCTACTGGGACCTTTCAATAGTGGAACCTTAGATTTAAAATCCAAGTGTCACACCCTAATGTTCACTCTGCAAATCTTGCTTTGGTTTATCTTGATTTATCAAAAATAAATGATAAGATAATAAATAGAGCTTTATTAGCTTATGTTTGAAGCTATACTTCATGCACTCTTTTCATCATTCTCTCTCTCTCTCTCACTCTCTGGTGAATTTTAAAATTTTCTACACTTTGACAGATAACATTTCATGTTCTCTTCTCTGGGGCCATTGATGACCTTGTGGAGATCACGGATGATGTGCCATCATATATAATGTGGAATTTGATCTTCATCTAGAGCTCTCCAAATCTAAGCAATATGATGAAAGTCCTTAAAGTCTTTTTCCTTTTTATTGAAGTCATGGACTGTTAGCTTATCTCTCCCAAGATGCTAAATATCGGGAGATAGCTAGATTGATACATGCATGGTCATAAGTTTATTGAAGAGCTTGGATCAATCATAATTTAGTTCATTATGATGCTATCACTCTTATAGTAACTTGCAAAGGGCAACTATGTTTTGACATCCCAAGACTGAGATCTTCTTTAGAGAAGGCGATCACTAGAAGATTTTGTATTTACAAAATCTTAGTCATATACCATTCAACAAAATAAGCATTTTATCTCTTCAGACTATTGAGAGCATGCATCAAAGTTTTTCGAAGATTTCTTAACATCAAGAGGGTCTCATATACACTCAGTTGTGCAAGGACCATCCTCACATGTAATAAGATGTTGTAGTCAATTCTATTGCTTGGATTTAACTTCTCTTTTAGATCTTTGGAAATGATGTCCTAATGAATCTCTTTTTTTTTTGGACCTGCCTTTGCTTGATGTCCCATTCTTCGTTGGCAGTGAAAATATTTTGTTACTTTTAGTTAAACTTAGACGACTTTATCCAATTCAAATTATTTTAATAGAATAGTCCCCTCTAAAATCATTCTTCATCTCAAAGAATTGGCTCGATGATTTAGAACCACTCTCTAATTTTATAGGCATCATATAGGATTTTATTGAAAAATTTGACTTCTCTCCATCAAGAGAACATAAATCTTCATTGAAACAATTATTATTCTGCTAGGCCATCATACCAAATTTTGATATTATTTCCCTTGACTCTTGCTTATTTCTTGGAAAAAATTTCATTGGGTTTAACAAGAATGGTCAACTCCAATTATCATTTTGAATACTTTGAATAAAGAACATCTGGCATCACATGAATGATACAATATGAAGAAGTATGTGCTTGAGCCAGTGCAACATCATTTATAAACAATGGGTTCTCTTCATCTCTTTGTTCTTTAGTCTCATACTCATCTTTGAATGAACTCAATGAGTGTTATACTATTTTCCTCTACAATAGTTCTCTATAAATGATATTAGGTGATATTCTATAGGACTTATGCCATCAGTATTGCTGAGCAGAATGCTCATTTGTTCATTCCATCATATAGACAACCTTCGCTTACAATATCTTCATTTCTTTCTTCTTCTTGAAAGTATATTTCAGAGCAGCATCTGTGGTGGATCTCTAGCTCATAGCATGACATAGACACCTCCTTAACTGAGAG
Organism: Cymbidium sinense; assembly: GCA_021442155.1. NCBI lineage: Eukaryota > Viridiplantae > Streptophyta > Magnoliopsida > Asparagales > Orchidaceae > Cymbidium > Cymbidium sinense. Next base: position 182,649,096 of record CM038216.1, read on the forward strand.
ACTGTAATCTAAATTCACTCCTTTTTCGAGTGGGTGAAATTGATCAATGGCAAGATCTTCCAAAGGATTCTCTAGGGTATCAATTGACATCAACTTCATCATAGGAATTCTTTTTCTCAGGTACCCATTCTTGATGAGTTTTATTTATGGTGGATCTATGGAAGTATGGTCTAGATATCACATCGATGTCTTTCTTTAATGCAGTTTCACTTTAAGGCTTTGGCCTCCAAATTTGCTTACCTTTTTGCTGGTACCTTTTGACGGCGGATTCTTAGACCTGTGGTCCAAGTGTCATGCCTCAATGCTCACTGTGTGGTACTTGATTAGATTGGTGTGAGAGATGATCTCTTTGGCAGAGCCTGATAGTTCCTTTTCATCAGTCCCCTTTCTTTTATAACTTTCAGAACCCGATGCACTCTTGCAAATGTAGTTTCGGGTTTTCTAAATAGGGGAGCCAGAGCTTGATGTTATTAGAGCCCAAAAAGATTGCTTAATTTCACCAGTAGAACTGTTCCTCTTTACTCATCTTAAGTTTTCAAACATATTCTGGGTTGGAACACTCGCTTCTGGTTCTATAACTAGCTGCACAATTTTATGTTCGAGCAATGGCTATTGAGCACACAATTCAGCATTTCTCTTTCTCCGCTGCCTCTGGGTTAACTTGTTTCCAGATGAAGAAGTTTTTATGTAGCTACTTCTTCTTGAGGCTTCGGCCTCCAAATTTGTTTTTCTTTATACCGGGACCTTTTGGTAGTGGATTCCCAAACATGCAGTTCAGGTGTCACGTCCCGATGTTCACCGTGCAAGAATTTCTTAGGATGATCTTAAGCATTACCCAATGAGAGTAGCTTTTTAGTGAAGCTTTCTCATTTTTTCTAATAATCGGGCCTTAAAACTTTTTCTTCATAAAACCCTTCTCTTTGACAACTTTCAGCACCCTATGCACTCTGGAGGACAGAGTCTCAGGATGCCTCTTTTGTGGGGTTATAGCTTGGTGCTGCTGCTCCTAGAATGATTGTTTGATATCACCAGTAGAACTATTTCTTTTGACCCACTTGAGATTTTAAAATTTGTTGTGAGTGGGAACACTCGCTTCTGGTGTCAAGTTTGGTCGCATGGCTAGTGATTCAGGCAACAACTATTGAGCTTGCAGTTCAACATTTTTTCTCCTTTTTTTCCTTCTACTCAATTTTCCTCTAGAAAAGGAGGCTTCAGGATTATGCTTTCATAGTGTGAAAGGTTCAAGTGGTCATATTCATGGTATTGATATTTGTCCAAGTGATGGTTCTTTCTCAGAATAACCCAATCTTTCGAATACAAAGGTAATGAACTGGTTTTTTTCCATTTTAATATTGCCATATCAAAACAGTATTTTGTTCCAAAAGATAATTTTTTTTCTAATCTTTTTATATTCATCTTCTGAAAGAGTTAATTGTCCACTGTATCCTGATTAGCCATCTATAATTTTAACTATATTATTTATTTGTTCAAGTTTAGACATTTAATCAAAATATAAGTATTCTTCTAAATCATTATCTGAATAACAATATTGATTAATAAGATCTTCCTCTTGATTAGATAATTCATAGATTTTTTCTTCAGAATCGATTTCGATGATATCAAAGATTGGTTCTAATTCTTGGTCTTCTATAATTTGAACAGATTTTATTCCTCATACTTTCTTTATTTTAGAACATTCATTAGCATAATATCCTTCCTCTTTGCATAACTAGCATTTACAAATTTTTGGTTTTTTTATTAAGTTATCGTTTTATGAAATTTCTTTTCTTTATGTTCAATTTATATTTATTTGTTTTCTTAAAACAAATTAATAGCCACACATGTGAAGAAGGAGATTCTATGATATTCTCTTAGTGTTAAAGAGATCATTCATTTACTATCAAGGAATTGGTGGAAAATCAAACTTGGATTGACAAGACTTTTATGCCATCGAGATGACTTATTATAAATGTACCTATGAACTTGTCATTTTGAATAATCAATGATTGATGCCACCAATCAATTATCGATACTTAAAAATATTATACATCACGTTATCATGAGAATCCCCCTGCAAGACAGGGGATATTTTTTATATTTATTTAGGTTGACATCACATATTATGCCGAACTTGTCAGTTTGAATAATCAATGATTGATGCCACCAATCAATGATCGATACTTAAAAATACTATACATCACGATTATCATGAGAATCCCCTTATTAAGACAGGGGGCATTTTTTATATTTATTTAGGTTGTCATCGCGCATTATGTCGATATACCTAAATAAACACTTACACCTATGATGTTTGACTTGAAGTCTATTTTAACTACGTACAATTGAAAAATAGCATCAATTCTCAAACATGTTATATGTAGTGCAACACTCTCAAGTTAGCATGAATCCCACTATCAAACAGGGGGTATTTTAATTTTTATATTTGAAGATTGTTAAGTTTGCTTCTATAAGATAGGGGGCACTTTCTATACATTTAGTTTGTCATCAAGCTTTGAGCCGAGATCCTCAAATGAATTTTCAAAATTATTACCACTAGAATTACAACCAACTATATGTGTAGAAGGTAAAGTTATTTTCAATCATGACACAAATGAGGCATCTTCAAAGGTTTGAGATTTGTCACTCAGATGTTTTAAAATTCTAAAGATCAAGTTAGAAGAATTCCCTATTTTGGAAGCTTCAATTAGCTAAGTTAGAAAATCATCAATCTTTACGTACTCAAGTCTAGGAATTGGACGAGTTCTAAAGGTCGAACTCAACAAGCCCATAAATGACTTAGTTGTTGACACACTCCTTAATCAACAAACTGCAAGAAAAAGCCGCTGTGAAAGAGCCCTCGTTCATTAGTCTAATGATCAAACAACCAATCCATCACAGCTTACGTCAAAGACCCGAGTAGGTTCTAAAGGTCGGACTCAATAAGCCCACAATTGACCGAGTTTTTGATGCTCTCTTTACTCAATAAGTCATAAGAAAATGTCGCATTGAAAGAGCCCCTACTCGTTAGTCCAATAATGATAACTGTTTAATCTCAAACCAAATTCAACTTAGTAACTATAAGTAGCTAGAATCCAAGAGATATTTCTACTTGATCGATAGACCAAGACAATCTTAGGAAACAACTTCAATTCAAAGCAGCCTCAAATCAATCTCTATATTGCCTGTAAGGTAATATTTCAATTTCTTTTCAAACAGTCTGAAGCACAAAGCATAGATCAAAGTCAATTTTCTCATCAAGTTTGCCAAAGTAGAAAGCATAGGACCGAAGAAGCAATTCCATAGTTTATGCGAAGCCAATGGCCGAACTAAAGAGATTTCATGGTTAATTAGTCCGTTAGGGCACTCATTGTTGGATTGATAACTCAGCATTATTGACCTAATATAAACTGAAGGGCTGGGTCATCGGTATGCATCCTTCAACGAGTCCGTCAAAGCAGGAAGCATAAGACTAAGGACATACACACACATCCTGACAAGTCAATATGGACAAATCAAGTTAATCCTTCATCAAGTCCGTCATGCTTAAAGCTATGACATAAAGAATTTCAATTCTCAAAGCAAACAAACCAATTCTTCCATCAAACCCGATCAAGCATGAAACTACGGTTGGAGAATTTCAATTCTACAATAATACAAAAGAAAGAGATCTTCAAGAAACCCATTGAAGTAGAGAATAGATGGTGGAATAAGCTGTTATCCATCTGCCAAGTCAATCAAGACAAATCAGTCAATCCTATCATTTAGCTCATCCAAACACAACACATCATACTAATGACAAATTCCGTTAAAAATCCATAAGTTATTGAAAGTTAAGCTGAAGTGATTCAAGATCTATGGTCAGCTCAAGGGATCAACCAGTTTTCAACAAATATGACTCACTGCATGCACGAATCACATTTGTTAGGAGATATTTGTTAACCTCCACACATGATCCATGAGTTAGATTGGATTTATGGAGCAAATTCGACGGGCTTTGGATGCGATATCACGCAAATCAAAGTTTAAATACACTCGATGCTGCTGAAATTGCATGAAACAATCTCCGATCGACAAACGGACTACGCCGTTGCATCCAAAATATCGAAATAACCTGAAATTGATATTCAATTTGTCTATGTGATGACACGACTATATAAAGTCAAAATTAAAATTTATTTAACCTCTCTAATTGAATTAATAAATCATCTAATATCTTATGTCACTTATCATTAATAAGTTCACAATCATGTAGCTATGTAAAGTTAATTAGATTCTTTTTTAATATTTTAGTTGCATATTTTCTCATTAAGATCATAAGATTTATTTTCCCTTATACAGCTAGATGCCCTCCATCTATAATGAATACAACTATTGTAATTAGTTTCTATCTTAACATTATAAATCTTGCAACTTTTTGTAGTTCAAGCCCATCTCATGCATGCCATAAAGCCATCTGCCTATCCTGTCACTTGATAAAAAAAGAGAAAAAAATCCTAAACATAATCTACTAGTAGCAGCCCAATAGCGGGAACCTTCTTAGTTTCGCCTTTCTTACTTCTCTCACACAGAGATCGAAGCTCCAAACCTCCTCCACACTGTGCTACGACTCAATGACGTTCTCCCTACAAGCCATACCCATACTCGAAATCCATCACGTGCTCCCGGCTGACCAACCCAGCTCTCCAACCTTTCTCTCTCCCTCTCTACACATTTTCAACCTCATCTCTCACGCAACATCACTCGCTAGCCATCTAACGAACTACAAACTACAGTTGAACTCCCCTCCCAATTGAGTTCTGTCCTCCTAGCTGCAAGTGCCGCAACCCAACCATTCCCTACAAGTCACTGGTTCTCCCAGGATTTCTCTTTACTGCATGAAGTAAGTTGCAATTCAACTTCCTCCATCTCTTATACCCATCAAACCTACATTTTGTTGGCTGATCTCCACTACCCTTCTTCTACTGTATCATACCAAATTGCTCTTGGGCAACAAAAAATTGACGAGCTGCCCGTCTCCTCTCCATGATCTCACACTTACTTTTCCTTGCCAACAACCAAAGACTACTAGAACTCCCCCACTGGTTTCTTTTGCAGCTACTGCTGCCGTAACTCTAGAAACTGCTACTTTAACCGTCCGTGACACTGTTGGCAAGACACTTTGCAGGTCATTTTGTCACCAATGGCATGCACAATATCTGGCCTCACCATTCACCTTGCAGCTCACCTACGTCCACTCAGGATTGCTTTGCAGCTGAGCATTATGGAACTCAAGACTCAAGCCATTACTGTGCTCCAAAGCCTTGATCAGATTCCTTTCTTTTAATTGAGAGGGAGATATCTACAAGACAACCCTTAAATCCATTTTTTTAAGAGGTCAGACATGTTAGAATGCATGACTAGCATTGGATGAATCTGTTTTAGATAATCAAGGAGTTTCTCATGAACTATGCTTGAGATAAGGGAAGCATCGATAAATGTTAGTAGTTCTTCCTATGGTTGATGAAGGTTCCTTACGTAGAAGCCAAGCTAAGAGTGTTCTATTTCAGGATTCAATTTAATGCTCAAAGAACATATATTAGAAAGAGCTTGTACATTATAGTTTTTTCATGTGAAGAGATTCAAAACTTAAACAAGCTAAAGTAAATAATGAAGAAAATTCTTTATCTCAGAAACACTCTTAATAAAGGAACAACAGGGGTATTTGAGGACCTCGTTATGCAAAGTAGAGCTGACGAGCTTGAGGACCGCATTATGCTCAGTAGAGTTGATGAGTTAGAATACCACTGCCGTAGTGGCACAAGATACTGGCTGTTACGCTCAGTAGAGCTGATGGGAAGGTCGAATAGCCCTCGAGGTAGCCCCCTACACGGGGATGATGCTGGGAGGTGTCAATTCCATTCCAAACACTTGTGTATACGCTTGCTTAGTATGTTAAGAGGTGGGTTTAGAAGATTGGCATGGAGAGGAAACCAAGATGCCTCTAATGCAGGCATTGAAGGCATATGCACGCTTTTTTTTAAGCGTGATGGGTTTAGAAGACTTTTTACGCCACAGTGTCACAATATAATGACTATGCATACTTTTTTAAGCATGATAGAAAAACTCTAGCACTCTCGATGCAGCCCCCTATGTGAGGAAGACGTTGGGAGGCTGCTGAAATTTGGATTGACAAAGAACTTAATTAATTTATTACAAAATAAACTCTAAGCTCAAAATTAAAATCTTAATTGAAATTGCAAGTGTTTGAAGACCATGTTATGCTCAGTAGAGCTAACAGGTAGAAGATCACGGCCGTAGTATCGCAAGACACTGACCGTTATGCTCAGTAGAGCTGATAGGAAGGCCAAATAGCCCATGATGTAGCCCCTTATGTGGGGACGACGTCGGGAGGCTGTCGAATTTTGGACTGACGGGAGACTTAAATAAGAACAAATAAAAGTGTCGATAAGCTTAAATTAAACTTAAATGAAAATGATAAATTGAAGCTAAACCTACATATACAAAAATTCTAAAAGCCTTTGAGCTAAGTCTCATTGGAGTTTGAGAATTCAATGAATTTATAACTAGATGCAAAGCAAGCAAATATTATTTCAAATAATTGAACAAGATCTAAAACACCTTATGCCACAGGATCTGCACTACATTAATGCTAGCAGACAGAAGACGTTAACTTAAATTCTTAGTAGACTTCAAATATATTAATTTTATGGAGCCAACTATCACTCAATTCAAGTGCTTCAGGATTTGTGCAATCTTTTGAAAGAGATGAATTCTTGTACGAAATATAAAGCAATCGTCAATTCAATTTGATCTTTTCAAAATTTGTACAAGTATTCTAAATAATTCCGCATGGCTCCGACACTATGTTGAATGCATGAATCTAGTATCTGAGGATGTTACGCGGGTTGATTCCCTGTTGGGTCTTCGGACTGGGTTCAGGTTAAAAAAACCTAATGATGTTGTTAATAGATTTCTCTACTTAATTTAAAGGAAGATTCTAATATGATATTAAGCTATAAATGTTTAAATGAAATTCAACCCTTAAATATTTAAAATAAACTCTAATTAATCCACATTTTGCTACTGTTTATCGTAGGTAGCAAATTAAGAAAATTTTAGCCTACAAAGGAGCCAATGTCAAGTCAAGTACACATCTATATTTACACTCAAATAATATCATGCCAATAAAGAAATGGCCCGTGTCTTCTATCCATGTGATTTAGCTAGTAGGCTCCACATATGATGCGGTTACGACCAGAGTCCTCTGATTGAATGGCTGCCGCCAAATGATACTATTATATTACGGTCACGATTGTAGCTGTATATGCTCCATAATGGCTCTGTAGCTTGAGTTGTGAACTATAATGTGCACCTGATAAGGCAAAAATACTATCTTTAAACCAGAAATACCACCTCTACAAGGTTCCTACGGACAATGCAACCCATGGCTGCTAATAAGGATCCTTCGGTCAGGTTGGGTCGACTACTTCCTCTGACTAAATAGACTAAGGACCACGACAACCCGGGATGATGAAACCATGAGATCTTGATCGGGCACGTTATCATTCCCCCAACCATTATGAATTTCACAAATCTAAATTTCAAAACTCCATATGTTACTATTATACGCTATGCATTTAGTGATCTAATGATTAGCCTTAATCAAAAGTTTTCTCTCAACATTGGCAGGAGAAATTAGCTATAGGTGCTTGCGCTTATAGGAAACTTAGAACTAGATCTAAAGTCCTCGCAAAATGAGGGCGAAATATCTGGGTAGTGTCTTATCTACTATTTCATTTGTCTTCTGAAAATTTAACCGACATTAAATCATACTCTCTTAGTTAAGAGGCCGATGACAAATTTTTGAAGCCCACAAATATATATATATATATATAAAGATAAAATATTTTAGAGTTTTAAGAGCCAAAAGATATAATTTTTAATTAGAGGTAGTATAATTGTATAATTGTATTTTAATTATTTAAGTAGAGGTTGACTTAAAAGACTTAACTAGGATGTATAAAAAAATAACCTTAGTTTATTAGAATTAAATGAAAATTTAACACTTAATAAGACAATGGAAAAAAAAAGATTCATGTAGCCAATCGCACAGTGGGATAAAGGATTGTTGTAGTTGTTGTTGTGATTGTTTGGAGGGTAGAGTTTTTTTTATATAAATACTAATGTTTTTCCTGCAAACTTCAATACAAGATTTTTTTCAAAAATGATAACTTACTAAAAGAAAAAAATAATACAAGAATAAAACTTTCCTTACGGGTAGAATTTCTTCAAATTAATTGCACTCTAATTCTAGTGTACATCTTGTCCTAAATGCTTATGCATTTGATATTATCCTACCCCAACGTACCTTTTGATATGTAGTGTCAATCCTTAGTGTGGGTGAGTTTGCTAAGCACGTTTTGCTGAGCAATTAAGTCTAGTTTCCTTCATCTTAAGTCGTTAAACCTAAAATGCTTTTCTTTGATGTTGTTGTTGCAGTACTTAGACATTCACCATTTGGTCTATTCTTTTTTAAGTGAGGCTTCATCATGACTTTACATTTGATATTTCTAATTCGACAGTATCTTGATTGAGCTTGATGGTCACCATAACCCTTTGATTGTGTAACTCATACTCGACCGACAAGACCACTTCAATATTGTATGATAAGATGAATGGGGTATGTCCAATCGTTGATGATGGAGTCATCTTGAGAGCCCAAAGAATAATAGGTAGGGCATTAACTCACTTTACCTTTTGACTTTCAACTTTTTTCATTAATGAGTTGAGAATCTTCTTATTCGCCACTTGCACTTGGCTATTAGTTTGAGGGTGATGCATCGAGGAGAACATGAGGCAGATTCGCAATGACTCGTAAAACTCTTTTAGTTGCTTATCAATGAATTGTGACTATTACTTATGATAATCAACATAGGTAGCCTCAATGCACTTGATGAAGTAGTCGATAATGACGAGTATAAATATTCTTTATCTATTGGCTACTAATAGAGGTCCATTAAGTCCATTCCCCACATTACAAAAGTCCAAGAGCTTATGATGGATTGTAGTGGTTGAGGCGGCTACAGTTGCATAGTGGTGAGCTTTTGATATTTCTCACCTCCTAACAAAATTGTTTGCATCTTTAAAGTCAGTTAGAAGTACCATTGTTGTGGGATGCAACGGGCAAATGTCCTTCATCTATAGTGGTTCACTCATTCTCTTAAATACAAGCACTTTATCCTAGTCGCCTTCGCGAACACACCTTTAGTTTAATGAGGTGTTTGACCTTCGAAACAACTCAACACTAATCAAGACGTACTAAGCGACTTTGATTTTAAATCTCTTAAGATCATTGATGCTTTCTTTTATCTCTCACTTTGTAAATACTTTTTGATGAGGTCAACCCAACTAGGCAAACTTTCCTCACAATTTGCATGGATTCCCCTTATTCTGTGCTAGGTTGAGCAACTTCAAGTTAGGCTACTTCTTGAGCTCACTCGATCTTAATGATAGATTGGTGAGTTGTTTTCATCTCTTGGAACTTATTCCATCTTAAAATATTCAAGTTATTTCAATTTGTAACTTTGAGCAAATATTTATGTAACAATTCAACCTTCACCTCATAATCTCCATTTATTTGATTCATCATAAGTTGTGAAAATATACTTGGTGTCGAGTCCTTGTGTGATTGGGAAGATATTGAACACACTCAATAGCATCAACCACTTAAGCAATCACTCATAATGATCTAACTTTGAGAGCACTAATTTGAGCAACTGATCAGTCGCCACTTAAATTGAGTGTGCTTGGAAATACAACCAAAGTTATTGAGATAATATGTGGAGTATGAGTGCAAGTTTCTCCATAATTGGATAATGCAACTCGACACCTCTTAGCGACCTACTGACATAATAAATCACCCATTATTTAGCCCCATCTTCTCTGCTTAACACATAACTTATTGCATCTTTTCCGACTCTCAAGTATAGTAGTGTCACTTCATCCTTAGGCCTTTATAGTAGCAATGGTGAGGTGAATAAATCTTTTAAATCATTAAAAAGTTTCTCACATTTTGGAATCCATTTGAACTTTGTGATGCTCCTTAATATCTTGAAAAATCATAAGCAACACTCACTTGCCTTAGAGATGAATATATTCAGTCCGGAAGCTCGCTTAGAGTCACTGCACCTCCTTGGTTGTTCTTACCAATGGCATGTCAAGTATGACCTTACCTTTGTTTAGATGGGGCTATTAGAAAAGCTCATTATTCACGAATAGCTCATGTTTAGCTCGTTCGTTAAATGATAAGATTAGGAGAATATTATACAAAAGTCGGTAGAAAAATTATTAAAAACTAATTATGTAATCATAATTACAAGAGAAAAAGGATGTATATCATAACGCACATTTGTCTAAATATATAAAAGAGAATGAGGAAGGAGATCCGCACAACCATTGATACAACTTAAAATGATTTGATAAATTTAATTACAACTAATAATGTGTATATGATTCCAATTTTATGCAATCACATATTTGTCACAAGCTTGAGCTTTTAGAATATCAAGTTAAAAAATTCTAATATTTAATAAGGTCCCTAAATAAGGGAACTAAAAAGAAACATGTGCTATATTTATGCTATATTTAAACCAAAGAAGGAATGAATTCTAGATATGAACGGTATTAAAAAAAAGATTAAAGAAACACTAGCAATAAGTATCACAAAATTCTAGAGTAGATATAACTATTAAATAAAATAAAAATAGTGCAATAGGAAAGGTCTTTACGACTATGGATGAAAACCATTCCAACTTTGATAAAATAACAAAATTTCATACATCAAACAATCATCAATTATCAACAAATCAACTAGTGACTTAGCGAACATCATCTTAGGTTGATAACTAGGTTTTGCACACCTTTATCCTTTTAGAAATCTTTGAAATTTTGGATAATGAGTTAATGACATCCCATCATTACAGTAACAAAGAACAAAAAATAATGGACTCTCCTTAAAAAAAAATCTACAACAATTTGGAATTTCTAGCAAACTATCCAACAGATTATCAGTTGCTTAATTTCCTGTAATATAACCGCTAGAAAATTTATTGAATAAATTTCTAGTGGACTAGCTACTAGAAGTTTTCATAGAATATAAGTGCAATAACTATAGATAAAATGCTATTCAGAGATTCCAGCCTCATTTTGTGAGGACTTTATATATGATTCATAGTTTCTTATTGGCACAAGCACCTATTATTAATTGTCCATCCCAATAAACAAACAAAACTTTCATGACTTGGGTTAACTAGGTAAACATAAATTCTATCATTTCTTAAAATTATAAACTAAATCCCCAAGTTAAAAGAACTATAAATTAAAACTCTTACTTATCTTCAACTATGCCTTCACCCTATCTTAGTTAAACCACCACTTTTGCATGGCTGAGAACTAGTGTCTCCATCTATCTTGTAACATTACTTGAAGATAATATAAACTCCATGTTAAAAAACTTGATGCTTCTTTAAAGCACATTGCTGCGACAAGGAGATAATTTTCTCACCAACTTTAATTTTAAAAAACCAATCATATAAATTTGTTTTAAGTAATCATCATACATTCTTGAATATACAAGTATATAGCATACCACTTAATACCATATGCTTAACCTTAATAAGATTATTACATACATGGTCTTAAAATTGAATCAAATTGATCAATTTGACCGATTCGACCATGAATAAATCCTATGATCAATTTGATTTAAGTCCAAAATACTTCTGCACAAAATCAAACAAATATAGTGTTAAACTAGTGAACTGGCATTCTTAATAAATTTTTGAAGAGCTAATCGATTATAATAAAAATAAAAATTTAAATTAAAAGCAAAGAAAATAATTAAAATATCATGTCCCAAAATTCTAATTTAGAATAATATTAAAAAAATTAATAGTGAAGTATCCTAAATTAGAATATTGTACATAAGTTGATAAAATATCAATAGTGCATCATTGTTACATCATTTAAATCATATTAAAATAAATTTAATATTTATTATGTCATCCAATTTAACTCTAGTTTAACTATTAAACCTTAAACTTCTCATTTCGATTCAATTTCTAGTCTGGTTTACAAAACCTTGGCTGCATATCATTTGCAAGCATTATATAATGATATAATTGTATTGAGTTAAAGGCACTACTCATTCTTCTCTTTTATTCAACCAATTGTCAAGGTGAAGGTTAGAGAAGCGATCAATGAAGTCATCAAAGATTGGTAGTTATCTTAGTCAATATCATACATAGGGATTTCTTGGTTGAGTAGTCAATAATGATTGTTAAAAGGTTAAAGGAGGTATTTGGACACCAAAGGCCTACTTAAGAGGAAATCAATTATTATTATCTTAGTCAGTATTATACATAGAGATTTTTTTGTTGGCTAGTCAATAATAACCATTAAAAGGCCAAAGGTGGCATTTCAGAGGCATTTGGACACCAAGGCCTTCTTACGAGGAAATTAATTATTGTTATATTAATCAGTATCATACATAGGAATTTCTTTGTTGGGCGGTCAATAATAACCATTAAAAGGCCGAAGGTAGCATTTCAGCACTAGAGGCCTTCACAATAGGAAATCAATTATTGTTATAGGGGTTGGTGGCTGATAAGGTTATATAATATGGGATTTCTCTAACTCCAATAAGCATAGTTGATGGAGGAATCATGCTTGGGTTTGCAGAGAAAATAATAGAACTAAGAAAGAATCCTATTAAGATAAAAGTGAGAAAAGTGTTTAAGAGAAAAATATTTGAGATCTTTTTTTTTTCTCTAGTAGTGAACATTTATCTCTATGTACAATCATGAATCTCATTGAATTGCATAAATTGAATAACTCTCGTGTTTTTTTTTTCATTTTTCTGTAATTTTTTTTCATTCATTTGATCTGCGTTGTTCTCGAGCATGTGCTTTTCTCCAACTCTTACTTGAGATCATTTAATCATTAATCTGATCCAAAATCTTGAGGAAGGAAAAGATCTTCATTTGACTTTAAGATTAACTAAGAAGCACATTCATCTATCTTGAATAAAATTATTTGAAAAATTCTATTAAAAAAAGTTGTTCATCTATTTTTTATAAATGTCAACTTCAATAGTTATTAAAAGAGAAAATGTTCATCTATTTTTAGTAGATCTTATTTATCAAGAGCCACTTTATTAGTTTTCATATTTCTCTCTTTTGGAATAATAATATCATTATATTATGATCATATGAAAGTTCACAATGTGCTTACAAACTATTTTGGAGATTGATGAGTCCAATTTTGAAATTAACAAGCCTAATTATTTGAATCTATGAACTCCATTTGCAATCAATTAGCTTAAGTGTACCATATTGGTGAAAAACATCAAAAATAGGAGAACACCTATGCTTTTAAGTTTTTTCTCCTTTAATATAGAATATTTAAATTAATATGATCAAAATAATATATGTGATTTTCATTATTTTATAAATCAATTATGACATTAACAAGTCTAATTCTAGAGAATGAAACTCAATTTTGTGGATGGATGGATTTAATTTCCATAACATTAAGAGTTAAGCATAAACTTATATTGCATGAGGATTTGTTGTCCCATTTTTTATGTTTCCAAACTATTTCACTCTTAATCAAATTACAAAATATTAAAGGGCCTTACAAGACACATGTTCAATCTTTAAATTTTTAAAAATATATTTATATCATAATTTAAGTATTGCTACTAAGTGTATTACCATATTATATATTTTTGACCTTAATGACTACTTGTAAATAAAAGCTTCAAAGTTTAATGAAATCTTTTACCATTCTGACATTAGCTTTGTACCCACAAAAAGCATATAAGGACCTAACAAACAAATCAGTAGCAAAGACCGAGACAAAAACTCAATCGCCGACCATCCAGGATGTCTCGTTTTCACCTGCGTGAGTGCGTGAAAGAATTTGTCTTAGCCAAGAAACCAAAGTTAGACTTACTAACTCATACAAGCAACTACATTAGAAGACTTGCTAATCAAATTGTATTATAACTGACTAGCTTTTTATTGTTCCTAAGAGGAAGAAAGTTGATTTTTATATTATGATCTCCTACATGTACTCATATTTTTATATAATAGAACTCTTATATTTTTATATTTTTTTATGTCTAACGTTGTATGAACTTTCCTTACTCTCTGCGTGCTTAAGTAAGATTCTATATCACCCAACAAACAAGTTTAGATTCAACAAGCCCTACTACAATATTATTCAAGTTAAGAAAAATTCTTAATACAAAATTATTATTTGCAAGTTCATAGCAATTTACATTATGACTTTTAATAATATTGGCTAGTTAGCGGACTGAACCTTCATATAAATTATGAGATTTAAAGTCTAGTAATATCTTTTAACATTCTTGCAAAAATCTCATTACCAGTTTAATAAAGTTGATATAAATTTCATATTGCTCAACTATTATTAACATATTCCAACACTCATTTATATTAATATTTTTTTAAGAATATTGATAGGATAACTTTGAGGTTGAACCTTAGTATTATTTATGGCATTTAGACAAGTAACATAAGAAAATTGAACCTTAGTATTATTTATGGCATTTAGACAAGTAACATAAGCAAACTAAATTCGACATACTCTTAAGTTAACGACTTCTTTTCATTTGAATGCATATTAATATGATGAATAAACTGCATTGATTATCAAAGTTGTAGTTGCTCTCATGTAGTATTGGACATAAATATTGATTTTGTATTTGTAGTTGATTTATGATAATTATAAATTAAAATGAGAACCACAAAATATTCTTGAATGGTTGATATTAGTTGTGGAAAATATGATATTAGAATCTTAAATTGGTCATTCAAAGTTGTTCAATAATTAATAATGGTGAATGAGCTAATATTTCAAGTCTTAATAATTAGTGCTGCACTAGATAATGAATTATATAAAGAATGCATATTTTAAAAGCATGTTATGCAAATGGATGACCATGTAAAGATTCTTCAACTTTAAAACATAAAGAAGCATATAGCTTTAATATATCCATGTAAATCATTATACATATATAACTATACTAGGGTGGTCTCTAATACAAAAATTATATATTCTCCTAAGAGAATAAATCACATATAATCACTAAGCTACAACATAACACTATATCTAAGAAGTATACAACAAATAACATTGAACTATAATTATAACACAATCTATAAAATACACATATACCAATGCAAGCTTAAAAATCAATATGACACCTAAGAGCTCTAACAGAAGTAACAAACAAATATGTAATTTAACATAATGCAAATTAAAAATAAATAAGCAAACAAAAAGGTGAAGGAGAAGCGCTCTTAACTTTCATCGCTTCAGTTCTTACTTTGCCATATACTTCTTGATGAAGAATGCACTACTAAGTGCTTTTAGAAAACACTATATTGGAATTTTTTTTATGTCCATGTACAAATTATTAAGTTGCCATTGTGAAGACTCCAATACTATAACCCTAAAGTTTAATAGTAAAAATCATTCTGTTGTTAGAGTAATTCTTTACAACATTCCCATCCTCACCAAACCATTAATGCTATCAAACAACAATATGACACAGATAAGTCTGTAGAGTTCTTTCAACACTTTCAAGTTAAATAACTTAAATATTTTTATTTCATTTATTTAAATATGCAATTAAAAGATTGCACAACAATTATTAGCATGAATGTCTGGTTTATAGACTTTATCCTAATTATTGTTTTCATTTTTTTGAGTTTAGAAACCAATATTCCAAACATCATAGAATCTTTACTAAATTACTATTATTATATGATTATTTCACACTAATAATAAATATACTTTACTTTTCCTTTCTATTGTTTATATAGATGTATTTGTAATTATTTGTTATTATGATTCTTTATTGAGGCGTTATGGATTAGCATTAAAATAGTTTAATTGTATTTTTGGGGGCACTCCTAACTAAAATAATCTTTAGGTTGGAAATATTTCTACATTCAACAAATTATTAGATGTAAGTTAGCATTATTTGCTCACCGAGCAAAGAATTGGTAGCTTTATATTTAAAAACATAGATGACAATTGAAATCCAAAACTTCTATACTTTGCTATCTAATATTTATATTGCAATTATATTGGATTCATTTTGTTAAAAGAGATGCATAATAATAGAAATGTTCATATAATTTTTAATACTTCTAAGGAAATGAATGCATGTTGTACAAAAATTGTGCATCTATTTGTTTGAATCTACTTTGAATACATTCACATAACTAAATGTATTTGAATGCATCATTTCGATTTTGACAAAATAATAAGAATTCTAACCAAATATTTCTTATTTACATGAAATAATAAAACACACGTTTGCACATGACATGATCAACTTATTAAGAATTTAATTAAAGTAAAAAATATATGGGGTTAAATTTTATCATGTTATTTAAGATTTGGGTTATATTATTGTAAATAAAATAGTTGGATGTTAGTTTTATAAACAAGTAAAATTTGAATCTTACACGCATACTTGCCTAGCATATAAAAATGTCTATTTACATTGCTATGCATGATAAGATAATTCAACAAATTAATAATCAAGAATATGAAAGTTATAAATTTTCAATTATGTGAAAGAAAAGAGTATGCATAATGATTTAGTACTCTTAAAAGATATGCCTTATTGGAAGGATTCCTAGAACAACAAATAAGGAGTGCTTTTCATTGACTTAGCATTGACAAGAGTATAAATTACATGCTATGTTCACTTGACTAGAATATGACTTTGTTAATCTAAATGATATAAAAGTTACTTAAAAATAAATATTTAACTAACTCCATATCAAAGACAAGCTCCCTGATCTTGACTATGGTATTGTCAAAGCAAATTTAAGCATCAATATTATTATAACTTGCTTAAAACATATGCTCCCTAATAGGCTAACAATGGTTATCAGTTATCAAATATGTTAAACGAACATACAATTATAGCCCATAGGAGTTTCAGGAAAGGACCCAAATTTGCAACCAGTGATGAAATGAAAGCTCCTGATATAAACTCCAATAAGATATTTTCTCAACCCCCGAGTTCCTAAATATCTCTGATGGAAGGACGTTAAAAAGAGATGAATTTTTTCAAGAGATTCAAAATAAAGCCAAAAAGGAGAGAACCTACATCTATCTTTGGATGCGACAGTTTCTTGAAAAGTTTTACCTCTTCTTCAAGCTGCATATATGTGCATGGAAACAAAAGGAAAGATCTTGAGGTGAAACAGGACAAAGACAAGGCTTTTATTTAATTTTAGAAGAAAATAAAAGAAAAAAAGAAACTTGCTTGGGCCCTCGCATTCGAGCATTGCTAATTCCGGTCAAAACTTGCAAATCGAAAACCAAGCAGCGTCATCACAGTAACATAAATCAACTGTTTGCAGAATAAAAAGAAGCACTGAATATAAAAGAGAAAACCTATTTTACATCAAGAAGCTTTCCAAAATCTAGATTCATCCCCATGAGGACATGGCCAAAGGGACCACAGCCAATTACATCTCCCTTTCTCCACCAGATTAGAAATGTGTAACCGTTGGTCTCTGCCAGTGAAAGAGCATGCAAAGATTAAGAGAGTTTAGCAGAAAACCCTAACTGTAGGCCCAACCACACCCTCGATTTCCTCAAATGCGACCCGATCTTTTCCACAATGCGGCCACTGCCGAAGCACCACTTTTGTTTCCGTTATGCTCCGAGCAGAGAGAGAAAGAACGCTGAAGCCAAATAGATCTTGGAACGTCTTTCTAGCCTTCTACAACTGACAAAAAGAGGGTTTCGTCCCTCGATTGAAGAGATGGATATCAGTTGAACAGACGCTGTGTTTGGAATTCTCTTTGGCCTCTTATTTATAAATACTTGCGTTATGTGACCAAAATTCCTCTTGGAGCCGGTATGTAATGTTTTGGAGGCGTAAAAGTTTAATTTTTGATATTGTAATTAGACGAGTATTGAATGATATAAATTCATAATTTTAAATAAAAATATTCATTTAATTATTAAATTTAATATTATATATATAAGATAATATGATCACATGAGAGATTTGCATTGAGCACAAAGAGCATAAATATGGGAGATTAAAACTTATATAATCAATAGAGTGAATTGATTTCTGAAATATCTAATTAACCACCTTTGATAAAAGATTTAAGTTAGGGTAATTTTTTTGCCTCATTTGGAAACTTATATTTTAGCTGTATTTTGAAGAGTCTGTGGTGAGAAAGTTGTATTTTTTAACCTGATTTGATAAACTATAGTGATTGTATCTTAAGTAATAGCTTATTATATAGCAATTATAGCACTGCGTTTTTATATCACTATAATTATCTCAAACATACTGTTAGTTGATCTTGCTATATAAATGATCTAGGGGGAAAAGAGATTATGAGGAGATTATGAAAGGCTTTTCGCGCAAAGACGTAATTGTGTGATGTTTGTGATTAACCTATGATTTTTTTATAAGTGATAATCAAAGACCATGTTATAGAATTATCTATATAATGTAACTATATATATATATATATATATATATATATATATATATATATATATATATATATGGTTTATTCAATCTAAAAATATAACTTTGCAAAATAATGATTTTATTTTTATCAAATAGGAATGTCAAAATTGTAAGTCAAGCTCACATTAAAATATCAATGTTTAAGCAATTGAAACTTCAACCAATAATAATGATATTTGAATGCTTTATTTTAAAATTAATTCCAAATAATTTTTGAATCTAAACAAAATGATCACAACTGTGTACACAAATATTATGATAAAGGGAATTTTAACTTCAATGATGTGTGCAAGAATAAATAGAATTAATAAGAGATTAAAAAAAATAATAATTTAAATTTGAGACAAATCTGTTTAGATTTCACCAAAATTAAGTCATAAGCTGACTTAGATTTCACCAAAATTAAGTCATAAGTTGCTTTATTTGTGGCCAGACTATCAAGTTCGAGTGATGGCGATTGTTCGACCTTCGTAACTGTGTACTCGTAATAGGAGGAGTAATCTATGGTTGGTTCTTTTGTTATTTATTTAAGTCTTCAACTGACTTGTTTGTAGCTAGTCTTTATTGTCAAGTATAATTTCTTGCTAGTTTGCTATTCTAAAAGCTTTGTTGGTAAAATCACTAATGCTTATTTGTTCCATTGGGCATGTATTTTGCTCTCTACTTCTTCTGCTCATTGTAAATGTGACTTGTAAAAAGATAGAAGAATAAAAAGTAACATTAGTCTGTAAGCATTTAATGAATCTCAAAGAAAAAAATTTACATAATTATGAAACGTTACATTACCTTTTATTTGAATTTATTTCTCAATGGCTAAAAAAGAAACCTTTTATTTTTTCCTTTGGAACATATCATGAAACACAATGTTACTCACTTAAATTAACTATCTTTTTTTTTCTAATCTACAAGAAGTATTTGGTTACCCTCCATAGACATTAAGATGTCTCATGATGATATTGACTTTGCTACACTCTTGGCCTATCTATGGAAGAAAGCGAAGAAGGACAATAGGTCTAACAAAGTCACTATTGCCTCTATGTTTGGAGCGAGTATACATGTCCCCATCATTGTCGAACAAAGTCACTATTGCCTCTATGTTTGGAGCGAGTATACATGTCCCCATCATTGTCGAACCTTGCATGGCTCCAGTCCTAAAGGTTGTACGAGATTTGCAGGAGGGGTTGAGTACTCGCCTTGCTAAGGCGCAAAGCTACTAGTAATGCTGCCCTTCGCGTGAGCTGAGGGTGTTTAGGAGGAGGAAGATGAATTTCCTTTGATTTGCTAGCACAAGAAAGTTGTGGTGAGCCGATTGATGAGAATCGTCTCTGAAAGGGAGATTATATAAATTTGCTTGGACAAATTGAGACCCACTTTAGCTTTGTGAATTCCTTTATTTACCTTACAAAATCTTCTTGTTGATCATAGCTGAGCATGACCAATGTGTAGGAGTCAGCCGAGGGAAATGAAGGGTGCTCGCCGTCCCTTCAATTTATTTCTTCTGATAGTCTAGGTAGTTCTATGAAACTAATTCACCTTACAGTGAAAGATTTGTTAGGGCATGATCCGAGTAGAAAAGAATTTCATTCTCTTCAGTCATAGCTTTCATTTTTGAAGGTTTGGCTTTTGGTGAATCCCCTTATTGATATTTTATTTCTAATTTTTGATGAGTTCCTTTCTCACCATTCAGTGGCGACTACAGTATTGTCATGGGCTGACTTGGTGTTGTGGGCGTGGTCGCTGAGAGGGCTTTACATTCATAGAGGAAATCACTGAGGCACCCATCGTGACAACCAAGTTCACTTCCTTTAACATAAAAAATTGTTGGTGAGCTTTCCCTCTCCTACTCATCGAGATAGTGGCGAGTCTGTAAAAGGCGAGTCCTCCCAGCCACACAGGGATGACATTGAGGAGCCACGTGTGTTTGCAACTGGGATGACGTTGAGGAGCCACGTGTGTTTGCAACTCTTTCGAGTTTTCCAACCTATCAAGGGAGGTTGAACTTTTGAGGGAGGCTTTGAACTTGTCTACATAGAAGATAGACGAGTTGCAATCATTATTAAATCTAGAGTCATAGTGAAGGCATATTAAGTATACATATTGCGTATCTCACAATTTGATTTGATGATAACAAATTTTGTCTAATACGAACTAATAATTTCTTTGTAAAATAAATTATCCACAGTAATCATTATGATCAACATTCTTAATTTAGAATTTTATTAATTATGAATATATATTCTTGAAGCTACTAGTTATTTATTTTAAGTATTTCAGGAAATTCACGAGACTCAACTTCTATAGTTAGATCAGTGAAGGCATATTGAGTATACACATTGTGTATCTCACAATTTGATTTGTGACGATAACAAACTTTGTCTAATACAAACTAATAATTTCTTTGTAAGATAAATTATCCACAATAATCATTATGATCATCATTCTTAATTTAGAATTTTATTAATGATAAATATATATTCTTGAAGCTACTAGTTATTTATTTTAAGTATTCTAGGAAATTCACGAGTCAACTTCCATAGTTAGATTATTTCAGGAAAGTCATACAAGCTATATTGGGGCCGTTTGAGAATCTTCTTATGTTATGCAATAATAAGACAATTAAGAGCTTAATAATATAAAAATATTGTTTTAATAATTCCATATCATTTTTTGAATTTTTGCATAAATTTTCATATTTTATTTACATGATATTTTCAAGTATTCTTTAAATTATTCTTTTTGGATAATTTAAGTACTTGCATGCAATTAAGTCTTATCCATTGTGTTTTAAAGTGTGTTAGATTTAGTTCATACTTCATTTAGTTATTTCCATATTTGGTCTTATTAACTATCCATTTATTTATGCATTAGATGAAATTTTTCATAAATTATTCATATTATTTTTTCTCTCTCCTATTCTTTTTATTGTCTCTCATATTATAATTGTCATCCCAATTTTGTTTTGGCCTAATTCTTTTATGATTTTTGGCATGAAAAATGTTATTGGAGTTATGGAATTTATTGTCATAATATTTTTATTTAAAATTTAAAATTTTAAAATTCATTTTATTTGAATTTTGAAATTCAAATGAGTTTTAAATTTAAAATAAATTGTTCTCGCCATAAGTTGCCAAATTGATTTGTATCCTTTTATGAATTATTGTGGGTAATCCTATCATGATTTAATTAAGTTAATTTGAGTTAATTTGATTTATTTTAAGTTAATTTAAATTCAAATGATCCATGTATTTATTCACTTTCTATTTTTAATTTAATAATTTATGAAAATATATGGCCTTCTTGTATTTTATTTTGAGTAACATGATTTGTTTTAATTAATTAAAATATCTTCTAATTTGATTTTTTATAATTTATTCATGATCAATTGTATTGATTGGAGATTGAATCTATACTTGAAAACATTGTGGCAAGAATTCATGTTTATTTTCCTTGATTTATTTTATTATTTTTATTTCATGACTTCCCTTAATGTTTCAAATCTATATTAGTTAATTGATCTCTCATATTTGTTGCATTAAATCATGGATAAACTCTTTTTGTAAATGCTTTTACCATCCCATGCTAATTGATCCTTACTATATTTTAAATTCAAATTATTTTGATTCACTTCCCAAATTGATTCCTTAATTAATTAAGAATAACTTATTTATGTTAAGTGGATTCATAATAATTCCCTCCACCCTTGCATGGCTATCATCATTAAAGTTTGAATTCAATTAGAATTAAAAATTAAATCATGTGCTTAATTATTCAAGTT
This sequence comes from Cymbidium sinense, assembly GCA_021442155.1. Classification (NCBI taxonomy): domain Eukaryota; kingdom Viridiplantae; phylum Streptophyta; class Magnoliopsida; order Asparagales; family Orchidaceae; genus Cymbidium; species Cymbidium sinense. The sequence goes on from CM038216.1 coordinate 182,671,478, forward strand.
CAAATTTTTACCAAATCAATTTCCCTCCCTGTATCCTTATTTGGCCGAAAATCATTGATTTATTCCTTTAATTTTATTTGATTGGACTAATTAATATTCTTCCTCATATCTATCTCTCATGCCAATCTTACTTGGTTGAAATTTTCAAATTGAAAATTTTGGTTTATATGATTGAGATCTTCAAATAGAAATCAAATAATTTCCTAATATAATTTAGTTGTCCCTCTATTTTATTTAGAAAGGTTTTCCCTTGGCTTTTAATTCTCTTGCTTCTTCTCTCTAGACCAAACCCTTGCAATTTTTTTTTTTTAAATGTCTCTTGAAGATTAAGTGTCAAATCTCTTTTCTTTCTCATTAGAATCCTTTGGCCGAAACCTTGCAAATTGTTTGGTAGATTCATAGTGCTGATAAGTTATCAATTCCCATTGAATTCTTGCTCCGCCGAAACTCACTTTGTTGCTTCTTCAATATTTGGAAAGATCAACTCAAGTCTTTGCCCTCATTGCTTACATATATAAAGATCTGAGTAAGCGTTTTCAATCCGTTATATGATTTTGATTTTTAGTTTTTGAATTGTTTGATTTGGATGAAGGGAACTTTTATGAATTATTGTTAAAGGTTTTCTTCTTAAGATTTTTTATTCTCATCTCAAGTGATTTGAAAAACAATTTATTTTTATTAGATTGAAATCATTTTTGTCTTGCAAGTGTTATAGCTTTTATATCATAAAAAAGTTTTATAAGAGTACATTGATTCTAAAAGGGATTTCTTGCTTTATTGTTTCAAAGTAATTTCTCAACTAAGGAATTCACATTAGCTTATTTATTTGAAAGTATTCATTGCACAAGTCCTTAGGATTACATATTCATGTAAATATTTTAAAGTCTAAATAGTCCAAGTGATTCCATATCATATAATTTTTTCAAGTTCATTTATTATTCAAATCTTAACATTTTTTGAAGTAAAATATTTTTCAAAGATTTATTTAGTTCATGTGCTTCATAGAAAGATAATTCAACAAAAAATGTATTCACTTTGAACTCTCTTTATTATTTATCTCAATATTATTTTAGTTGGGACTTGAGTGCAAAATTATTTTAGATTGAAAGTTAGATATTTATATTGTATCTTTTCTTCTTTTGTTCTCTTTTACTTGGCGTTGTACTTGTCCGTTGTAGCAAAGTATAGTGTTGGAGTTATCATTTTCCGAAGTAGAAAAGTACATTTGGAGTTGTACTTGCCCGAAGTAGAAGAGTACAAGAGATTTGTTGTATTCTTATTATATTTAGTGAATTCCTAGGACGTAAGCCAGTTTTTAGATTTAGTTGAACCACATGAAAATCTTCTTCTTATATTTCTAAATTTATTTTGATTTATTAGTGTGATCTATTTTAATATCATAATTTACAATTAATTTTGTTACAAAGTTTAAAAACTAAGTTTTAATTTAAAAATATTTTAAAATATCCAATTCACCTCTCCTCTTGAGTGTCATAGCCTTTCAACAAGGTAGTGTGTGGAGGTGGAGTTAATGGCTAAGCAATAGTGGGGGCACTAGGGGCCCGTGCCCCCATTACCAATCCAATGGACTTAATTTCCAACAGTTTATTGTTCGACTTATGATGGCTCATCTTGTCGTTCATTTGTCAAAGTATGCTAGAGCCCCTTGTCCCACAACCGCTTACACCAGTCTCACAATTCACATCGCCAACTGCCATAATCTCGTTCGACCCACTCTAAATAAGGCTATTTAAAATAAATCATAATTCTTTAAAGACATTTTTAACTTTGAGTTTGATCTGATTTAGAAAATATGAAAGAGGTTTGCTAATCCTAATCCAATTCCCCCATGTGTGAATTAATTTGATTTGATGAAGAATATTTATGTTGATTTTATGTGTTAATTAGGTTAAGGTATGAATTAAGTGAATTAATTAACCCTTACCTATATTGCCTTAAGTTAATTAACTAATTAATAATAAGCCAATATGATATGCAATCACATGAAAAGTAAATTTGTAATGCTTCTAAGAAATGAAAGGGGCCTAATGCAATTGACTCATGATTAATAATTAATTAGGCTTAAGGGATCTCCTTAACTACTTTTATAGTTTTTTTCCTCACATGAGCTAACCATAATTTCATTATATCTCACTTTAGGTTATTGAACACCCAAAGAGCTACCCAAGATCAAATAAAGGTTGCTTAGATGTGAAGTGATTTTTAAATTGAGTTAAATCAAGCTTATTAATTAGTTGATTTAATTCTTTGATTTACATTTTGATTAAAATGATGAAATTAATTTAAGGAGAGGGATCAAGGACAATGCCTCAATCTTTAATCCCTAAGTTATTTCAAATACTCAATTAGGCTCTCATTTTTATTTTGAAAATTAATTTGTTAATTAATTAAGTAATTAATTACATCATAATCATCAAGTAATTTATTTCTAAAAAGTAAAGGAAATCTAAGAAATGAATTAGGAAAAACATCCCAATTATGCTCCCTAAGTACCCTTACTATTCCATAGAGGTAATTAGGCTTAAATAATTAATTAAATAACTATTCATTCACTAATCATCACTAATTAAATTAGGAGAGTGATTGAGGCTTAATCAATTGATTTTTCTAATTAAGCGACCAATAAAATCCTAGAAAAAAAGGAGAGGCAGAGGTCATCCCCTTAGACATCCACATAAAATTTGAGATTAATTAGATGCTTAATTAAGGGGTAATTAAGCTAATTAAAATTCTAATTAGACCTTAATGAAGCCAAAATCAATGTTCAAAATCAATTAATAATAATTTTCCTAGATTCTACTCTGAAATACTTATAAAATAAGCCAAAGTTTACATTTTTTTTCCCTACAATTAGTTATGAATTTTAGAAGTTTCAAGCTTAAAAAAATAATTAATTAGCCTCAATTACATCCCTAATCCCATTGGGCCACGTGGCGGCCCGCTTTCCATGTGGTGTGATAGGATTGGCTATTAAAATTGTCACATCCATGCGCTGACTCAGCCGATGGCAGACTCGATTTCCAGTGGACCGTTCGATCTAAGATCGGATGGCCATGATTTGATCTACGGGTTAAAGGAGAAAATAGCGGGGATCTATTGTGATCTAATCATAGCCTTCCATTCTAATCATACGAAATGAATGGCGTATGATCTTCCTCCTTTGCGAGCGATGAAAGATGGGCACTGTCAGTCTTTCCTCGTTCGATCCGAGCTCACTCGAGCTCGAATTGGGATCAAACTGATCCCACACATTCGGAAGGAGGGGGGATGCACATCCAACGGTGAAATTCACATGGGATTCAAATTCTCTTCGAAAAAGACCAAGCATGATTTCTCTATAGCTATGATTTTGAGGAATTACCTCACTGGAGCTAAGACCACTAGTCAGGATTGACAGAGGTAGCTTTGTCTAGTAGAGACAAAGCCCTGCTGAAGAAATTCGGGATTGATTTGGTGTGGAATGTTTGATCGACCACCTCACACATGTAGGAGCCTCGACTTCGATCGAAGTCGCACTTTCGAGCACTTGGGAGCTTGGGAAATGACTCATTTGGCTTCGATGGAGTGCAGCAAGAGTGTGGGTAAAAGGAATTTGAGTTTGATTGCGAAACAAGGGGGTTTGGACCGAAATTGTCCTCCCCTATTTCGGTCTTACACGGGAACATTAAATTTGAATTTTGGAACACTCGGGAAAGTTTGGAATCACTCTGGGAGGTTTCAAAAATTCCTTAGGGACTCAAAGCTTTTGAATGCATTCCAAATCATGCTCGAATTGAGGGGGTATACCCCTTAATCCACAAAGAAAGGTGGACGATAATGTGCATACGATCTATGCTATTTTGCCGCTGTCCAGCCGTCAGACTTGTCTCCATCAAGTCCAGGTGACACGCTAGGGATGGGAGAAGTAATGGGAGGCTGCCATGAATCCATTGTGCAAGGGTTGTAAAGCTCGGATCCATGGGGTGCTCGTTTGAGTTGGAGGCGAGTCAACTCACCTCCCAAAGGTCCATGGCCAACCTAGAGTGGGTTAGGTGGGCTAGGTGGGTCAGGAGAATGTTCTATTGAGTGTTAAGGGGATGCCATGGGGATGGGAGAGTTGACATGGCTTGGATCCATTGGTTTTGAAGCTTAAATCCCATGGTTTGATGGCTAATCTCCTTAGATGGAGCCCACTTGGCTTTTGGGGGAGGTTTTGGGCTGACCTAGGGTGAGTTTAAGTTGTGTTATATCAGCCCACAAGGTTCCATAAATTGGGTTTGAGTGGTTTGGCTTAGATTGGTCAAATGGGTTCAAGTTGGGCTATATTGGGTTAGGTTGACCAATTGGTCAAATTAGATCAAACCAAGGCTTGGGTTACGTTCATATGATGATTTGGGATATTTTGGTTCAATTGGTTTGAGTTGGTTTGGCTTAGATTTGGATTTGACTCATTTAGGTTCAAAAGGGTCAAATTGGTCAAGTTGACCAATTTGACCAATTTGACCAAATTGTGTTGAGTTAAGTGTTGAGTCAAGTTCAATTGGTCAATTTAAAATGATTGTAGGCTTTGGTTTGGTTTAATTTATATTTAATTTGAATTTTGACCAATTTGACCCTTTAGGTCAATTTGGGCTAGGTTGGGTCAAGTTGACCAATTGGTCAACTTGGGCTCAATTATGGCTTTGATCAAGTTCAATAAGTGATTTAGAATGAACTTGAGTCATTGGTTGCAATCAATTTGGATCAAATCTATTTGACCTATTTTAGCCTTTTAGGCCAATTTGGGTCAACCTAGGTCAAATAGCCAATTAGACTTGGTTTGACTCAATTAATGGTTTGGTCATGTTCAATCATTGATTATGAATGGGTTTGAGTCAATGATTTTAATCAATTTAGCATTTGGTGGATTAAGGCTAGTTTGGGATTCATTTGGGTTAAATGTTGACTTAGTCAAAGGCTAGGTTTGAGTTGGTTTGACTCAATTCAATGCAATTGATCTCACTGGGATGATTGTTGGTCATGATTGAAGGTTTAGGTAGGCTTGGTTAAATCTAATTTGGGTTGGATTAGAACTTGGCTCAAAAGGGTCTCTTAGATCACTTTGGGTCAAGTGGACCTATATGGGTCAATTGGCTTGATCAAGGCTTGATTCAAGTCTAGTTGAACTCACACATGGACTTAGAATGGAAATATAAATCCAATTGTAAGTGATTTGGAGCCATTTATGTTTTGGTTCATATGACAATCCTCAAGTCAAAAGGGTCGACATGGATTTGACTTAGGTTGATTTGGGTTTGGTTTGATAATTGTGATTTGTATTTATATTTGGATCAATGATTGATTGAAGAAATAATTGAATCATGAAGAAATCCATGGGTTCTGAGTTGATTTGGGTATCATTTAGCCAAGTTCAAGAATTTGGCTAAAAGAGCTAAAATCGGGAATTTGATTTGACTTGTATTTGGTTTGGACCATTTGAATTTATATTTCATTTATATTTGTGAATATAAATGGGTTATGAGAAAATCACTTGAGTTTGGAGTGATTTGGAAGTAAATCTGACCAAATCTAGGGATGTAGGTCAAAAGGGCTTGACTTGGGAATTGATTTAATTTGATTTATTTTTGGTTTGATTTGAATGGTTTGAATTTTGATTTCATTTATATTTGTAAATATAAATGAAGGAATGGTTGATTTATAAAGAAATCAACCAAATTTGGGTTGGTTTGAAGGAATTTTGGCTAAGCATATGGAGGTGGTTCATATGACTTAGGAAGAGATTTTGGAGTTTGGATTTAATCATGGACTTCAATCATTTAAAGTTGGATTTGATTTGGAATTTGGATTAGGATTTGATTTGGAATTTGTATTAGAATTTGATTTGAGATTGAATTTGATAATTGAGAAAATTAATTGGATTAGGGTTGATTTGAATTTGGTTAAGGCTAAAGTCCATAAGATAAAATTAAAAGGTTTAGGAAGGGATTTGGAGTTTGAATTTAATCCTGTGTTTCAATAATTGAAAGTTGGATTTGATTTTGGAATTTAGATTTGAATTTGATGTTTAGTTTAAAAGAAAGATGCAAGGATTGGGTTTAGGCTATAGGATAGATAAGTCCTCCTAAATACCTAAGGCACAAATCATTCTTATGGCTAACTCTTCTAAGTCTCTAGGGTTAGGTTACATGTTCACCTAATCACTAGAAGTGTCTTAAGACCAATAAACTCTTAGTGTCTACAAGAGTCTTAGATCTATGATGAGGAAATTGAGAGCTTACACCAAAAGTGAAGTCAACATTGGGTTATAATAAGTATGTTATATTTTTAAGTTTGTATAATAAAATAATACTTTTCTCTACTCACTTTTTGGTTTGATGAATTTTCACTATGATGCAAGTAAACATTTTGCCTGTGTCATTCATAGGATCAAGTGATCATTCTCTTCATTGAATGTATGATGTAACATCCATGTTATTTGGCCTTTCTTTTTTGCATCTATAAATTCATTCTTATTAGGGCGGTTGAGTCTTTATTATTATTATTCATTTTTAAGCTAGTGGATCTCTGTTGACCTCATTTTTTTGGGTGAGTTTTCAACTTCTCCATCTTAGACAATGGACTCCTCTAGACACTAAGAGTTCCTTAGTCTTGAGACACTTCTAGTAATTAAGTGAACACTTAACCTAACCCTAAAAACTTAGAAGAGTTAGCCATAAGAATAAGTTATGCCTTAGGGGTTTATGAAGACTTGCCTACCCTATTAGCTTGAACCCAATCTTTGCTTCCCTCTTTCAAACCAATCCAAATTAAATCATAAATCAATTTCAACTCAATTGATTTTTCTCAAATCATAAATCAATTCCAACTCAGTTGATTTTCTCAAATCATAAATTAATTCCAACTCAATTGATTTTCTCAAATCATAAATCAATTCCAAAATCCAAATCATGAATCAATTCCAAATCAAATGATTGAAACCCATGATCAAATTCAAATCCCAAAATCTTTCCTAAGCCCTTTGATTCCATCTTATGGGCTTAGCCCAAACCAAATCTAAATTACTTCAAACTCAAATGATTTTCTCATAACCCATTTATATCTTCATTTATACTCATAAATATAAATGAAGTATAAATTCTAATAACCAAAACTAAACCCAAGATTAAACCAAAATCTAACTTATACTCTTTCAATTCAAATTCTTGAACTTAGCCAAATCATTCTAAAATCGATTCAAACCTTTGGATTTTTTTTTCTTCAAACAAACACTCCTTCAATCACATGCCCAAATATAAACATAAACTACAATCACCAAACCAAAATCAAACTAACCCAAGTGAAACTCATGCTCATCCTTTTGACTTGAAATTGTTAAATGAATCCAAACCATTTGACTCTAAATATCTTGCAATTAGATTATATTCCCATCATAAGTTTATATGTGAGTTCAACCAAACTTCAATCAAGTCTTGATCAAGTCAATTGACCCATTTAGGCTCACTTGACCTAAAGTGACCTAAAGGACCTTTTTGAGCTAAACTATAGTCCAACCCAATTTGGATTGAACTAAGCCAATCTAAGCCTCACATTATGAGCAGCAATCATCCTAAGATGATCAATCACTCAAATTGGGTCAAACTAAGTCAAACCTAGCCTTTGACCAAGTCAACATTTAGCCCAAATGAAACTCAAACTAGCAAAAATTGATCATATGCCAAATTGATTGAAACCATTGATCTAAATCAATTCATAATCAATGTTTGAACATCATCAAGCCATCAATTGAGCAAACCAAGCCTAATTGGCCACTTGACCTAAGTTGATACAAATTGACCTAAAAAGTCAAAATGGGTCAAATCTTGATCTAAGCCAAATTGGTTACAGCCAATGGGTCAAATTCATTCCAAATCACTTATTGAACTTGACCAATGCTTCAATTCACCAATTAGACCCAACATAGCCCAATTCACCATGATCTCAACTTGACTTAAAAGGTTAAATCAATTTGAAATCAAACCAAATCAAAATTGATTGAAACCAAAGCTTGTAATACATTTCAGATGATCAACTAAGCCTAAACCAACCCATGACCAAACCCAATTGGGTCAAAAAGATCAAATTGGTCAACTTGACCCATTTGAACTAAATGAACCTAAATGAACCTAAATGAACCAAAACCAAATCAACCAAATTGAACCAAACCAATGATACCCATAGGCTCCAAATGATCATTTGAACTTGTATTAAACTATGGTTTGACCCAATTTGATCAATTGGTAAACCTAACCCAATTTGACCCAACTTGACCTAAATGGGTCAAATTGAGATAAATCAAATCAAATGAACTCCAAATCACTTAAAATTTGGCCCAACCCATTTTTGAATCATTTAAAATTTGCACAAATCAAAATCATGGCTAAATGACCACTTTACCCTTAGGTCAAAGGATATCCTATGACCAAATTCACTTGGAATTTGGTCATTTCTCTTTCAAGGCCACTTAGCATCATTCCATTGGTCCACATGGGCATCAAGGGAGGTGGTGAACATGACCTAATGAGCTTGGGTCGATCATGACCGCCAAGGCCAAACAGACCTCTCTAATGAAAATTAAACACTTGGATCACCAAAATGCACTCACCTAGCACATGAGCATCCACTCTCCTTCACTCCACTACCTAAGACGACCCATGTGGGATGTTTTTAAGCTCAAACCAATTATCCAATCCTTGTTATTGATAAAAAAAAATGGCAAATTAGCCTATCACTATCCGATCCAAGGAGGGGGAGATATACCCCCTTTCATTCCCACTCAAACCAGAATCAATCATTTCCATAGAGCTAAGGAGATTGAAACGAAGCCTCCCCATGCTCTTCCAAGCCATTCTCGAGCACCCCCATTTCTCCTTCTCGATTTTACTCAAAGTCAAAATAGGGGAGGTGAGCTCAAACTCTAACTCATCCAATTCTCGACTAAACTCAAATTAACCTTGCACACACCATTAGTGGACTTCATCAAGTTCAATCAAGTTGTTTCCCAAGCCACCAAGCCACGTGAAGCATCACTTCGATCAAAGTAGATCACCATTAAATTGGAGCTTGGTTAGCCGGGTCATCCACTCCAAATCAAGATCCAATTCCTTCAATAGGGCTTCATCTCTACTAGACGAAGCGACCTCTTTCGTTGGAAGCCCTGGTGATAGCCTCCAGCGAGGTAATTGCTCAAAATTATAGTCATAGAAAAATTGGGTTGGTCCTTTTTGAAGGAAATTATCACCTCTTCAAATCTTGACCATTGAATGTGCATACCCCCTCCTTCCAAAGGTGTGTGATCATTTTGATCCCAATCCGAGCTCGGGCAAGCTCAAATTGAATGGGGAGAGATGAACAGTGTTTATCTCTCGTCGTTCATGAAGGAGAAGGATCACACACCGTCTGTTCTATGTGATTGGAACAGACGGTTGTGATTAGATCACTGTAAATCTCCTCAAATTTATTTCTAAATTATGGGATTAATCCAGGCCATCTAATCTTAGATCGAACGACCCATAGAAGTGCATCACTGCCGGTACACTTCGGTGACGGATGTGAGCCAACAAATAGCAATAGGTTAATTAGGCCTTAATGCTAAACAAAATTCCAAAATTAATTGTAGAAAAATCCAAAAAATACAAACTCATGCTTGAAGATATTTCAGAGGAGAATCTAGGAAAGTTATAATTACTTTATTTTGAATAATGACTTTAGATTAATTAAGATTTTTATTAAAAATGTAATTAATTTAATTATACTTTAATTAAGTATTCAATTAATCCCAAATTTTTTATAGATGTTTAGGGGGATGACCTCTGCCTCCCTTATTTTTCTTGGATTTTAGTGATTGCTTAATAAGGGAAATCATTTGAGCAAGTCCTAATCACTTTCTTAATCTAATTAATTGTAATTAAGGGATGAAAAGTAGCATGATTAATCACTTGAACATAATTATCCCAATTAAACAGTAAGGTCAACTAAGGAATATGATTGGGGGCATGTTCCTAATTTATTTCCTAAGTATCCCTCACTTTTGAAAATTAAAATAATTAATGGGTTAATGGAGTGATTAGTTGATTAATCAAGTGATCAAATCTTCAAAATGGGGGAATTAGAACCTAGTGGATGGATTGAATGATTTAAGGATTAGGATTGAGGCCTTGCCCTTGATCCTTACCCCTAAGTTATTTTCATCATTCAAAACAAAGCATAATTAAAGCATTTAATCAATTCATTAATGACCTAATGAAATCAAAATTAAAAATCAATTCACCCAACCTAAACAACATTTAATTGGTCTTGGGTAGCTCCTTGGGTGTCCAATAACCCAAGGTGAGAGATAATTAAATTATGATTAACTCGCATGTATCAAAAAATCATAAAATTAATTAAGTGAGATCTTTTAAGTTTAATTAATTATTAATAATAAGCCAATTGCATTAGACCTCTTTCATTTCTTAGGAGCATTGCAAATTTACTTTTCATATGGTTGTATATCATATTGGCTTATTATTATTTTGTTAATTAACTTAATGTGATATAGGTAAGGGATAATTAATTCATTTAATTCACACCTTAACCTAATTAAAACTTAAAATTAACATAATTATTCTAAATTAAATTAAACTAATTCACACATGGGGAAAATGGGTTAAGACCAACAAACCCATTTCATTTTTCCTAAGTTAAATCAAATTAAAAAAAAATCTCCTTAAGGAATCTTGATTCATTTTAAATAATCCTATTTTATATTATTGTCCTTAGGAAGTAATTAGGGTGATTGAAGTCATAAGGTTACACCCCTTTTATTTCTTTCCAAGCATGCTAAATATTGTTTGCCAAAAGAAATCATGCATTCATTTCTTTCAAAATTCAATTAAAGAAAATAATTCCTTTTATGTGAAATTGCATGTTTTGGCTAAAGTTAGAAATATGAGTGACTATTATCACTATTAAACCAAAATTATTTTTAAAACCTATAAAACAAAGATTATGGATGAAGTGATGCAACTTATAAATATTTTATAAGCTTGCATGTGATTATAGCATAAGATGTGTATTATGAAGTTCTTCCTTCTTCTCTTAACATGGATTTACATAGGACTTGCAAAGTGTATAGTTCATTTAAAGAGAACACAACACTTGTTTAAATCAATTCCTATGCATTCCTATGTTATAACTTAAGAAGGACCTTCATATTACACATGTAAATTATACAACTAAATCAAATATGATCTTTTGCATGATTCTTTGTCCATTTGGTTCTTTTTGTACATCTACATGTATTTAAGGAAAGTGATATATCAGTCTGGAGATCCCGAGGCTGCGAGATTTTAAGTAGCCCCAAGTAGGTCTTGTACCTTACGTGCCTAGTGTAGAAAATAATGGTGCGATACTCCCTTATAACTTTTATACATGTAGATGTGCATTTAGTTAATGGATAAAAGAATCCCTCTTTTCTACTTAACAAAGACATGCATTCATGGAATATCTAAACTTTCAAACCAAATCTCTTTGCATTCATCATTAAAGTGTGCTAAGATTTGTATTGCATGTATAGTTATGCTTAGGATTATTCATATGCATGGTATACATGGTGGAAAGAAATGAATGGGTGTGTGTTATGTGATAGTAATCCACCATCTAAATTGAATGTTTCACACTTAGAAAAGTCCAACCTTAATGCCTAGCTAGAACATGCTACACAAGCCTTAAACAACATGCACCTTAAACTAAGTCACCATATATAGCTTTAGGTTAGGGCAGTGCATGGTTTGATGTATGATTTTATTTTATGTTGTAATATTTTAGACTGGATGTTAGGGTGCATGTGCGTAGACTAGATGATTTGACAATTTTAGCCTAATCAAGTCTTCTGCAGGGGATTATGCTTAAGGGGCGCTATAATAAAAAGAAATATGAATGATTTTGTTATTTATACCCTTAAGCATAATCCAAACTAGGACAGGTGAACTTGGTTACCCATGTGTGGGGTGCTAAGTCCAACTTTTTCATACAATTGCTTGAGTTATGTGGTATGTTTAGCTAACATTTGTTTTGCATATTTAGTTAGATATACTTTTCCCATTTTGATGTAAATTTTGCAATTAAGGTTTTGAACAAGTGTTATGGGGATTATGGTGAACATTGGTTATAAGACCATGTCTTATGTACCATGTGAGGCCTTAGAGCAAACCACATCCCAAGTTAAACCAAAAGAAAGAAAGAAATGGAGCAAACCAAGATGAAGGAATGAAGGACAAGTAGTGAAGAATGGAGGATGAAGAATGAAGACTCCCATAACACTTGTCATTTCATAATTGTAATTATTCATTTGTAATCCAGGTTGTATAAGGGTAGAGCTCGGCTACCCATACTTCTTTTTGGGTTATGCGATGGGACCTAACCACATCGTCTTCTTATTCTTTTGAGCTAATTTTATAAATTGATTGATGTTATGTTTATGATTGTGCAATTAGGATGGTACATTCAAAGACCCATTGTCCTTAGGAGTCCTTATTAAGTGATTTGGTCCATTATAGGATGATGACTTATGTCTTCGAGATAGTACACCATTCCTGAATGTCATACTCGGTACATCTACGGATCTACATGGTGTCCCAATAATCCCTATATATCTCCACTTCATCTCAAAAATAAAACACCATGGATTTTTCTAGCAACTCCGCTTGGGATGGTTCCTTTCTCCATCTTTGGTAAATGATCGTTGTCTTCAAGTATTGATAGTGGATTCGTATTTCATATGAGTCAGAGACTATCTTTCTTTTTCATTGGCACTTAGCTCATTTCTTTCTTAAGCTAAGCTAGCCAACATCCTTTAGGTTTTAGGACCTCACTCTATGTAGGTCTTAAAACCCATATTGGGTCTCTTAATAGGTGAAAATAAAATTTAATTAAAAGAGATGATTAGAGATCTTTTTCTTACCATTTTCATGGTAAGGTAAAGTTCATTCCATAAATAAGAATAAATCCTTCATAAAAATACACTTTTCAAAACAGAACTTTCCAAAAAATTCACATAATAAAATACTTGCACAAAATTTTTCACAATATATATATATATATATATATATGACTCAACCTCACCTAACAATCTTCAAGATTGTTACATGTAGGATCTTTTCAAAATCAAAATCAAAGATCATCTTTTCAAAAAGCACATATTTGAAAATCAGAATTTTCATTCAATATACTCAAATTTATTGAATAAAGATCTATTTTCCTAATAAAATCATATAATAAAATTGGAACTCCACCCAATATATTCCATATATATTAGAGTTGGAGTTTCTTTTCATTTTTCAAAAGCACAAAATTGAAAATAAGCATATTCATTCAACATATCCAAGCTTATTGAATGAAGGTTATAAAATCACACCATTTAAAATCTCACTTAATGCATTCCACATGTGTTAAGTTGGAGTTTCCTTCTTTTCAAAAAATAATAATCACACACAAAAACTTTCATCTTTGGAAAATTAAATATGATTGACTTCCATTTTACATACCCAAATTTGTTAAATGGAAATCTAGATGGGAGGTCGAATGGGAGAGCTTGACCTCTCCTCAGTAGGTCAAGTAGATGGAGTGAGATCCTTAGGCCATAGCTGAATCACCAATGGGGACTTCCTCTCCCAGAATGCAGATCTCTGAACCTTGGTAGGAACAGTGGAAGGAGGGACCTAGATTGGTGACGGTGGACAGGGAACAGAGTGGTGTGATGGGGGTAACACTGACTACCCTTTCGTTGGAGCTCTTCTCTAACGGTTGGTGGTGCTGGTGAGTACTATTATGTGCGATCGGCCTTAGTGGCCTACCGATCAAGGAAATCAATAAGGGCAGAGGCCGCCGACTGCCTGGCGTACCTCCATCTCTCCCTACTGCCCACCTCAGCTACAACCTTGGCCTCTCTAGCCCTCTATCTATGGGCCTAAGAACTGATGCTCCTAGGGATCACAGACCTCATATTGAATAATGCATCAGACTATGAGTGTCCGTAGGCTCTGTCAACCTAGCAAAGGACTATCCTGAGGGTAGCATAGGGTTTCCTCTTTTGCCTAGCTGCTGTCTTGTAGTAAGTTGGTGGTGGAGGAGATGCGGCAATCCTTCTAGCATCCTCTTCTCCATCTGAACCAGAGAGGGGGTGGAATCTATTACCACCCAAGAAAGGGGAGACCTCTCAAGGAGAACCCTATTAGTAATATGTGATGTGGTGTCTACCTCACTGGTCACTCTCTCATGGTGCTACTTGATCTTCGCTTGATCTTCCTACTTTTGTTATGGTGTTGGGTGTGGGAGAATGGAGCGGTGATGGAGTTGGAACCTACCTCAAAGGTAGGAGAGACTATCTCAAGTGCTAAGATAGCCTTCCCCTTTAAGGGGACCAAGGAGGAGGTAACAGTTTGCACCGAAACTATAGTAGGAACAATAGAAGTAGACTGAACTGGCACTAGAACTGTGGTAGGGAGCTCCATAGTCTTCCTCTTTAGAGAGAGAAACTCAGGGTTAGACTCAACATCAAAGCAGAGGAGTGGCTTCTGCTTTGCCACCTCCTCCCTGCTGATAGTTGTGAGGGTTGCTCCCTCACAGGTAATCCTAACCCCCTCAAAGCCATGGCCAAAGTAAATTAGGTGGGTGGCCTCGGTCATGGTGAGATTGGCCTGATCCAAGGCCAAGTCTACATTGGAGGGGAAAGAGAAAACAAACTTGCTAGGAGCCATAGCAATTGTACTGATTTGAGATTGGACTGAACTGACTGCTCTAATATCTCTGCATGTGAAAATATAATTGAGTCAGACTTTGACCTTCATATTTGCCTTCAATCACTGATTTTTGATTTGAATTTAGAATTTTGAACCCACACTCAACAAATTTTAGTATGTTAAGCCGGGTTCATTGATTTGGAGAGATTTAGAATCTTGAAGAGAGACTTTATCATTGAATTTTGATTTTGATTTAGAACCGTCATTCAACAACTTTGAGTATGTTTCGTGGGGTTCAATCCATCTTGGAGAGATTTTGGAGATGAATTTGTTTTGTTCATCCTTTGTTTGAAAATTTTGATTTGATGTTTGGAATCTTAACATAGCAAATTTAGCTATACTAAGTAAGATTCAAGCGCATGTTTAAAAAATAATTTTTTTGAAAGCATTTTTATTATTTGCGATGATTATTTGTCATGTATTTAATTTGTTTTGATTTGACAATGGGATCTTTACTTAGCAAATTTAGGTATGCTAAGTAAAGTCCAATGTGTTTGATGTATTTTGATTTGATGAGAACCTTACTTAACAAATTTGGTATGTTAAGTAGGGCTCAAGTATGTTAAATATTTTTGAAAGTGAGATTCTTACCTAACAAATGTGGTATGTTAAGTAAGATCCAAAATTTTTGATGTTTTATTTTGATTTGAAAAGTGAAACCCTTACTTAACAAATTTGTTATGTTAAGCAAGGTTCAAGTGTGTTTGTTGCTTTGATTTGAAGATAGGGCTTTTACTTAACAAATATGGTATGCTAAGTAAGGTACAAAAATGTGTTTGATTTTAATTCAAAAGTGGGACTCTTACTTAACAAATGCGATATGTTAAGTAAATGCAAGTTGTATTTATTTCATTTTGAAAGAAGTAAACTCTCATTTAACAAATGTGGTATGTTAAATGGAGTTCAGTTTGATTTTCATGATGATGTTTGATTTTATAAAAAGAAAATTCTCATTTGACAAATTTGGGTATGTAAAATGGAATTCAATTGTGTTTAATTTATTTGTGATTTCAAAAAGAGAACTCTACTTAGCAAATGTCAGTATCTTAAGTAGAGTCCAATTTGTTTTGATTTTTGAAAAGAGGGCAATTCTCATTTGACAAGTTTGGGTGTGTCAAATGGAATTCAAATGTGCGTTGATTTTTTTTTTTTTAAATTTTTTTTGTAAGAAGGCATTCTACTTAGCAAATGTGGGTATGCTAAGTAGGATCTAATTTGTTTTGGATTTTGAAAAAGGGAAACTCTACTTAGCAATTTTAGGTATACTAAGTCAAGTTCAATTATTCATGTGTGGTTGCTTTTGAAAATAGAACTCCTATTTGACAAATTTGGGTATGTCGAATGAGATTCAAAATATATATCTTGACTTTGTGTGTGATATTGCTTTTGAAAAGAGGGAAACTCTTACTTAACAAATTTGGGTATGTTAAGTAAGGTTCAATTATATGTTGATTTTGATTTTTTATTTTGATTTTAAAAATGAAACTCCATTTAACAAATTTGGGTATGTTAAATGGAGTTGGTTAATTGATTTTATTTTAAAAAATGTGCTTTTTGAAAATCTTTGAAAGGGATTTTGATGATTGTAAATTTGATTTTGATTTTTGAAAGAGGACCCTCATTTAATAAATTTAGGTATGTTAAATGAGGTTTGATTGTCTTTTATTTAAAAGAGATTTGAAAATTTTTATGCTTTTGCAACCTTTATATGGAGTGAATTTATAAATGATTTTGTTTAGGAATAGTGATTTTGAAAATATTTTGCAAAAGACTTTACTTGTTTTAGTTTGAGTTTTCTTAAATGTGGGATAAACCTTACCTCACCAAGCTAGTCGTAAAGAGGTTCAAAAATTTGTATTTTGTCATCTCTTTTATTTTGTTAGTTTATTTTTACCTATTAGGGGTACCCAATAGGGATTTTAAGACCTACATGGAGTGAGGTCCTAAAACCTAAAGGATGTTGGCTAGCTTTGCTTAAAGATGAAATATGCTAAGTGCGAATAAAAAGAAAAATAGTCTTTGGGCTTATATAAAATATAAGTCCACTATCAATGCTTGGAGATAATAATGTCTACTAGAGATGGAGAGTGGAACTCTCCTTAGTGAAGTCGCCAGAAAAATCTGTGGTGTTTATTTTGAATATGTATATGGGGGGACACCACATAGATCTGATGGTGTACTTCTTGAGGTGATTGGGTACGACATCGAGGTATGATGTACTATCTCAAAAGATAGAGGCACCACCCTTCAATAGACCTAATCACCTAATAAAGACTCCTAAGCATGATGGGTCTTCGAATATACCAAAGAAATTTCCCCTACTTTACATGCAAAAGTAAAGTAGGGATTATTTTAAGTCGGGTCTATCAAGTTCCCTATGGAAGCATGGGCCCATAATTAATTACATCCTAAGGAATGGGAATTCTTTAAGAATACTCTTAATAAAAGTAGATAATTAGGGTCTCCAAAACTTTCAAGGCTAGACTATTAATAAATTGGTTATATTAGAAAATCAAATGGGCTTGTCCAAGGAGAAGATTTATTTTTGGAAGCCAAAGGAAATAAGTAGGAAATACTCGTGATACTAAGAAACCTAGTGAGCATTCCAATCCATCCTATGGTTGGGCTTTATGTAGTTAAAATTAAAGAGAATTATTTATTTGAGTTGAAATATTATAAGATTGCTAGGGCTTATAATCCATCAACACATAATTGTGAAAATACCTAAAGAGGTGAGAATTTATGCTTATAGCTCGCAAAAAATAGCAACCTCAAATCCTAAATCTAAGGAGCTTTAGCATAATGGTTTATCTCCATAAGAGAGGATAAATCGCCCGACTTCTTAACTTATAATTGCCTGGAATGGCTGCTAGTTAACACCTCATATGATTCAAAATCATGTAATCAGGTCTTATAAAAGTGCAAGATAGTTGGGCTGCTATTTAATTTGAAAGAGTCTAAAGTCTTTAAACTCACCCTCTAAGAGACTAGGGCATGAGTGGTATGAGTAATGGCTTAATCTACAAATACAAATCTTTTCAAATTTTATTTTAATTTTGACTCTTCATGTTGACAAAGGCTTTTAGATTTTGATGCCTATATGCATAATGAAAATAGGTTATGGGCTAAATCATCTAGAAGAAGGTGTTCTCCACCACAAGGAAGTCCCTCATAGGTCAAGCATTTCCCTATCGTGCAAGGATGGGGATCCTTCATGTTCAAGAGAGAAAGAATATGTATGCATGTTGTGAGACATTCAACCATTCACCTAAGGGGTTGCTAAATCTTTTAATTATCTTATTTAAAACTTAAGTGTTATGATGAGGTTATGAGTTGTTTTAAATTTTCATTGTGAGTTATTAATTAGGGTAGAAAATTAATTTTATCCTAAGAGCCTAATCGCATCCAGGCCACATATTAAAGTATCAAACATATAAGAAACTAAGAAAATCATGTTGTTTCTAATGCACAATCTAAACACAACATCAAATAATTTTATGAACTACTAGAAAAAAATAAATGGTTAGTGCGGTCGGGTTCCGCCTTACACCCTGAAAAGAGAAATTGGGTATCCGAGCTATTCCCTTATACAACTCGATATACAAAAGAAAAATTATAATTATAAATAATAAATGCAGGGGTCTTTAAGTCTTCATTCTACATATCTTTGCTCCCTTTGATGTGGTAGGCTTCAAGGCATCACATGGACCTCAGGACTAAGCCTTCTAGCCAATGCTCATGCTAAACCCTCATAGCATAAATCCTAATTACTAATGCAAAATTACATTAAAAATAGGAAAAGTAAATCTAACTACACTTGCAAAATAAGTGTTAGCTAAACACACATATAACCCAAGTAGTTATATCATAATTTGGACTTAGCACCCTACACATGGGTAGCTAAGCCCACCTATCCTAACTTGGATTATGCTTAGAGGCATAAGCAACCTACAAAGAGAGCATTTACATTTATTTTTAAGCAGCCCCTGTAAACATAATCCCCTACAGAAAATAAGATTAGGTTAATCATGGCCTACCATCCAATCTACAAAGCATACACCCTAACATCCAGTATAAAACATCACATCACAAAACAAAACATATACCATCCTAACCTAGGACTAAAAGTAGTGACTTAATTCTAATGTGTGTGTTAAGGCTTCTGTGGTAAGTTCTAATTAGGCATTAAGGTTATGATTTTCTAAATGTGAAAGGATGTTTAGTCATAAGAGATTGATTTCACTTTAAGTGGTTTAATTGATTTGAGAATTTTACTTAGTATTTTATTTTATTTCATATGCCTTACACTTAGCAACTAAGTGTTATAAAGAGAGGAAAGAGAATTGCTCTTTTTCATCTCTAACCTAAGCCACTTTCTAAAGCATGTTAATTTAATTTGTTCTCTTAAGTGAATGGCTTATTACATATTTTAAATTAAACCTAAATTTAGGTTCAATTTAAATGATTCCATTCAATATGAAAGGTATCTTAAAATTAATTTGAATGAACTACTAACACATGCATACATCACATTATTCCTTTCCATCACATGTAACATGCATATGATTGAATCCTAAGTATGACTAATACATGTAATATATTTTTTTAACACACTTTAAATGAAAGATGCATATGTGTATTTTATAGAAAATGGGATTTTCACTTATTAGCTAAATGCACACTCAAGTGTATAAAAGTTTTAAGCAAGTACTTCACCATTGTTAACCAGGGGAGTGAGGTAAAGATCTCCTTGGGGCTACTTAAATCCGTGCATCCCCAGAATGTCCAAACTACATATACCCGCTATTCTTAAAT
The DNA here is from genome assembly GCA_021442155.1 of Cymbidium sinense. NCBI lineage: Eukaryota > Viridiplantae > Streptophyta > Magnoliopsida > Asparagales > Orchidaceae > Cymbidium > Cymbidium sinense. The sequence continues at coordinate 182,691,109 of CM038216.1, forward strand.
ACCTTGTGGGCATATTGCATCACATATAGAACTCCAACTCAATCTACCACGTTTTTCTTAGTGTATGGGTCCGAAGTCATTCTACCCTTAGTTGCTCAACTCCCATCACTAAGGATAACATTGGGTAGCAAAATCACTATAGAGCAGAATGCAAAATTACAGTTAGAAGAGCTTGAAGGTTTGGAGGAGAGTTACCTACGGGCGTGCCAGAACCTCAAGTTGTACAAAGCTAAAATGATTCAAGCTCACAATAAGCTGGTCTTCCCTAGGTCTTTCCAAGTAGAAGAATTTATGTTAGTCCTAAGGAGACCAATTGTTGTCTGTCGAAAGATGGGAGGCAAGTTTGAACCCACTTGAGAAGGCCCCTATGTCATAGAGAAGGCCTACCAAGGAGGATCCTATTAGCTCATTGATTGTAAAGGGGAACATCTGATGCTTTCAATTAATGGGCTCTATTTGAAGAAATATTACTCATAAATCATGTTTAAAAATAATTATCAATAAAAGAACTAAAATCTGATTCTATTTCATCAAAATCTCTTCTTTTGAAGCGTTGTTTGCTTATCTTGTGAATCCACCATGACGAATTTAGGATAGGTGTAAGAGAACCCAAAAGGCATCATATCCCTCTTTCACAACACAAACAAAATCAAACACAATCTCTCGACGCTATTAGAATAGGTGTGAAAGAACCCAAAAGGCATCTTATTTTGACTAGAACAACTAAGTTAGGTGTGAGAGAACCCAAGCGACATCCTTTCTTGGTGGAAATTTTGGTTGCCATCCATGGTACCATTTCATCCAAATCCCCAAGTGTGTTTAGAATAGGTGTGAGATAACCCAAGAGGTATCATATTCCCTTTAACACAAGCACAAAAAAAAACATAAATCTTTTATCTTGGGCTATTTTGTGTGGGACCAAGATCCCTCTGACACTCACTCATTAGCTGCTCTAGGTCAGGTTTATAAGTTATCTCGTTAGTATGTCACCCCAGTGGTTCTTTGTTTGGAAGATGTGAGTCCTTGCCCTTTCTTCCAAACTTAACCATTGCAAACTAGTGAGCGCCTTGTTAGTTTGGTAGACTTCACTACCCAGTCAGTAAGCTACTTTGTGTTGATTTTGTTTAAGATGATATGAGTCCCCGCACTTTCTTCTTGAACTAATCATCATGATCTAACTAGGTCGAGTATAATTGAGGTTTTAGGATAAGTGCCCTAGAGGATCCTTTCCTCTTGACTACATTTGAGTTGATATAAGTCCTTCAACGTCATTAACTCAGTAGTCGCCCTAGGTCGGATAGCACCTGTCGAGCCGAAGATAGACTATCTCGGCAATCAATTTCGCTATAGGAGGATGTGAGCTCTTGCGCTTTCTTTTTAGACTGATTGTTGCAAACCGATGGGTACTTTATGTTGGTTGATGTTCGATATGCTAACAGCGACTCATCCAATGGATACACCACTCTTGGTTGATGTGAGTCCTTGCGCATTCTCTTTGAGTTAGTCACCGAATACCTATGCATATTATCTTCTCTAGGGTTTTGGATCAAGCCCTTAGTAGCCCCTCCCCCTGCAGGCATTCTATTTGGATCACGTCTTTTATGACCCATCTAGACACTACCAAGTTACTTTTAGATTGGATAGTCCCCCTCTCCTAATAACCACCCCCGTGGTTAGAGAATTTGTTAAGTGGATGAGCAGATTCTCCTTTGGTTCAATAAATTTGAGATAGATGTAGGTTGATATAAGCTCCTTCTTAGTTTGATCCCTCGTAAACTAGCAGGGTCCATGATAAACAAACTAAAATAAATAAATAAAATATTCACTTGTGGATTAGAAATTCAAGCCTCCAAAGGGTCTGTTTTCCCAAGCCTATCCTGGCAGTGTCCAGAACCCCAGAATTGAATTATCCGAGTTGAGATAAGTCGGCACTCTCTCCATAGTCATCCTCTTATGTTTAACGTGAAGGTTACCGGTAGTCATTCCGCTAAAGATGAAGTTCACGATGCATTCTTCTTTCTAGCATGACCGTCGAATGACGGTTTAGGTTGTTCGATTTGTTGGCAAGATCACCCTGGTCTTTATAGTGAACGATGTGAGTCCTTGAGCTTTCTTCCTTTGAATTAACCATTGCAAACCAAAATGCACTCTTTTGGTTGGATAGTTCTCCCCTCGGCCGGGAAGCTACTCCCTTTGATTCAGTAAATCTGATATAAGACTAGGCTGATATAAGCTCCTTCTCAGTATGATCCATCACAAACCAACAGAATTCATCAAAAATAAATTAAAAAATGAAATTAATTATGACTATCTTTAAGCTGATTTAAGTCCCCCAGGGGCTTTCACTAGATAGTCAGTCCTAGGTTGGGTTCAATTTGTTGCCTTGCCAACTGATCATCCCAGTGGTTGCTTATTTTGTAAGATGTGAGTCCCCGTGCTTTCTTCTTAAACTTAACCATTACAAATCGAAAGGCACCCCTTTGGTTGGATAGTCCTACTGTGTGGTTGGTAGACTACCATGGCTTCTACTCAGTGCATTCCATCGCAAACTGATGGGATCATCAAAAATAAACTAAAAAATAAAATTAATCTTGACTATCTTTAAGCTAATTTAAGTCCCCCAATGACTTTCACTCGATAGTCAGCCCTAAGTCAGGTTCGATTTGTTGCCTTGCCAATCGATCACCCCGGTGGTTCCTTATTTTGGAAGATGTGAGTCTCCGTGCTTTCTTCTTAAACTTAATCATTGCAAATCAAAAGACACCCCTATAGTTGGATAGTCCTACTGTGTGATTGGTAGACTATTCCCTTTGGATTGGTAAGTCTGAGTTAGCTCATGGCCACCATGGCTCCTACTTAGTTCATTCCATCGCAAACCGATGGGATCCATAAAAAACAAACTAAAAAATGAAACTAATATTTGATTATCTTTGAGCTTATTTAAGTCCCACAGAGCTATTCACTTAATAGTCAGTCCTAGGTCAGGTTTGATTTGTTGCCTTGCCAATCAATCACCCTAGTGGTTCTTTGTTTTGGAAGATGTGATTTCCCACGCTTTCTTCTTAAACTTAACCATTGCAAACCGAAAGACACCCCTTTGGTTGGATAGTCCTACCTAGTGTTTGGTATACTACCCCTTTGGATTGATAAATTTGAGTTAGGCCAAGGCCTCTATAGCCCCTACTCAGTGCGATCCATCGCAAACCAACAGGGTCCATCTCAAAAATCTAAAATCTAAGAATCTAAAACATATTCAATCAATCTCCCCCAGTGGAGTCAAAACAAATCAATCCAAACAAATCAAACAATCAAAATAAACACAACTAAATAATCAAACAAACCAAATTGATTTCTCTCCCCAGTAAGACTCAAGTCAAATCAAATCTCTCATCCCTTTTGTGGATGACTTGAACCTATTCCCCTAGTGGAAGGTTCATATACTTTATCCCTAGTGGATTCCTCCTTCTCTCTCTTATGTCTATGACATGAGTGGAGTCACATTGCACTAAGCTCTTGGTTCCTTCTACACCTTGGGTTAGGAGTAGATTATTTCTGTTAGTGCTTGTAATCATTCGATGTTGTTGATTGTTTCAGTCAACACCAATACGTGCGATGTTCCTTGTCAGTCATACCACACGTATTGGGTGCCCTTTGTTGACCTCATTTTTAGGATGAGCTCTGAACTCCTCCATCTTAGACATAAGACTTCTCTTAAATACTAAGAGTTTCCTTAGTCTTAAGATACTTCTAGTGATTAGGTGAACACTCAACCTAGCCCTAGAGACTTAGGATAGTTAGCCATGGGAATAGGTCATGCCTTATGGTGTGTTAAAAAAACTTGCCTACCCCATAGCTTGAACCAAATCCTCACTTCCTTCCTTCAAGTCAAATTCCAAATCAAGCCTAAACCAGCTCCAAACTCCAAATAAATCAACATCAAAACCTAAATCAATTCTAACTTAATTGATTTTCTTAAATCATGAATCAATTCCAAATAATTGAAATCCAAAACTCAATTCCAAGCTCAAAGAAATCTTTCCTAAGCCATTTTGATTCTATCTTATGGACTTAGCCTAAATCAAATCTAAATCAAATCAAATTCAAGAAGTTTTCTCATAACCCATTTATATTCTCATTTATATTCATAGATATGAATGAAATATAAATTAAAATACCCAAAATCAATTCAAAAATTAAATCCAAATTCAACCAAAATTCAACTTAAGCTTTTCAAGTCAAATTCTTAAACTTAGCCAAATCAAATTCAAATCAAGCCAAACCCTTGATTTTTCTTCATCATTTAATCAATCATTCAATCATGAATCCAAATATAAACACAAACTTCAATCATCAAACCAAAACTAAATTCAAAAATTAAACCCAAGTCAAACTCATGTTCACCCTTTTGAACTTGAAATTATCAAATAAATCAATACTCATTTGACTCCAAATCACTTGCAAATGAATTTATATTTCAATCATAAGTCCATATGTGAGTTCAATTAAGCTTGATTCAAGCTTTGACCAAACCGTTTAACCCACTAAGGCTCACTTGACCCAATGTGACCTAAAGTATCCTTTTTGAGCCAAATTCTAATCCTACTCAAATGGATTGAACTAAGCTCACATAAGCCTCACATTATGAGCAAAAATCATCATGAGATGATCAATCACTCAAATTGGGTCAAACCAAGTCAAACCTAAGAGTTGACCAAGTCAACACTTAGCCAAAATGAAACTTAAACTAGCTAAAATCCACCTTAGGACAAATTAATTGAAATCATTGATCAAAACTCATTCATGATCAATGTTTGAACTTGACCAAGTCATCATTTGAGCCTAACCTAGCCCAATTGGCCACTTGACCCAAGTTGCCCCAACTTGACCTAAAAAGTCAAAATAGGCCAAAACTTGATCTAAGCCAAATTAATTGAAACCAATAGATCAAGTTCATTCCAAATCACTTATTGAACTTGACCAAAGCCTCAATTGGTCAACTAGACCCAACTTAGCCCAATTGATCATGAATCCAACTTGACCTAAAAGGTCATATTGAGCCAAAATTAAATCAAATCAAAATTGATTGAAAACAAAGATACAATACATTTCAAATAACCAATGAAACCTAAGCCAACCCATGACCTAACTCAAATAAGTCAAATGGGTCAATTGGTCCACTTAACCCATTTGACCTAAATGAAATCAAATGAATCAAATCTAAATATAAATCAAATTGAATTAAACCAATGATGCCAAAATATTTCCAATGGTCATATGAACTTGACCCAACCCTTAGTTTGATGCAATTTGACCAATGGGTCAACTTGACCTAAGTTGACTCATTTTGACCTAAATGGGTGAACATGAGCTAAATCATATCAAATCAATGCTAGATTCATTGAAACTTGGTCCAACCCATTTTTCAATCATATCAAATATATTCAAACTGAAATCCAAGATAAATGACCATTCTACCCCTAGGTCAAAGTGTAATTTTTTGCCAAATTCACTTGGAATTTGGTCAAAACCTCTTCATGGACACTTGGCGCACTCTTAGTAGACCCCATAAACACTAATAAGAGTGGTGCACCTGACCCAATGGGTTTGGGTCAGCCAAACCCAACCCAAGGCCAAAATTGACCACTCCTTTCATTTCAAGCATATGGCAATCAGTCCTCCACCCAAAATCAGCACATGGTACTTCTCCATTACCCCCCTTTACCAAAAAAAAACCATGTGCAACCCTTAACAGCCAAAATAACCCATTGAAGGAGGTGAATTTGATCAAAATGGCTTAGCACCTCTCAACCGTCTGATCCATCAAGGGGGAGATATACTCACCCTAATTTCACTTGAATTGCATTCTCTTGCGTTCGATTAAATAAGAGGAAGCCAGAGGAAGCAATTGTAAGTCTCCCCAAGCTCCCCCAAGCTAATTCAGTTTCCCCATTCTCAGTTTTGCCTAAGTAGAAAATAGGGGAGGTAGCAAGATTTTGAAACTCATCCAATACTCAAATTCAACTTAATTCCTCTCTCAAGCACCTTAAGGGAACCCAATTGAGTTCATCCAAGCCTTCATCTAAGTTATCAAGCCACGGGAATACTGCTCTAGACTAAGGCCACAAGCAATTGAAGCCCACCATGTTCAATAGAAGGATCTACTCAATACCAAAGCTTGAAACCTTCAACAGGGCTTCATTTCCACTAGACAAAGCTACCTTGATGGTTTGGACCACTGCTGATAGGCTCTAATAAGATATGCCTTCAAACTAAGCCTAGAATAGAGAGAGTGTGGTCCTTTGTGAAGAGAATTTTTATCTCAAGTAAAATTGGTCGTTGGATGTCTTCCCCTTTGCATGATGATGGTGTGGGTTGAGTTTGAGTTCAGTCCAAGCTCAATCGAGCTCAGATCTTGCCCTAAAGAGTGGATGAATGTCCTCTCCCGCAGGCAAACTCACTGACGGATCATGGACCATACATCCATGCATTTTGGATGGATGACCATGATCAAGCCGCGTTGGATCTGTGATTAATCCCTTTATAAACCACGGGCTCGATCTCAACCGTCCAATCTTTGATCAGATGATCCAAAGAGAAAGCGCGTAGCATCATCGCTGATGCAGCTTTGGATGTGACAACTTAAATAACCAATCATGACATGCCACGTGGAAAGCACGCACTGTGTCAGCAGTCCACGTGGCACCGACAGGATTAGTTAATAATTAGGGGTTTTAATTAATTATTAATCTCTAAAACTTCAAATATTCATAACTAAATATAGAAAAATTTTAAAAATATAAAATAAAAAGTATTATGAAGATAATTCAAAGGGGAATAATCTAAAATTAATTTCAATTGATTTTGAAGAGTGAAATTTTCTAAAATTGGGTCTTATTGGGAATGTGATTTGGTTAATTACTCTCTAATTATCCCACTGATTGATTCCAAACATCTCATGTGGATTTAGTGGGATGACTTCTGCCTCCCCTAATTTTCTTGGAATTTATTAATGAATTAATTAGGGGAATTGCTTGAGTCATTGCTAATTACCCTCTTAATCAATTAAATAATTAATGAACCTTTTAAATAGTGATAAATTAATTAATTAATTTTGCTAATTACCTTAGAACAGTGAATGAACTTAGGGAATGAGATTAGGAATTCTCTCCCAAATCTTTCTCCCTAAGTTTATTTCATTTGGATAAAAATCTAATTAAAGTGCAAATTAATTAAATAGTTTAATCGCTTAATCAAATGACTTAATTAATCAAACTTTTCAAAATTAAAACATTCCAGAATTTAACCAATTCATCTTGGGAAGCTGCTTATGTGTTCAATAACCTAAGTAGCTTAAGAAAATCAAAATCCAAGCCACATGTGTGAGAAGGGTTATAAAAGTACTTAAATTTAAACCTTTAGCTTAATTAATCACTAATTGTGAGCCAATTGCATTAGGCCCTCTCTTTCCTTTATGCATTATTGATTAAAATTTCTTGTGTGATTTTATGTCATACATTGGCTAATAATTATTTGATTAAATATATTAAAGTGGTATAGGTAAGGGGTAATTAATGAACTTAATATACACCTTAACCCAAACAAAGTATAAAATCAATCTAATGATTCTAAAACTAAACTAAAATAGCATACACATGTGGGAAATGGGTTAGGACTAGCAAACCTCTTCACATTTCTTAAATTAAAATCAAACTTAAACAAAACTAAAAACCTCTCTAAAATAAATTTGATTTACTTCACATAATCTTATTTCATTGGATTGTCTTTAGGAATTCATTAGGGTGAATGAATTTACATGTTTTCATCATTTTATTTCTTTCCTAACATGCTAACTGTGTATATCATATGAAAATCGTGCATTCATGCCTTTTAAAAATCAAATTAAAAATGAAATATTTCCTTTATATCAAATTGCATGTTTTGGAAAAAATAAGAATATGAATGGCTATTATGACTATTAAATTCAAAATTATTTTCAAAACTTATAAATCAAATATCATAACTAAAAGGTATGCTGCTTATAATTATTTATAAGCTTTCATGTGAGTATAAATATAAAGATGTGCATTGTGTGACTTTCCTTCTCTTCTCTTTTAGCATAGTTTTGAATAGGATTTTTCAAAGTGTATAGTTCATTTGAAAAGAGCACAACACTTACTTAGATCCATTGCTATTCATTCCTATGTTATCACTTAAGAAGGATATCCACACTTGCATATGTAAATTGCATAAACAAATCAAACAAACAAACATAAACTTTTTGCATGATTCTCTTTTCATGCATTTCTTTTTACACATGCACATGTAGTTAGAAAAGTGGTATATTAGTCTGGACAAACCTGAGGTTGTGAGGCTTTAAGTAGCGCTAAGTAGGTCTTGTACCTTGCACCCCTGGTGCTAACAATGGCGTCGTACTCACTTATGTCTTTTATACTTGTAAATGTGCATATAAAAAAGGGGATAAAAGAATCACTCTTTTTTTACTTAACAAAATCATGCATCATGAAGTATCTAAATTCTCTTAGGTAACCTCTCTTAGTATTCATCATTAAGGTGTGCTAAATATTTTCATTTGCATGTATAGATATGCTTAGGATTCATCCATATGCATGTTACACATGTTGGGAAAGAAATGAAGTGTTGTGTGTTTTGTGATAGTATTTCACTTTACTTAATCTTAAAATGCCTTTCTTTTTTAATAGGTTTGTTTAGGAAAAATCTAAAGTTAGGATTAATTAAAACACATAATAAAATATTCACTAAACAAAAATCAAATATGAATCTACCTTAGAAATTACTTAAGGTAGGGCGGAAATAGAAGTTCTCTTTTCTTTTCCTCAATTTATAACTTAGTAATTAATTATTTGATTCATTCAAACTAAATCAAAATACAAAAAATAAAATCAACCAAGTCAACTAAATCACTTAAATGAAATCACCCTCTAAGTTGAACATTTTCATACTTAGAAAACTTCAACCTTAAAGCCTAGCTAAGCATACCACACAAATCTTAAATAGCACACACATTAGGTTAAGTCACCACTTCTATGTTTAGGTTAGGGCGATGCATGGTTTGATGTTTTCCTTTTATTTTTGTGATGTAATTTTTTAGTCTAGATGTTAGGGTGTATGTCCGTAGACTGAATGATAGGATGATCTTAGTCTAATAATTATCTTCTATAGGTGATTGTGCTTAAGGGGCACCGTAATAAATAAAATATAAATGATTTTTGTTGTGCAGGTGCTTATGCCCCAAAGCATAATTCAAAATAGGCCAGGTGGACTTGGTTATCCATGTGTGGTGTACTAAGTCCAATTTATATATACACATGCTTAGGATTGTATGGTTTATTTCGTTAAACTCTCTTTTGCAAGTATTAGTTAGATTTCCTTTTTCCTATTTTTATGTAATTTTGTAATTAAGATTTTGGAATGATTATTATGGGAGATTAGGATGAACATTGGTTATAAGAATATGTCTTATGAACCATGTGAAGCTTGTAGAGCAATCACATTTCAATCAACCAAAAGAAGAAAGAAGAATGAAGACTCCCATAACAATGAATTTCTTCTTGATTGTATTTAATTCATTTGTAATCTTGGTTGTATAAAGGTAGAGCTCGGCTACTCAATTTATTTTTTAGGGTTTGTGCGGTGGAGCCCGACCACATATGACCTCTTATTCTTTTGCGCTAGCTTTATAAATTGGTTGATGTTTGTTTAGCTTGTGCCTTAAGATGACATTTTTTCCTAATTTCTTCCTTGCTTTGGTGTATGGCGTGGATGACGATTAGGCTCTTAGGAAAATAAATTTTCTATCCAATTTAAATAACTCAAAACTAAAAATAAAATAACTCATAACCTCATATAAAGCCTATGTTATAAATCAAGATAAAAGAATTAGCAACCCCTTAGCTGGATGTTGTATTACTTTTCTCACATCGTGCATAAAAAATATATTATTTCACTCTTGACTTTGAGTGCTTCCACCTTTGCCAGAGAACTTGGCTTGACCTTTGAGAGCTATGGTGAAAATGCAGCTCCTTATCTTACTGATTTTGGCCCATAATCTAATTTCTGATGCATTAGGCATGTGAATCCCAAATCTTGTGTCAAATTGATTGTCCAAAAATGAAAATAAAAATGTAATAAGAGTTTGAATCAAATTTAAGTAATTAAATCATGCCCTACATGATCTAGTCCCTTAGGGAGTGTGTTTAAGGACTTAGTTTTTTTTTCTAAATAAATAACAGCTTAGCTATCTTGCAAAAGTATTTGACTTTCCTACATGTATTTTAAACCGTAGGAGGAGTCAGTTGGAAACTACCCCTAGGCGGTTGTAAGTCCAACAGTCAGGTGATTTATCCTCCCTTGTGGAGGTAAGCCAAATGCCCATCTTCACTTTAGATTTAGGACATGCTTTTGGCACTCGTCAAAGCTCCCTATATTCAAGTTCTGAGGTTGCTTCTCCCCTTTGCGGGCTACAAGCATAAATCCTCACCTCTTAGATATTTTCATGACCTTGTATCATGGAATTTTAAGCACTAACTTTCTAATAAAAGTTCAACTCAAATAAATCAATTCAATTTCAAAAATATAAAGCCCAACCATAAGATAGTTTGTGGTGCTTACTAGGCTTCCTAGTATCCTAAGCATCCCAACTTATCTTTATTTGGCTTTGATAAGAACTCCCTCCTCTTGATCGATCCCACTTGACTTTTCTAAAAATAAGCCAATCGATTGATAGTCCTACCTTTCAAAATCTTTGGAGACAATGATCATTTACTTTAATCGAGAGTATTCCTAAGAAATCTCATTCCTTATGATGTAATTAACTATGGGGGCTTGCCCCTGTAAGGAACTTAACAAACCCTATTTAAAATAAACTCTACTTTACTTTTCCATGTAAAGTATTGGAAGAATCTCTGGTACATTCCGAAGAGCCATAGTCCTTAGGAGTCCTTATTGAGGTGATTAGGTCCATTGTAGGGTGGTGACTTCTATCTTTCGAGATATCATACCTCTCCTCAATGTCATACCTGATAACCATAATAAGAACATCTGCGGATCTACGTGGTGTCCTAACAAAGATATTATATTTTTATTTTCATTTATCCTTCTTTCTAAAAGAGGGATAGATGAAGGCAGAAATATATTTCACCACAGAAATATTCAGATGTATACTTGCTACTTGTTAAAATCCAAAGAATATGTTTTGGAGAATTATAAAATACCCTAAATGTGTTTTCTAAAGTTGTAAACCAGCTCAATTTATTTTAAAAAGATAACTTATCAAACATACTTCATAATCTCATAACTTTTTTTTGCTGAAAACACAAAAAAAATTTGCCTTCATCATGGCCTTAGATGTTGAAATCAACATGAAGGATGTAATGGTGGTGGGACTAGTTGCGAGCTTATATTATGAAGGTCTTTTAGACTTGGAAATGGATAGTTGGAATTGGTATATAGATAACCCACCATAGAAAGACAAATTATGGAAAGGTTTTGCTAAAAATGATATACTTTTTTTTTTGACAAACATTATGTAAATGATGTTATTTGAAAGTTGTTGAGCTCACTTTTAGAGTGAGCTTTTAACTTCTCCATCTTAGACATAAGGACTCCTCTAAATACTAAGAGTTCCTTAGTCTTAAGACACTTCTAGTGATTAGGTGAACATTTAACCTAACCCTAGAGACTTAGAAGAGTTAGCCATAAGAATAGGTTATGCCTTAGGGGTATTAAGAAGACTTGCTTACCCTATAGCTTAAACCCAATCCTTACTTCCCTCCTTCAAACAAATCCAAACCAAATCCTAAATTAATTCCAACTCAATTGATTTTCTCAAATCATAAATTATTTCCAAATAAAATAATTGAAACCCAAGATAAATTTCAATTCCAAAATCTTTCCTAAGCCCTTTTGATTTCATCTTATGGACTTAGCTCAAATCAAATCCGAATCACTCCAAACTCAAAAGATTTCCTCATAACCCATTTATATTCTCATTTATATTCACAAATATAAATGAAATATATATTCAAATAACCAAAATTAAATTCAAAACTCAAATCTAAATCCAACCTAAGTCCAACTTATACTCTTTCAAGTCAAATCCTTGAAGTTAGCCAAACCATTCTGAAATCAATTCAAATCCTTGAATTTTCTCTTCAAACAATCATTCCTTCAATCATATACCCAAATATAAATATAAACTACAATCACCAAACCAAAATCAAACTAAACCAAGTCAAACCCATGTTCACCCTTTTGACTTGAAATTATCAAATGAATCAAAACTCATTTGCCTCCAAATCACTTGCAATTGGATTTATATTTCAATCATAAGTCTATATGTGAGTTCAAAAAAACTTGAATCAAGCCTTGATCAAGCCAATTGACCTACTTAGACTCACTTAACCCAAAGTGACCTAAAAGACCTTTTTGAGCCAAATTCTAATCTAACCCAAATTGGATTGAACTAAGCCCATCTAAGCCTCACATTATGAGCAATAATCATCCTAGGTTGATCAATCACTCAAATTGAGTTAAACCAAATCAAACCTAGCCTTTGACCAAGTCAACACTTAGCCTAAATGAAATATAAATAAGCCAAAATTCACTATAAGCTAAATTGATTGAAATCATTGATCTAAATCAATCCATAATCAATGATTGGACTTGACCAAGCCATTAATTGAGCCAAACCAAGTCTAATTGGCTATTTGACCCAAGTTGACCCAAATTGACCTAAAAAGTCAAAATGGGTCAATACTGATCTAGGCCAAATTGACTGTAACCAATGGATCAAATTTATTCTAAATTGATCTTTGAACTTGACCAAAGCTTCAATTGGCCAATTAGACCCAACCTAGCCCAATTAAAAATGAACCCAACTTGACCTAAAAGGTCAAATCAACTTGAAATCAAACCAAATCAAAATTGATTGAAACCAAAGCTTACAATATATTTTAAATGACAAACCTAAACCAATCATTGGCCTAACCCAATTGGGTCAAATGGGTCAAATTGGTCAACTTGACCCATTTGACCTAAATGAACCTAAATGAATCAAAACTAAATATAAATCAAATTGAACCAAACCAATGATACCCATAAGCTCCAAATGATCATTTGAACTTGACCTAACTCATGGTTTGACCCAAATTCACCAATTGGTCAACCTAACCCAAATTGACCCAACTTGACCTAAATGGGTCAAATTGAGCCAATTCAAATAAAATAAACTCCAAATCATTTGAAATTTGGCCCAACCCATTTTTGAATCATTTCAAATCTACCAAAGTCAAAATCATGGCCAAATGACCACTTTGCCCTTAGGTCAAAGGGTATCCTATGGCCAAATTCACTTGGAATTTGGCCAATTCTTTCTCAAGACCATTTGACATCATCCTAGTGGTCCACTTGGACACCAAAGAGGGTGGTGAACATGAATCAATGGACTTGGGTTAGCCTTCACCCAACCCAAGGCCAAACTGATCCCTCCAATGAGAATTGAGCACTTGGATCACCCAATACACTCACCTAGAACATGAGCACTCACTCCTCTCCACTCCTCTACCTAAAATGACCCACATGGGGTGCCTAACAGCCCAAACTGATCAACTTAGAAATTGAGCTAAAATGGCAAAACCATTCTTCACCATCCGATCCAAGGATGGGGAGATATACTCCCCCTCATTCCCACTCAATCTACACTCACTGAATTTGACTGAGCTCTAGGAATCAAAATTAGGCATCCTTAAGTTTCCAAAGCCATTTCCAAGCTCCTTTGATTTCTTCTTCTCAATTTTTCTCAAAGCCGAAATAGGGGAGGTCCATCCCAATTCCAACTCATCCAATTCTCCACCAAAATTGAATTAAACTTGCAAGCACCATCAAGGGACTTCATTGAGCTCAATCAAGTTTTTCCTAAGTCACCAAGCCATGGGAAGGAAGAATTTGATCAAAGCCGATAGCCATTGAAGGGGAGCTTGATCAACTGAGCCAACTTCAAATTAAGACTTGATACCTTCAATAGGGCTCCTTCTCTACTAGACAAAGCTACCTCTTCCATTGGAAGTGCTTGTGATAGCCTCCGATGAGGTATTGCTCAAAATTGATCTTAAGAAAAAATTTCTTGGTCCTTTTTGAAATAAATTGTAATCTCTTGAGATCTTGATCTTTGGATACCTTGCTTGTGCTTCCTCGAAGGTGTGGGGTGAGTTTGAACGCCATCCGAGCTCAGGTGAGCTCGGATCGAGCGATGATCGATGAACGACATCCGTCTCTCGCTGCTAGGAAGGAGGCAGATCACACACCATTCATTCTGTGTGATTGGAATGGACGGTTGTGATTAAATCATGAAAGGTATCCCTTTAATTTTAGCCTAAACCACGTGATTAATCATGGCCATCAAATATTACATCAGACGACCTATGGAGAAAGAGCGTCTGTCGCTAGCGGATGTTACAACTTAAATAATCTATCCTGTTGCACCACGTGCAAAGCATGCTACGTCAAGGCGCCGTGTCAGCCGCCACATGGCCCAATGGGATTAGGGGGTAATTAGCTCTAATTAATTAATTTTTAATGCTGAAACTTTCAAAATCCATAACTAATTATAGAAAAATCTAAAAACTATAAACTCAAGTTCATTTTAAAGATAATTCAAAGAGAATAATATAAAATTTAATTTAATTAATTTTTAATAGTGATTTTAACCCAATTTGGGTTTTATTGGAAATGTAATTAAGCTAAGTACTCCTTAATTACTTCAACAATTAATTCCAAACTTCCTAGGGTTGATTAGTGGGATGATCTCTGCCTCCCATGATTTCATTAGAATTTATTATTGGATTAATTAGGGGAATTGCTTATTTCATCCTTAATCACTTTCCTAATTAATTAAATGATTAATTAACCTATTAAACATTGATAAATTTATTAATTAAGCTTATTAATCATCATGAATAGTGAATAGACTTAAGGAATGAGATTAGGATTTCTTTTCTAATCTTTTCTCCTAAGTTTATTTCATTTGGATAAACACATAATAAAATTATAAATTAATTAATGGCTTAATCACCTTATTAACTAATTCAATTCATCAAACTCAAAATTAAATCACTCCAAAATTTAATCACTTAATTCTTAGGTAGATTCATAGGTGTTCAATAACCTAAGAGACTTCAAAGGAAATTATAATCAAACTACATGTGTAGGATGGTTATGAAAGTACTTAATTAAGCCTTTTCAGTTAATTAATCAATAATTGTGAGCCAATTACATTAGTCCCCTTTCTTTCTTAGGTGAATTGCAGCTTTAAATTCTATGTGATTGCATATCATATGTTGGCTCACAATTGTTTGGATAATTATGTTAAAGTGGTATAGGTAAGGCATAATTAATGGATTTAACTCATACATTAACCTAAACAAAACATAAAATCAACATAATTGTACTAAAATTAAACTAAACCAATTCACATATGAGGGAAATGGATCAACAAACCTTTCTCATTTTTTTCTAAGTCAAATCAAATTAAAAAAAATGTCCTTAAAGAATTTTGATTCACTTTAAATGATCTTATTTTTATAGGATTATCTTTAGGATTTAATTAGGGTGAATGAAGTCATATGCTTTACATCACTTAATTTCTTTCCAAGCATGCTAAATGTTGTTTGTCATATGAAATCATGCCTTCATCTCTTTTAAAAAATTAATTAAATAAAATGTTTTTTATGTCAAATTGCATGTGTTGGTTAAAGTTAAGAATATGAGTGGCTATTATCACCATTAAATCAAAAATTATTCCTAAAACCTATAAATTATAGATTATGAATGAAGTGATGTTACTTATAAGTACTTATAGGCTTGCATGTGATTATAGCATAAGATGTGTTTTATGTTATTTTTCTTCTCTTAACATGGATTTGAATAGGATTTGTAAAGTGTATAGTTCATTTGAAAAGATCACAACACTTGCTTGAATCTATTCCTATGCATTTCTATGTTATGACTTAAAAAAGATCCTCACATTTACATATGTAAATTATACAACAAAATCAAACACAAATTTTTTGCATGATTCTTCATGCATTTGTTTATTTTTGTACATTTACATGTATCTAAGAAAAGTGGTATATTAGTCTGGATATCCCGGGGCTGCGAGGCTTTAAGTAGTCCTAAGTAGGTCTTGTACCTTACATCCCTGGTGTATAAAATAATGATGCCGTACTCACTTATGTCTTTTATACATGTAGATGTGAATTTTGTTAATGGCTGAGATATCCCTCTTTTCTACTTAATGAAATCATGCATTCATAAAATATCCAAATTTTTAAATCACATCTCTTAGCATTCATCATCAAAGTGTGCTAAAATTTTCATTGCATGTATAGGTATGTTTAGGATTATTCATATGCATGGTATACATGGTGGAAAGAAATAAATGGTTGTGTGTCATGTGGTAGTAATCCACCTTAATTAATCCTAAGATGTCTTTCTTATTGAATATGGATATTTAGAGCAAATCAAAACTTAGGATTAATTAAAACACATAATAAAACATTCACTAAAGAAAAATCATTAATGAATTTACTTTAGAAATTACTTATGGTAGGGATGAATGAGAAGTTCTCTTCTCTTTTTTTTTCTCTTTACAACATATAATAACTAAGTGTAGGTTCATTCAAACTAAATAAAATCATCAAATAAAATTGATAAATCAACTAAATCACTTACAATAAAATCACCCTCTAAATTGAACCTTTCTCACTTAGAAAATTTCAACCTTAAAGCCTAGCTAAGACATGCCACACAAGCCTTAACACATTAGGCTAAGTCCCCATTTCTAGCTCTATGTTAAGGTGGTGCATAGTTTGATGCCTGATTTTTATTTTGTAATGTAATATTTTTAGACTGGATATTATGGTGCATGTGTATAGACTTGATGATAGGACGATCTTATTATAATTATATCTTCTGCAGGAGATTATGCTTAAGAGTTGTAATAAAAAATATAAATACTTTTGTCGGTTGCTTATACCCCTAAGCATATCTAACAATGTGGACTTGATTACCCATGTGTGGGTTGCTAAGTCCAAACTATTCATATAACTGCTTGGGTTTTGTGGTATGTTTAGCTAATCTCTATTTTGCAGGTTTAGTTAGATTTATCTTTCCCTTTTTGATGTAAATTTTACAATTGAAACTTGGAATAAATGTTATCAGGGAATTAAGGTGAATATTGGTTATAGGTCCATGTCTTATATTACCATGTGAAGCCTTGGAGCAAACTACATCCCAAGTCAAACGAAAAGAAAGAAAAAAATAATGAAGAAAGAAAGAAATGAAGAAATGAAGGAATGATGAATGCAGACCCCCATAACATGAATTCTTTTTAATTGTGATTATTTATTTATGATCCGGGTTGTATAAGGGTAGAGCTTGACTACCCATTCTTCTTTTCGGGTTTGTGCGGTGGAGCCCGACCACATCGACCTCTTATTCTTTTGCGCTAATTTTATAAATTGATTGAATTTTTGTTTTTGATTACATAATTAGGATGACATGATGTTCATAGTTTCTTCATTGTTTGATGAATGGCCTAGATGCGATTAGGCTTTTAAGAAAAAATAAATAAATAAATTTTCTATCCAATTAATCAACTCAATATTAAATTAAAAAACTCATAACCTCACCTAAAGCTTAGGATCTAAATCAAGATAATAAAAAGATTTAGCAACCCCTTAGCTAGATGTTATATATCTCACATCATGCATAAATCATATTATTTCACTCTTACTAATGGAGGACTTCCACCTTTGCCAAAGAAAATGGCTTGACCTTTGAGATCCATGGTGGAAACACACCTCCTTCTTTCTGATTTTGACACATAACCATTTTCCCATGCATTCGACATATAAAATCCCATAGTCTGTGTCAAATAAAAATGTCTAAAAATCAAAATAAAATTTAACAAAATTTGCATTAGATTTAGGTCATTATTCATGCCCTTCATGATCTAGTCTCTTAGGGAGTGTGTTTAAGTACTTAGTCTCCCATCTAAATAAACAGCAGTTTAGCCATCTTACAAAGCATAAGACTTGCCTACATATATTTAAAATCATAGGAGGAGATAGTTGGTATCCATCCCCAAGTGGTTGTAAGTCCAACAATCGGGTGATTTATTCTCTCTAGTGGAGATAAACCATATACCCATTTCGCCTTAGATTTAGGTCATTCTTTGGCCCTTGGCAAAGCTCCCTAGATTTTGGATCTAAGGTCGTTGTTTCCCTTTACGGGTTACAAGCATAAATCCTCACCTCTTAGGCATTTCTATGATCTTATATCATGGAATTATAAGTCTTAGATTTCTAATAAAAATTTAACTCAAACATGTAATCCTCTTCAAATTTCAAAAATATAAAGCTCGATTATAGGTTAGTATAGGATGCTCACTAGGTTTCCTAGTATCATGAGCATCCCTTACTCATCTCTTTTTGGTTTCAATAATAACTCCCTCCTTTTGATCAATCTCACTTGATTTTCCAAAAATAACCAATTTGTTGATAGTCCTATCTTTGAAATCTTGAGACAATGATCATTTAGCTTAATCGAGTATTCTTAAGAAATCTCATTACTTAAGATGTAATTAACTATGGGGCTTCCATAGGAAACTTAATAACTTTTTAAATAAATCCTATTTTACTTTTCATGGGAAAGATCTCGTATTCAAAGACCCATTGTCCTTGGAGTCCTTATTAGTGATTAGTCCATTATAAGATGGAGACTTCTATCTTTCGAGATAGTACATCATTCCTTAATGTCATATCACCCTAATGAGTACATTGGGATCACGGTGTCCCAAACATTTTACATTTTCCATTCAAAATGGAAAATAAACATCTGATTTTTTATGACCCACTAGGGATAGTTCCTCTTTCCATCTTTGGTAAATGATCGTTGTCTCCAAGTATCGATAGTGGATTTGTATTTTATATGAATTCGAGACTATCCTTCTTTTCTATTGGCACTAATTTATTTCATTCTGAAGCTAAGCTAGCTAACATCCTTTAGGTTTTAGGACCTCACTCCATGCTGGTCTTAAAACTCTTGTTGGGGTCCTCCAATAGGTGAAAATAAAATTTAAGAAAAAAAGATTACTAAAAAAACCCTGTTGAACCTCCTTACCATTTCTATGGTAAGGTAAGGTTCATTTTATAAGTAAAGAAAATAAATCCTTCATAAAAATATCACTTTTCATAAGCACTTTTTTAAAATTCACATAAAAAATATTTGCTTAATTTTTTTTACAAAATACATATAACCATCTAACAATCCTCATGATTGTTACATGTATGTTCTTTTCAAAAAAAAAAAAATCAAGAATCATCTTTCGAAAAGCACAAATGAACACCCTCATTCAATATATCAAATTTTATTGAATGAAGATTTCATTTCCAAACAAAATCAAAATCATTTTTCAAAAGCATAAATGAACATCCTCACTCAATATACCCAAATTTATTGAATGAAGATTTCATTTTCAAACAAAATAAAAATCATCTTTCAAAAAGTACAAATGAACATCCTCATTCAATGTACCTAAATTTATTGAATGAAGATTTCATTACCAAATAAATTCAAAATCATCTTTCAAAAGCACATATTTGAAAATGAACATCCTCATTTAATATACCATTTTAATACATCTCACATAAAATTGTATCATAAAATAACACAAAATCAAAATCATCTTTCGAAATAAAATCATATCATAAAATCGAAATTCCATTTTAATACATCTCACATATGTTGAAGTTGGAATCTCTTTCTTTTCAAAAGTACAAATTTGAAGGTAAGCATCTTCATTCAATATATCCAAATATGTTGGATGGAGGATTCATTTTTAAACAAAATCACATCATTGAAAATTCCACTCAACATATTCCACATTTGTTAAGTTGGAATTACCTTCTTTTCAAAAAACAATAATCACACAAAAGAAAATTTCATCTTTCAAAAATAAAATATAATTGACTTTCATTTTACATACCCAAATTTGTTAAATGGAAATCTACTTTGCAAAAAATCATGAAAATCAAAATACATTGGAATTCCATTTGACATGCCCAAAATTGTCAAATGAGAGTTTCATTTCTCAAAAAGAAAATTGAAAAAATAAATTGGATTTCATTTAACACACCATGCTTGTTAAATATAAATCCCTCATTTCAAAAATAACACAAAATCAAAATAAAAAATTAAACACATTTGGACTTCATTTAGCATACACAAACTTGCTAAGTGAAGATCCTCTTTTCAAAATCAAAATAAAAATCAAACACATTTGGACTTTGTTTAGCATACCCATATTTGCTAAGTGAAGATCCCATTTCCAAAATCAAAACACAAAAAATCAAACACATTTGGACTTTATTTAGCATACCCAAATTTGCTAAGTAAGATCCTCTTTTCAAAAATCAAAACAAAAATATTTTGACTTTATTTAACATACACAAATTTGCTAAGTAAAGATTCCATTTCTAAATTTACACATGATTCACATCATGGGCAAATAAGCAAAAGAAGAAAATTATTTTCAAATAACTCATTTAGCATACCCAAATTTGCTAAATGAGTAATCTCGAATAAAATCAATTGACCCACTATTTAGCATACTCAAATTTGTTAAATAATAGATCCCCAAACAAAAATTAAATTCAAATATGAACCAATGGAAGCATAAAAAATCTCTTCAAAATATTTGAACTCATTTTTAACATACACAAATTTGTTAAAAGTGGATTCTAAACTCAAAATCTCTTCTCCAATACATTCAAAATCTCTCTCCTAAATTCAATGAGCCCTACTTAAAATATTCAAATTGTTGAGTGTGGGTTCAAATTCAAAATAAAATTCAAAAAGCCAACTGAATGCCAAAAATAGAAAATCTGATTTGAGTTTATTTTCAACAATTATAGAGTTCTAGTTTAGTCTCAGTCAGCTTTTTCTCAAAGTTCAGTACAGTTCAAATGGATGATCATAAGTATGTGTTCACTTTCCCCTTTGGGATGGATTTGGCCTTGGATCGGGTCAGCCTCCCACAAATTGATTTTTCCCATCTGATACACTTTGGCCAAGGATTCAAGAGGGCTAGGATCACTTGTAAGGGGGAAACCCTCACACTGTAGAATGAGATGGCAAAAGCCATGAGATGCCCTAAGATTTTAAGTTTCCTCACGAGAGGGTGGCAGCCATAGTAGTTTCAGGTCTGCATTCGCTTGTTCCCATCACTAGTAAGCTAGTACCCACTCACTGCTTCCAAGGGGAAGGCTTTGTGGGATAGTCTCCCCTACCTTTGAGATAGGGTCTAGTTCCCAATCGCTCCACCTAGCAAAAACTCAACATGCACAAGAACAAGCATGGCATCATGTACGCATCGCCAAGGAGAAGGAGACATTGTCTCACGCTGTAGTAGAGGAGCCACCCAAAGTAGTCTTCCCTTTGCCCACAACAAGTTTCCATCCTCTTCTGATATGATGGAGAAGATGTTAGATAGGCTTCACCTCCCCTCATTAGGCACCCAAGAGATAGGAGGTCATATCCCTCTGATAATTTTTTGCCAAGTTGGTGGCTTCGGATGATCATAGTCCAAAGCCCAATTTGATCTGATTAGTCATCCTCAGTGCAGAGATATCGTGAGAGGCTGAGAGGCCCGTGTATCGTTCATGTTACTAGAGAGAGGCAAAGGTATGTGCAATGCCAGCCTCTCCTCATAGATTTCCCCGATCAACATGCTACCCGCATTAATCATACTGATAGTATTCTATTGATTGGTACCACCCATCATAAGAGGGGAGCCCCTGCACAGAGAGAGTCGGTGTTTCCTTCACCACACCACTCTACTCCATGTCCGCCATCGCCAGTACAGGTCTCATCTTCCACAATTTTATCTAAAGCCATGAAGGCGATCGTGGGAAAAGAGATCCTGCTATAGCCAAGAGATCCCATTTCATCTACATCACCCATCGAGGTGAGGTCGAAGCTCTCCGCCGACCTCCTACGATGGTGAAGGAGTGGACCTCGCATCGTAGTCATTCCATCACCACCACCATCGTAGTAGATCATGGATATAGTAGCAGCAGAGGGAGAAGGAGACAGTTCCAGTGTCCTTATGGCGATAAATCCTCCTAGGAGAAGCACTCCACCCATGGTAGTTAACAGCCATGAGCATGTATCCTCTGGTGAGCATAGCCCTCACAAAGTTAGCTCTCCAGTAGCAGGGGAGGTCAGATGTATCTCTGTTCATGAGCATGATCCCAACACTGATCAGCCATGAGCATTTGTGCCTACACAGTTGGACCACTTCTTGGATGACATCGTAGCACAGTATCTCACTGAGAAGAAGGAAATCCTAGGATATGACTAGTCTAATCTAGAGGAAGAGAAGGTTAGCTTTGATCCCAACGAAGATGATTTGTTGGAAGACTCAGCAGAGGTGTATATGGTTGACACCAAGGGTTCCCTCCTTCGGGATCACTAGAGTTTGGAATGTGTTGTGGTCGAATAAGATGATACAACTTATTCGTCCCAACACCTCCTTCAATAACTCAAACAAAAGGATGAGAAGATTGACAAGATGGGAAAGAGCCTTCAAGATTTGCTAGCGGTAGTTCTAGCACTTTAGAATCAAGCTCCAATAGCACATCCTACCATTATGGAGACTAGCCCTGAAGTTAGCATGTCTTGGATCAACCCAAGAGTTCACCTCCAGAGAGGCAACTAGCTTGTATAGGAAGGTAGTGGATAGTACCTCCATACAAGAAAAAGATACCAAACTCATGGTTGAACAACAAGTGAGGGAAGCGCTAGTGCAAACTTGAGGTGGTTCATTAGTTCCAAAGGGTAGACCCTACCTAGAGGAATTCGATGATATCCAATATCTTAAGGGTTTGTACCTCCTTCTTTCACAAGCTTTGATGGCGGGAACCCGCCAAAGATATACTTTAGAGCCGCTTGTTGTAAATGCGGGTAATAATGCATTATTGTTTCATCTCTTTATCAACGACCTAGTGAGCATAGCCTTTGATTAGTATATTGAACTCCCCAACGATTCAGTGAAGACTTTTGCTGAGTTGGAGCAACTCTTTGTTAAGAGATTTGCTGGAGCTCAGCAAAGGGTAACTATGGGCGATCTCGTTGTAGCACAATAACATCTCGGTGAGTCTCTCGTTGATTATATTCTCAGATGGCATAATTTAAGTATGAAATGTGAGCCACAACTATCTAAACAGCACGCTATTAAAATTTTACTAAAGAATATTCATGGTTCGGTTGCCTTCATTCTTAAAGGTTTCACCCTAAAGACATTTGAGGAGCTAATCAACAAGGCGGCTAGTCTACAAGGAGAGGCTAAATAGTTGCCTTTTTCAATATCAGTCAGTAAAGCCAAAGCCGCAGAAAGCTTATGAGAAGAAGCCAAGGGCAATAACAACATTGGATAAAGGGAAGCAACTGGCCAGAGATTAGTATGAGAGACCTCCAGCTCCATAGCTATCGCATCCACCTCCTTTACCACCACCTAGGCCATCCTATCGGCCACCGCAGCAGTCTCCACAGCCTTCGTCACCTCCTCCTTAGCCTTTCTCAGTAGCGATACACATACCCGCCCCAGGTAGCTATCATCCACCTACTCTTTTGGATAATAAACTAAATAAACCTTATTTATTTAAGGGGGAGGTAATCAAGAAAATTTTTAAGAACCTTTTAAAAAAATTTGATTTTCAACTACCCGAGCCTAGGAAGCCATAGGAAGTGGGTAGGAGTAATGATCCTAACTTTGCCCTACCATCATGCTAGCCATGTTTTGGAGGATTGCTTTACATTTAAGGAGCTTGAGCATACAAGTAAGCACTATAGTTATCCTAAAGGAATATCTAGTGGAACAACCATCCAGTCTATTAGGTAATCCTTGAGATACATGATCTCTCAAAATAAAAGAAGGTTGGGATATCTTTATCTAACCTCTAAAAGATTATTTCTAAAATCAAGAAACTTTCCTTTACCGAGTCGAACCTCCAACATCAAGGAAGGTTTGCAAGTTGTCAAAGAAAGACAACTTGGGAAAGTGGAGCTCAATAGTAGCCCATACTTGCCCTGAATAGCAAAGACAACCACGACCCAGCCCCTCCATTCCATCGTTGCAACTACTACATCAGCTGACACTTCTACTTCAACTAGTTCTTCTTCTAGTAGATATCTTGTATCAGTGGATGAAGACATCAAATCCCTCACCCCACTTTACTAGATTTCTACTATGTACCTCTTTCTAAATCTAAGAAATTGAGGAATAAAGCTAGTTTGAATTACATCTATGTCACTTCTGATGTGTTATCTGATTCTACTCTTTTAGAAAACTCTTCAAGTCTTAATAATTATAATAATTATGATCATCCTCTTTCTAATTCAGATGGATTTTCTTCTAATATATGTTCACCTCTTGAGATAGACTTGGAATCATCTCGATTGAGGGTCTAGAGAAGCGTAGGTAAGCTTGACGCAGTGTAGAATCTTCCACTAACCCACCATAAGAGATCACCAAGTTAACCTCCATAATGGCAAGGTTCTACCTCCTAAAGCAGCACCTCAAGACAAGGGAAAAAAGTCATTGGTACTACCGAGCAACAGCCCTCCATAAGATGCTCCACCCATGGATATGCTTATGGAGGATTAGCCCAGAGTTGATTACAATGTCCTCGCTCACCTAAGAAAGTTTCCAGCTAAACTAAGCATATATGATGCCCTTATCTCATCTAGTGGGAATCAATAATCAAGGCTCTTTGATCTAGAGATATGCTTAGCTTAGCTGACCGCTGTTGGAGAGTAGGCACATTATTCAAGAGAAGTCTAAGGAGTCACATTCACCTACAAAGACCTTCTTCTGGGGGACATGGAGCACAATCACTCCCTCTACATCACAGTGGATATGGGCAGATTCAGAATTTCAAGGGTTTTAGTTGATCTACGTGCATCAGTGAATATTATGAGTCTAAAAACCCTTGCCTATTTGAGGATTGACATCTCTAAGCTCTAAAGAGATTGGATGATGTTGAGAGGATTCAATGAACAGGGCGAGAGGGCTTTAGCCTCCATAGTGTTACCTTTGAAAATAGGCGATTAGAAGACTAAAGGCAAGTTCTATATAATTGATTCGAATACATAGTTCACTACTTTGCTCGGTAGGCCTTGGATACACTAGATTAAGATGATTCCATCCTCTTTTCATCAGTGCATCTCATTTTGAAGAGATGGAATTGAATACTATGTCAAAGAAGATGAAAAGCCATTTTCAATTAGAAGGTCGAGATATATGAAGATGCAACCTACTATCTTCTTCAAAATCAAAATGTCTATTTCGCAAACTTGGTTAAAATTCAAATACAAAAGAAAAAGAGAAAGAAGAAAAAGAGAAAAAAAAAAAGAAAAGAAAAAGGAAAGTATAATTGAGCGAGAAAGGGACATCAAGGAAGAGGTAGAGCCGCATGTTACATTCCACCTATAGCTCATTCCACCATACAGACATATGGGTGGAATGACTCGACCTTCACCAAGTAGAGATAGAGGCGGATACAGAAGAAATTCCAGAGGTGGAAGACCCCTTGGTTGGACGTCAGCCAATAGGGTCCATGTTCTAGTTCACAAGAGTACTCCAGCTATTCAAATAGACTTAGAATCCAGCTCGGAGGATGAGTCTCATGTGATTAGCATGCCAGCCAACCCCTCTCAGTGGGTTTTATTGGAGGTGAAACTTGAGCCCAACAGTGAAGAAGATGAAGCCTCCAAACAAAGCACAAATGTATTCAAATCAGGTTTATGTAAAACTATTAGTTGTAGTTGGGAACTTTAGCTCTAACCTCACTTTCTTCTCAAAAAGTTGAAGGTTTAGTAGTTAAGGAAGTCTCCAGATCTTCCATGGATGTCAAGCCAAAAAGATTTCTATTGGGATCATTATCCTCAAGTCTAAAAGCTGATGTAGAACTTAAGGATAATTCATATAAAGATTTAATGGAATTACCTTTTGATTGGTACTCGCCTTGTGTTCATAATCTTGCAAAGAAAGGTTTGATTCCTTATACATGGTCCAGGCACAGCTCAGAGTATTTCAAGAAGCTATGGAACAAGAAAGGTAGGGATGCACAATCAAGACCAAGAATAGAATTCAGTATAGTGGGTCCAGTCGACGACAATGATTATTGCTTAGTTGTTACCAATCATCTGGAGTCTGATAGTATCTTCTCAAATCACACCAACTTTTATGAGGAAGTATGTTTTGAAACTTCAGATGATCTTAATAATCTTCAAATCAAAGATGCACCTCCAAAATTCGAAGAGGAAATCCATTCAACCATTGACAAGCTCTAAGAAATCAACCTCGGGACAGAAGAAAATCCACATCCTACTTACATCAGTTCTCTGCTAAACAAAGAAGAAACCAATCACTTAGTTAGGCTATTAACAGAGTTTAAGGGCTGCTTTGCATGGAGCTATGAAGAGATGCCCAAATTATCTCCTGACATAGCATTCCATAAACAAGCAATAAATCCTAAAGCTAACCCTATTAAGCAAGCTCTTAGATGCATGCATTAGAAATTGACAACATGTCATTTCAAGTCAAAATTGATGTTTATCGTGGAAGAAAAATACCCTACCGGTTAGCTAGTGTCATCCTAAAAAAAGAATGGCCAAATTCATATGCATCGTGGACTTAAATAAGGCATGTCCTAAGGATGAATTTCCACTTCTATAAAATTAATGGTGGACATTACCTCATCTCATGCAATTTTCCTTTATGGATGGGTCATTTGCTACAAACCAAATCAAGATGGCCCCGAGGATGAAAGAAACACTACTTTTCAACCTGATCGATCTATTATTATAAGGTCATGCCTTTCGACCTTAAAATATTGTTATATACCAACGCCATGACTCGATCTTCAATGAACTCATTCATCAAGTTGAATGCTATGTTGATGATCTAGTTAAAAATAAAGAAAAGGAAGACCATCTCTTTGACTTGAGAGTAGTTTTCAAATGATTAAGACAATCTCAAAATGAATCAAGTGTGCATTCAAAGTAGCTTCGTGGAAGTTCTTGGGTTTGTTGTCGATCGAGGAATAGAGATAGACAAAAGATCAAAGCTATCTTAGAAATGCCAAAAAGTCTAACTCAACTCGATCTTTTCAAGGGTGTTATATCTAAGATGCTTTATCTCCAATCATTGAGGAGATGCAAGCCATTTTAGTACTTGTCAAAAGGATGCTAAGTTCAAGTGGGATGACAAGTGCATGCCTTTTGAAGACATCAAATAGTATTTGGTGAAGCCACGGTTCTAGCCTTATCCAAAGCCACTTATCCTCTACACTACCGCATTAGATGACTCCTTTGGTGCTTGGCCCAAACCAATGATGAAGGGAAGAGAATGCTCTACCCTACCCATCATCTAATCCCCAAGCAAACTACCCACCTATTGAGAAACTTTGCCTAGCTTTCATCTTGCATCCCAAAAGCTATGACATTATATGTTTTCATAAGGTGAACTTGATTTAAAGAATCAATCCATTACAGTATCTCATGATACGACTGACATTATTCGGACAGTTGGCATGTTGGTCCATGATTCTCTCACAGTTTGACATTACATTCATACCCCTCCGTGTATGAAAGGAGGCACTAGGATTTCTTAGCAAAGACACCCACTTCTTGTTGATTCCCGCTTAGTGATGACCTCCCGATGAACAAATCATGAACTTAGGGGACACAACATTCACGCTGGGAGATGTATTTTGATGGTGCGCCTTCTTTCAAAAAAGGAGAAGAACCACATCTACTCTTCCGAAAAGGGGTAGGAATAGTTCTCTTAACTCAACCGCGATGTGATGAGATTCTCATATTATCTACCCAATCCCTGCACCAATAATGAAGCCGAGTATGAGGCTTTGATTATGAGTTAGCTATTAGTGTGTCAAAAGCATCAACATCTATGGGGATTCTCACCGGTCATCAACCATTGTCTATATAAGGTTCTAAAACCTAAGCTTCATCACTACCATGAGTACACCATGAAGCTGTTGGCTCAAATCTGTGAGGTCACCATCTATAAGGTCCCTCAAGGAGAGAATGAAGTAGCATATGCTTTGGCCAAACTCGCTAAGGAATTGGCATGTCCAGAAGATGAGTTTATTCCAATAAGGGTCTAAAATAGACAAGTCCTATCCCTTATTGATGTTGAACTCATCGAGAGACTTTCTCTTGAAGAGGAGATTATCGTTGCCAATAAAGACAAGGAGTTGGATTGGAGGCAACCATTCATAGATTACTTGAACATAGGAAAACTACCTCAAGAGAAATCACAAGCCCATCAGATGCAGTAGAGAGCTCTCTCCTATGCTCTCGTGGATGGCACCTTGTACCGATAGTCTTTTGATCAAATGTGGTTATGATGTTTAGACAAACATGAAGCCCGTAAGATCATGACCGATCAAGTTATGCAGTAATCCACCGTCCAAGATGAAAGCAAAGATCAAGAGACTAGATACTAATGCCTTCGATGATCACATTGCATGGATGTAGCTAGAGATGCCATCAGTGTCGTACATGGTGTGGTCCTACATCAACCACCCAACATTCTACATCCTACATTGGCCTCACCATTTGAGTGTTGGGGTACCGACATAGTGGGTCCTATCGATCCTCCTTCTTCCAAGGGTCATCAGTTCATCTTAGCTACCACTGACTACTTTTCCAAGTGGGCAGAGGCAATCCCACTCAGAGAGGTCACAGCTCAGCATGTGCTCCAATTTTTCATGAACCATATCGTATATAGGTTCGGGGTGCCTCGATGAATTATATATGATAATGGTACTGCATTTAAAAGCGCCAAGATCAACAGCTTTTCTAAGATACAATCATAGATTGGAGATATTCCACCATCTACTATCATAGGGAAAATGGCCTAGCAGAAGCATTCAACAAAACTCTCATCTAGATACTAAAGAAGACACTCGACGATAACAAGCGACAGTGGCATGAGCACCTAGTGAAGCTTTGTGGGCATACCACACCACATACATAACTTCAAACCAATCTACCACATTCTCCTTAGTGTACGGGTTTGAAGCCGTTCTACCATTAGAAGTTCAGTTCCCATCATTAAGGATAGTAATAGGTAGTAAAATCACTACAGAGCGGAATGCAAAGTTGCGGTTGGAAAAGCTCGAAGGTTTGGAGGAAAGACGCCTACGAGCGTGCCAGAACTTCACGTTATAGAAAATCAAGATGATTCAAGCTCACAACAAGCTGGTCCACCCTAGAGCTTTTCAAGTAGGAGAGCATGTTTTAGTTCTAAGGAGACCAATTATTTCCCATCGAAAGATGGGAGGCAAGTTTGAACCCACATGAGAAGACCTTTTGTCATAGAAAAGGCCTACCAAAGAAGATCTTATCAACTTATTGATTGTAAAGGGGAACATCTGATGCTTCCAATTAATGGGCTCTATTTAAAGAAATACTACCTATAAAATCATGTTTGAAAATAATTATCATCAAAATTCTGTTCCAATTCATCAAAAGATTTTCTTCATTCGAAACATTATTTGCTTATTTATGAATCTACCATGACGTGTTTTGGGTAGGTGTAAGAGAGCCCGAGAGGCATCCTATTCCTCCTTCACCAACACCAACACAAATACATGTATCTTGTCTCGAGCTATTTTGATGTGGGAGGAAGCCCCCTGTGGCACTCAATCATTAGCTGCTCTAGGTTAGGATGATATGCTACCTTGCTAGTTTGTCACCCTAGTGATCATTTGTCTGGCGGATGTGAGTCCCAACACTTTCTTCCTAACTTGACCATTGTAAATCAATGAATGTCTTGTTATGTTGGTAGACCTCACTGTGCAACCAGTAAGTTACCTTATGTTGACTTCGTTTAAGAGAATATAAGCCTACACGCTTTCTTCTTAATTAGCCATTATGCACTAACTAGGTCAAATATATTTGAGGTTTAAAATAGGTCCCCCAGTTAGAATAAGTCCCCCAATGGCTCCTTTCATCTTGACTACTTTTGAGTTAATTTAAGTCTCCCAGTGGCATTCACTCAGTAGTCATCCTAAGTCGAATAGCACCTGTCGAGCCAAAGACAGACTATCCCGACAATCAATTATGCTATAGGAGGATGTGAGTACCTGATGCTTTCTTCCTAAGCTAGTTATCGCAAACTGATTGACACCTTAGGTTGGTTGATGTTCGCTATGCTGACAGCAACTCACTCGGTGGATACACCACTCTTGGTAGATGTGAGTCCTTGCACTTTCTCCTTAAGTTGGCCACCGAATACCTATAGATATTATCTTCTTCAGGTTTTTGGATAAATCCCTTGGTGGCCCCTCCCCTACGAGCACTCTATTTATATCACATCCTTTGCGACCCCACTTAGACACTATCTGGATTACACTTGGATTGGACAGTCCCCCTTTCCTAATAGCCATCCTTGTGGTTGGAGAATTTGTTCAATGGATGCACAGATTCTTCCTTAGACCAATAAATCTAAGATATGTCTAGGTTGATATAAGCTCCTTCTCAGTATGATCCCTCAAAACCACAGGTCCATGATAAACAAACAAACAAACAAACAAATTTATTAGCTTATGGATTAGGAATTCAAACCCCTAGCGGCCCCTTTCCCAAGTGGCATCCTATCTTTAGGCAAAGTGAAAAACTCCCTATAGGAATTGCTTAACTACACTTGAGTTGAGATAAGTCCCCTGCACTCTCTATAGTCTCCCCTTAGGTTGGTTCAATCTTTTGCCACAAAGGGTTACCCCGATCATTTCTTTGAAGATGTAAGTCTACTACGCATTCTTTTTAGCATGACTATCGTAAACTGAAGCAGTCCTAGATCAGGTTTACATGTTACCTCACTAATGTGTCACCCCAGTTGTCTTTTGTTCAGGAAGATGTGAGTCCCTGTGCTTTCTTTCTGAATTAACCATTGCAAACCGAAAGGCAACCCCTTTGGTTGATAGTTCTCCCTCACCAACTACTCCTTGGATTGATAACTGAAGTAGGTCAAGACATGGCCCCTACATGCCCATCAAACCGACAAGATCCATCAAATATAATTAAAATGAAATTAATTTTGACTATCTTTGAGCTGATTTAAGTCCCCCAATGACATTCACTCAATAGTCAGCCTATGGTTGGGTTTGATCTGTTGCCTCGCCAACAGATCACCCCAGCAACTAATCCCTGCTTTGGAGGGTATAAGTCTATTATACTTTCTTTCTAGTACAGCTACTGCACACCGAAAGGCAACCACTTTGGTTGAATAGCCTTACCATGTGGTTGGTATACTACCCTTTTGGATTGGTAAATATGAAGTTGGCTAAGGCCAACATGGCCCCTATTCAGTGTGGTCCATCGCAAACTGATAGGGTCCATCTCAAAATTCAGAATCTGAAACAAAATGAACCCTCCTCCCTAATGGAATCAAACTAAACAATCAAATCAATCAGCTTCTCCTCAGTGAGATGCAAATCCTTTTGATCTCCCTAGTGGAATCAAATTAATCCAACCTGAACGTGCTCCCTTAGTGGAGGGTTCACATTCTTATCCTCGGTAGATTTCACAACCTCTCATCCCCTAGTGGATGACTTGAATCTGCTTTCCTAGTGGAAGGTTCATATACTCCATCTCTAGTGGATTCCTCCTCTGCTCTCTTATGTTTTTGACATAAGCAAAGTCACATTATACAAAGATCTTGATCCTTTCTGCACCTCGAGTTTAGGAGTAGACCGTTTCTATTAGTTCTTGTGATCGTTTGACGTTGTTGATCATCTCGGTCAACACCAATATGTGCGGTGTACCTTGTTAGTCACACCACACCTATTGGGCACCCTTTGTTGACCTCACTTTTGGAGTGAGCTTTCAACTTCTCCAACCAAGATATAAGGACTCCTCTAAATACTAAGAGTTCCTTAGACTTAAGACACTTCTAGTGATTAGGTGAATACTTAACCTAAACACAGAGACTTAGAAGAGTTAGCCATAAGAATAGGTTATGCCTTATGGGTAATAGGAAGACTTGCCTACCCTATAGCTTAAACCCAATCCTTTCTTCCCGCCTTCAAACAAATTCAAATCAAATCCTAAATCAATTCCAACTCAATTGATTTTTTTCAAATCATAAATCATTTCCAAATCAAATAATTGAAACCCATGATTAATTCCAAATCCAAAATCTTTCCTAAGCCTTTTTGATTTCATCTTATGGACTTAGCTCAAATCAAATCTGAATCACTCCAAACTCAAAAGATTTCCTCATAACCCATTTATATTCTCATTTATATTCACAAATATAAATAAAATATAAATTTAAATAACCAAAATTTAATTCAAAACTCAAATCCAAATCTAACCTAAATCCAACTTATACTCTTTCAAGTCAAATTCTTGAACTTAGCCAAACCATTCTCAAATCAATTCAAACCCTTGATTTTCTCTTCAAACAATCATTCCTTCAATCACATGCCCAAATATAAACATAAATTACAATCACCAAACCAAAATCAAACTAACCCAAGTCAAACCCATGCTCATCCTTTTGACTTGAAATTATCAAATGAATCAAAACTCATTTGACTCCAAATCACTTGCAATTGGATTTATATTTCCATCATAAGTCCATATGTGAGTTCAACCAAACTTGAATCAAGCCTTGATCAAGCCAATTGACCTACTTAGGCTCACTTGATACAAAGTGACCTAAAAGACCTTTTTTAGACAAATTCTAATCTAACCCAAATTGGATTGAACTAAGCCCATCTAAGCCTCACATTATGAGCAACAATCATCCTAGGTTGATCAATCACTCAAATTGGGTCAAACCAAGTCAAACCTAGCCTTTGACCAAGTCAACACTTAGCCCAAATGAAACCTAAACAAGCCAAAATCACTATAAGCCAAATTGATTGAAACCATTGATCTAAACCAATCCATAATCAATGATTGAACTTGACCAAGCCATCAATTGAGCCAAACCAAGCCTAATTGGCCATTTGACCTAAGTTGACCCAAATTGACCTAAAAAAATGGGTCAAATCTTGATCTAAGCCAAATTGATTGCAACCAATGGGTCAAATTCATTCTAAATTGATTGTTGAACTTGACCAAAGCTTCAATTGGCCAACTAGACCCAACCTAGCCCAATTGACCATGAACCCAACTTGACCTAAAAGGTCAAATCAACTTGAAATCAAACCAAACCAAAATTGATTGAAACCAAAGCTTGCAATACATTTCAAATGATCAACCAAGCCAAACCAACCCATGACCTAACCTAATTGGGTCAAATGGGTCAAATTAGTCAACTTGACCCATTTGACATAAATGAACCTAAATGAACCAAAACTAAATATAAATCAAATTGAATCAAACCAATGATATCCATAGGCTCCAAATGATCATTTGAACTTGACCTAACCCATGGTTTGACTCAATTTGACCAATTGGTCAACCTAACCCAAATTGACCCAACTTGACCTAAATGGGTCAAATTGAGCCAATTCAAATCAAATAAACTCCAAATCACTTAAAATTTGGCTCAACCCATTTTTGAATCATTTCAAATCTGGCTAAATCAAAATCATAGCCAAATGATTACTTTTCCCTTAGGTCAAAGGGTATTCTATGGCCAAATTCACTTGAAATTTGGCCAATTCTTTCTCAAGGCCACTTAGCATCCTCCTAGTGGTCAATTTGGACACTAAGAAGGGAGGTGAACATGACCCGATGGACTTGGGTCGACCATGAATCAACCCAAGGCCAAACTGATCCCTCTAATGGGAATTGAGCACTTGGATCACCCAATACACTCACCTAGCACATGGGCACTCACTACTCTCCACTCCTCTGCCTAAAATAACCCACATGGGGTGCCTAACAGCCCAAACTGATCAACCAATCTCAGCAATTGAGCCAAATCTGCAAAACCATTCTTCACCGTCCAACCCAAGGAGGGGGAGATATACTCCCTCATTCCCACTCAAACTACACTCACTGAATTTGAATGAGCTCTAGGAATCAAAACCAAGCATCCCTAAGCTTCCAAAAGCCATTTCCAAGCTCTTTTGATTTCTCCCTTTCGGTTTTACTCAAAGCGAAAATAGGGAGGTCCATCCCAATTCAAACTCATCCAATTCTCCACCAAAACCAAATTAAACTTGCAAGCACCATCAAGGGACTTCATCGAGCTCAATCAAGTTGTTTCTCAAGTCACCAAGCCACGGGAAGGAAGACTTTGATCAAAGCTGATATCTATTGAAGGGGAGCTTGTTCAACCGAGTCATCCACTTCAAATCAAGACTTGATACCTTCAATAGGACTTTGTCTCTACTAGATGAAGCTACCTCATCCGTTAGAAGCACCGGTGATAGCCTCCGGTGAGGTATTGTTTAAAATTGATCTTAGGATAAAAATTTCTTGGTCTTTTTTGAAGAAAATTATAATATCTTGATATCTTGATTGTTGGATATGTTGTTTGTGCTTCCCCAAATGTGTGGGGTGGGTTTGAACTCCATCCGAGCTCGGGTGAGCTCAGATCAAGCGACGATCGACGGTCAACATCCTTCTCTCGTCGCTTGGGAGAAGACAGATCACACACCGTCCGTTCCACATTATTGGAATGGATGGTTGTGATTAAATCATGATATATCTTCTTTTAATTTAAGCCTAAACCATGAGATTAATCGTAGCCGTCCGATCTTAAATCAGACGGCCCGTGGAGAAAGCGCGTCCGCCGCCAGCTGACTCAGCAGCGGATGTGATAACTTAAATAACCTATTACGTCGCACCACGTGGAAAGCATGCCGCATCAACCGCCATGTGACCCGACAGGATTAGGGGGTTAATTAGCTCTAATTAATTCATTTTTAATGCTGAAACTTCCAAAATTCATAACTAATTGTAGAAAAATCCAAAAAATACAAACTCAAGTTCATTTTAAATATAATTCAAAGAAAAATAATATAAAATTAAATTTAATTAATTTTGAATAGTTATTTTTATCTAATTTGGGTTTTATTGGAAATATAATTAAGATAATTACTTCTTAATTACTTCATCAATTAATTCCAAACTTTCTAGGGTTGATTAGTGGGATGATCTCTGCCTCCCATGATTTAATTAGAATTTATTATTGAATTAATTAGGGAAATTTCTTATTTCATCCTTAATCACTTTCCTAATTAATTAAATGATTAATTAACCTATTAAACATTAATAAATTCATTAATTAAGCTTGCAAATCATCATGGAACAGTGAATGGACTTAGGCAATGAGATTAAGATTTTTTTCCAATCTTTTCTCCAAAGTTTATTTCATTTGGATAAACACTTAATAAACTTGCAAATTAATTAATGGATTAATCATCTTATTAACTAATTTAATTCATCAAACTCAAAACTAAATCACTCTAGAATTTAATCACTTAATTCTTAGGTAGATTCTTAGGTGTTCAATAACCTAA
The DNA here is from genome assembly GCA_021442155.1 of Cymbidium sinense. NCBI lineage: Eukaryota > Viridiplantae > Streptophyta > Magnoliopsida > Asparagales > Orchidaceae > Cymbidium > Cymbidium sinense. The sequence continues at coordinate 182,726,721 of CM038216.1, forward strand.
GAGACTACAAAGGAAATTATAACCAAATTATATGTGTAGGATGGTTATGAAAGTACTTAATTAAGTCTTTTAACTTAATTAATCAATAATTGTGAGCCAATTGCATTAGGCCCATTTCTTTCTTAGGTGCATTGCTAATTTAAATTCTATGTGGTTGCATATCATATGTTGGCTCATAATTGTTTGGATAATTATGTTAAAGTGGTATAGGTAAGGGGTAATTAATTGATTTAACTCATACATTAACCTAAACAAAACATAAAATCAACATAATTGTTCTAAAGTTAAACTAAACCAATTCATATATGGGGGAAATGGGTTAGGATCATCAAACCTTTCTCACATTTTTCTAAGTCAAATCAAGTTCAAAAAAAAAAAAAACAAATTCCTTAAAGAATTTTGATTCACTTTAAATGATCTTATTTTTATAGGATTGTCTTCAGGAATTAATTAGGCTAAATGAAGTCATATGCTTACATCACTTTATTTCTTTCCAAGCATGCTAAATGTTGTTTGCCATATGAAATCTTACATTCATCTCTTTTAAAAAATCAATTAAATAAAATGTTTCCTTTTATATCAAATTGCATGTGTTAGAAAAGTTAAGAATATGGGTGGCTATTATCACTATTAAATCAAAAATTATTTCCAAAATCTATAAATTAAAGATTATGAATGAAGTGATGTTACTTATAAGTACTTATAGGCTTGCATGTGATTATAGCATAAGATGTGTTTTATGTTATTTTCTTCTCTTCTCTTAACATGGATTTGAATAGGATTTGTAAAGTGTATAGTTCATTTGAAAAGAACACAACACTTGCTTAAATCTATTACTTTGCATTTCTATGTTATGACTTAAGAAGGATCCTTGCATTTACACGTGTAAATTACACAACCAAATCAAACACAAATCTTTTGCATGATTCTTCATCCATTTGTTTCTTTTTGTACATTTGCATGTATCTAAGAAAAGTAGTATATTAGTCTGGACATACTGGGGCTGTGAGGCTTTAAGTAGTCCTAAGTAGGTTTTGTATCTTACGCCCTTGGTGTAGAAAATAATGGCGCCGTACTCACTTATATCTTTTATACATGTAGATGTGCATTTTGTTAATGGATGAGAAATCCCTCTTTTCCACATAATGAAATCATGTATTCATGAAATATCCAAATTTTCAATTCACATCTCTTAGCATTCATCATCAAAGTGTGCTATAATTTGTATTGCATGTATAGGTATGCTTAAGATTATTCATATGCATGGTATATATGGTGGAAAGAAATAAATGGTTTTGTGTCATGTGGTAGTAATCCACCTTAATTAATCCTAAGATGCATTTCTTATTGAATAGGGATATTTAGAGCACAGCTAAACTTAGGGTTAATTAAAACACATAATAAAATATTCAATAAAAAAATCATTAATCAATCTACTTTAGAAATTATTTAAAGTAGGGATAAAAGAGAAGTTCTCATCTCTTTTCTTCTCTTTATAATATTTACTAACAAAATATAGGTTCATTCAAACTAAATAAAATCATCAAATAAAATTGACAAATCAACTAAATCACTTAAAATAAAACCACCCTCTAAATTGAATCTTTCTCACTTAGAAAATTTCAACTTTAAAGCCTAGCTAAGACATGCAACACAAGCCTTAAATGACACACACATTAGGCTATGTCACCATTTATAGCTCTATGTTACGGTGGTGCATGGTTTGATGCCTGATTTTTATTTTGTGATGTAATATTTTTAGACTGGATGTTAGGGTGTATGTGCCTAGACTAGATGATAGGACGATCTTAGTCTAATCATGCCTTCTATAAGAGATTATGCTTAAGGGGTGTTGTAATAAAAATATAAATATTTTTGCTATGCAGGCTGCTTATACCCCTAAGCATGATCCGAACTAGGACAGGTGGACTTGGTTACTCATATGTAGGGTGTTAAGTCCAAACTATTTATATAACTGCTTGGGTTGTGTGGTATGTTTAGCTAATCTATGTTTTGCAGGTTTAGTTAGATTTATCTTTCCTTTTTTGATGTAAATTTTGCAATTGAAACTTGGAATAAATGTTATGGGGGAATTAAGGTGAATATTGGTTTTAAGACCATGTCTTATATACCATGTGAATCCTTGGAGCAAATTACATCCCAAGTCAAACCAAAAGAAAGAAAGAAAGAAATGAAGAAAGGAAGAAATGAAGAAATGAAGGAAAGAAGAATGAAGACCCTCATAACATGAATTCCTTTTAATTGTAATTATTCATTTGTGATATGTATTGTATAAGGGTAGAGCTCGGCTACCCATTCTTCTTTTCGGGTCTATGCGGTGGAGCCCGACCACATCGGCCTCTTATTCTTTTGCACTAAGTTTATAAATTTATTGATGTTTTATTTATGATTGCATAATTAGGGTGGCATGATCTTCCTAGTTTCTTCATTATATGATGAATAGACTATATGCGATTAGGCTCTTAGAAAAAAATAAATAAATAAATTTTCTATCTAATTAATCAACTCAAAATTAAATTAAACAACTTATAACCTCACCTAAAGCCTAGGCCATAAATCAAGATAATAAAAATATTTAGCAACCCCTTAGCTGGATGTTGTATATCTCACATCATGCATAAATCATATTATTTCACTCTTGTTAATGGATGGCTTCCATCTTTGCCAGAGAAAATGACTTGACCTTTGAGAGCCATGGTGGAAACACACCTCATTCTTTCTAATTTTGTCCCATAACCAATTTCTCATGCATTAAGCATATGAAATCTCATAGCTTGTGTTAAATAAAAATATCCAAAAATCAAAATAAAATTTAACAAAATTTGTCAAAATTTGCATTAGATTTAGGTCATTATTCATGCCCTTCATGATATAGTCTCTTAGGGAGTGTGTTAAAGGACTTAGTCTCCCTTCTAAATAAACAATAGTTTAACCATCTTACAAAGCATAAGATTTGCCTACATATATTTAAAATCGTAGGAGGAGATAGTTGGCAGCCACCCCCAGACAGTTGTAAGTCCAACAGACGGGTGGTTTATTCTCTCTTGTGGAGATAAATCATATTCCCATTATCACCTTAAATTTAGGTCATCTTTTGGCCCTTAGCAAAGCTCCCTAGATTTTGGATCTAAGGTCGTTGTTTCTTTTTGCGGGCTACAAGCATAAATCCTCACCTCTTAGGCATTTTCACGATCTTGTATCATGGAATTATAAGCCCTAGATTTCTAATAAAAACTCAACACAAACATACAATCCTCTTCAAATTTCAAAAATATAAAGTTCAATCATAGGATAGTCTGGGATGCTCACTATGTTCCTAGTATCATGAGCATCCCCTACTCATCTCCTTTTGGTTTCAATAATAACTCCCTCCTTTTGATCAATCCCACTTGATTTTTTAAAAATAATCAATTTGTTGATAGTCCTATATTTGAAATCTTTGGAGACAATGATCATTTACCTTAATCGAGAGTATTCTTAAGGAATCTCATTCCTTAAGATGCAATTAACTATGAGGCTTGCCTCCATAGGGAACTTAACGAATTCGATTTAAATAAACTCTGCTTTACTTTTTCATTTAAAGTAGGGGAAAGATCTTTGGTATATTCAAAGACCCATTGTCCTTAGGAGTGTTTATTAGGTGATTAGGTCAATTGTAGGATGGTGACTTCTATCTTTTTAGATAGTACATCATTCGTCAATGTTGCACCCGATCACCCTAATGAGTACATCTGCGGATCTACGTGGTGTCCCAACAAATATTTTACATTTTTTCATTCAAACGAAAAATAAACACCACAAAAGTACTTTACAATAATGAATTGAATTGATGAAGATCAAGAATGATGTCAAGAAATTCATGCAAGAGTGTGAAAAAATATAATGATGATTATATGTTTTTGTCTTGAGGGATGATATTACCTTCAATATTAGTTAGTCCCTTGAGAATATATGAATGCATTATATAATCAATAATAATGTGGTAACTTGCAAATAGTTAGCTTTTGAATTAAAGGAACAACTACATTTAGATCCTAACAGAAGTGTGTTTCCGGAGTCATAAACTACAAAAAGTATGAATGATTTGAAATTATGGAAGGCAAAGTCAAAAGAATGAAAGAAGATTTAAGGAAACTACAAGCACTCTTTTATGCTCATTCAAAGTATGGTAAAATCACTTTGGAAGCTTTTTCAGTAATTCATTAGATTATTGCATATGTTGCTAATCTATAAATGGTTTTATGAAGTTTGTTGTATTATTTTACTATTATGATGCACTAATTAGAAATTTTCTTAACGGTTTGTTACAACTATCTTGGGATCTTAGGGTAAATTAAAGTGGGAATGGATGATTGTGATGATGCAATTGTCTATGACATCTCTCATCTAATCATTTAGTAGGAATTCTAAACTACAAATTTTCTTAAAGTTTTTGTGGCATGTTGTCGACAATCTTATCGTTATATACATTACATGTAATTTATGTCCATCAAAATAGTAACTAAGGGGCTGTTTGAGATCAATTTTATTTTGTATTTTTCGTTTTTATTTTTATGCTATTTTTAAAAATTTATTTGTTTGATGGGTTTTTTATATTTTTTTATTTTTATTTTCAAAAATAAATAACATTATTTAAAAAAACTCAAATTAATTTTTAAATATTTTGATTGCTTTTAAAAATAAAATTTATCATCAAATATGCTTTACTTTGAAATAAGATATAAATAAAATAAAATAAAAAATAAAATATAAAAAATAAAAGCGATCTCAAACAGCCTCTAAAATATTTAAATCCAAAATACAACTAATCATAACTTAGGGATATAGGCCTGTTTGGAATCATTTTTTTTTTTATCTATTGTTTCTTATTTTATTTTATTTTGTTTATATTTTATTTCAAAGTAAAATATATTTAGTAGTAACAAGTTTTTAAAAACACTCAAAATATCTAAAAAATATTTTGAGTGTTTTTAAAAATAATATTTTTAAAAATAATATAAAAATAAAAACACAAAATACAAAACAAAATTGATCCCAAATAACCTCAGGGTTTATTTGATAACAATTTTGTTTTGTGTTTTTATTTTTATTAATATATTATTTATAAAAATATATTTATTTAATATATTTTTAAATATTTTTATTTTTAAAAACACTCAAATTAATTTTTAGATATTTTGAATTTTTTTAAAAATAATTATTAATACCAAATATATTTTATTTTGAACAAAACATAAAAAATAAAATAAAAATTAAAATAATTAAAAAGTGATTCCAAAAGATCTCTTTTCCATTCCTTTCCTAATACTTATAGCCTTGCGTAAACCTATTACGTTGACAAGTCTAAATTAATATTAATATACTTCAAAGCAAGTTATATATTTAACAAAATGTATAAAATTATATTCCAAATAATAGCAAATACAATTTGAGTAGAAGCAACATGCATGATTGTAATTGCATGCTTAAATAATGTGCGGGCATTTAGATTCATAGAAAGATTTTCTACTATAATCTGATGGCAATTCTAATAACTTAAGCCAATAAATGCCATAATCAAAACAATTAGCATAAGCTATGAAATAATATTCACAGCAATTATATGCTCATACTGTTTAAATCATTTACATGCCAATGTGATGTGTAAACAGTCATCGCGAACTGGAAAGAAGCATCGAGTGATTACTGGTTGTTCTACCACTAACCTGCGGTTAACCGATAGGGTTTGTTGCATTAACATGAAAAGACCAACGACTTAGTTCATGACTAATAGTCAGTCCTCTGCGGTCGCTAAAGCTTTCTTTAGAGCTCCCTAGCCCGTGGTCCAGACAAAGTGAAATAGCTTCACATCCCGTCTTGGAACCTTTCTATCCCCCGGTATTCCCCTTCGGTCTTTCGTTCGTATCGCAAAGCAAAGTGGGTCGATGCCAGCTATAGTGCACGTTCCTCATTCGAGCTTTCTTTCTTGTTCCGGATGATTCATATCGCTGCATCTTCAAGTTCCATCGTTTTGAACAGTTCACAACTCCTCGCATATCAACATGAAGTTTCGCATAGGTGGCGTAGAGGACACCTCGCGCCCCGTTCGACTGCCTAGGAGAAGAACGAAAGGTAGGCACCTAGGATCTTTGGCATTGCAATCACATTAATAGCAATTATAGGGTCATAACATTGAGAAATAATGATATGATAAGCGTAGTGTACTGTGAACATACCAATTGTAATAACATGGGAGTTATAATCCTGAATTTGTAACATAATCCGAGAACTTGAATATCATCAATGTAGTCATAGCATAGTGTGACATAGTTTTTTGAGCTCAAGCTAAATAACTATGCATTTCATCTTTTGGAGCCCTAGTAATAGTAGCTTGTCACAAACCAACTTATGGTGGTAGAAGATAGAGATTAAGAAGTTAGAGACCAGTCATGGTTTACCTGCTAAGCAAATTGGCATGACCTATGTGTATTGTGTAACATGAAATACTTCTTATGCTGATGCTAAGTATCAAGAACACGTTGATGTGTTTTATGGTGTCTTTTTGCTCAACTCCCTTTGTTCTATCATTTAATGCTCTGCTTTAAAGCTTAATAATGATTAATCTCAAGCAGAGAGTAGAATGGTTATTTATAGCATCTTGGAATTTCATCAAGATTAGTAGAATTTTGAGTAGATAGATGCTTGGCCTTGCTATATTTTTTTTATTATTGGATACCAGAATTCTCAGCTCAGGCTAGGACAAAATTGCAGGTCCATCCTGATTGGGAAACCATGAAGATTGATGTCATGTACAGGGGTCTGAGATGCAAGTTTTCAATGCACTCTGATTTGATTTCCTTGCTTGCGCTCAACGGCCGGATTTGTTCTGGTTGAAGCTTCACCACATGATCTATTGTCGGCGGTGGTCGAGAAGGGGAGGGCCTGAAAGCTTAGAGGAATATGAGGTCAGTTCTCAACAAATATATAGAATTCAAAGAAAAATAATAATTTAATAAATATATTATGAAATTTAATTTAAGAATTTTGTATGAAAGTATTTATTAAATTTTAGTATAAAGAGCCTGTTTAAAAAAACTTTAAAAGTAGCGTATTCAATATAAAAAATGACATTTTCAATTATTGTATGAGCTTAAATGCAAAAAAAATAAGAATATGCCATGTGTTTTCAATGATTGGAATAGGATTGTTTAGATTGAAATTTGAGTTTTTCAGAAAATATAATTTTTATTTGTATTTTCAATCATTAATAAAATTTTTTAATATTATTAGTAAAAATTTAAAATAATTTGTAATAATATTTAATTTATAAAATATAATATAATAATAAAATAATAGTGTGGATTATATATGTATATAAATATGAATATTTAGTAAATAATTAATATTTAATAAATTATTAATCTTGCATAATTGTGAATATTATATAATATAATTAATAATCAAATAATTTAATTGGCCTTTTAATATTTTTATATTAAATTTGATAGCAAATCAATAATAATTTTTTTTAAATTTAATACATTATAAGCTAAATTTAAAATATCTTATAAAATTTTTTTATGTTTAAGTGAAGATATGTTATTCCTAAGCTTCACGCACACTCCAAAAATATGATGTTGAAAATTATTTTTTACAACTATTAAGTTATAAGTTATAAGTTCTTCTTCGACGTTGTGGAGTAGCATCTATTCCACTTGTATATCTCATCATGAACTTCTTGATTGTTAAAGCTTCACTTCAGTTGCTTATTCATTTTGATGAAGTGGTACTGATGGTATCTCTATTGGTGACATCTAAGAATGAATAGTTGTCTCAAATGATGTAGATGTCAGCATGCTATGAATTTGTTGTTCGTGTTGGTCACCTCCAAGAGCACCATGCAGTAATTCAAATGATGGTCCTGCACTTGACTATTCTAACCCAAGCATCGTCGATGGATCTTCATCAAGATATATAAATGCCCCTGCATAATCAGTCGATCCTATGTATATTAAGTATTGGCAACTGTCTATACTCTCTTGTTTTGGAGCGGGTTGTAGTTGATCTTCATGGAGCATCAAAAGTCGATCTCTGGATTGATTAGGCGTTGATCATCGTGGAGCATCTGAAGTTGACTTATGTGAACCTCGATATTGTTCTTGATTTTGATGAGTTTGATCTATATAAATATCCTAATCAATATGCTAATTTAATGCACCATAATCAATTTGAATGGATCACTCCACCCTACTAGATAAATTTGCGATCTCATCCAATGTAAGCTTCATGGAGCTAGCATTTTCATTATAGCCACCAACAATGCCTTTTGTACGAATGTATTAGTCAAATTGAGTCATAGAATAAATATGTTACTAAGAATAATTTAATAGAATTAAATTTTATTATATAAGAATTTATTTTAAAAACAACATACCATTATTCTTTCTTTTGGAGACCTCGGGTAATAAGTATCTGGTGGTTGGTTTGAAGCATTAATTATATAAAGTGATGCCCAAGATTTGCACCATCCCATATAAATTTTCAGCTCTTCTTTGTCATGCCATTCTACTGGAGTGATTTGTGTTATATATGCTCATCAATTGTTCTATAGCTCAATATAATTATAATAGTAATGCATCAAATCAGTATCTTCTCTACGACACCCATTAAACCTTTTGAATGTTCATTCAATTAGCTCAATCATTATAGACTAGATGCTAAAAAAATTGTCACATTACTTGATCTAGAAGGTGTCACTCCGAATGCTTCCAATTAGTAAGAGGTACTCGAGCTATCCAAATATCTATCCCTTTAAAACAAATCACAAGCAACAAGACTATTATTCCATCCAAGTATAGTATCCAGTTTATCTATTTTAAAAATTTAATGATCTAATTTAAAATTTGTGCAGAACATCTACTACTATATAATATAATATTATATTATGTTCATACTTGGCTTTGGTGAAGCCATCAATTTCATCCTTATATATTCTCATATTACTAATAGGCATTTCTTGTATTCCCTCTTCATTCCACCTACAAATTTTAAAAAATTATAATATAATTATTACATATAATTAAATTATGAGGACTTATGGAATTTGTAGACATATACCTAAATCCAAGTGATTTTTCAATGATGTTCATTGGGAAAGGTATATGAAGAGTGGGCCTCCGAGCATATAAACACTTCTATGATCACACTTATAGAAGGTGCATGCATCTGACTATATATACAAATGTCAGCTTAGTCCATAGATTCATCTCTCTAGATAAGTGTGCAAGGATAGATTTGCCTAATGAGTAATGTATGAATATAGCTAAATCTTATAATAGAGGAAAATATTGTAAATGAAGTTGTGAACCTAATATATATGGTAGTAAGAAACATCCTAATATATACAAAATATAGGCTCTAACATGATGTAGAAAACTTGAAAGGGTAAATCCTCATAAGAATCTCTAAAAAAATGTCAATCTAAGCCATCATACACATATTAATGAATATGCTTGAGAGTGACCTACTTGAAAACTTGTCATATTCTCATCTTCACCTGGCTCATGATATATGAGGTCAATATCAAGATGACTTCCTAGTAGTTTATTACAGCAATCAAGGCAACTAGATCATCGTAGATTAGGACCAACAACCATAAGGCCAATTAAAGGTTCACTGTCCACCCTATTTTTGCATATCTAGAAGTGTTATAGTTATTTCTCTAATGGGCATGTGAAACATATTTTTCAGAGGACACCATCTCTCCACTAATGTTATAATAAGATGATAATCAAGTTTGCTGATTTGCAAATAATTAATACAACCAATACCAACTTGCTCAAGAGCATTTATAAAGCATGGATATTGTATTGGCCACTCCCTAACTATTTGTAAACAAGTTGAGGCAGCAAGAGTTGTTCCCTATATGATGAATATATGTTTAGATACCAATGTCATTTATAAAGCAAAAAATTATAGTAAAAAAGTTTATATATACAAACTTCATTTAGATTTTCAGCACTATGTACTCCACCAAATGAACAAATGTTAAGATTTACTATAACGTTTGATCAATATTTTTTGGACATCTCAACATCTAACACGATGATAACTTGCTCTACTTGCATCTTCAAACCTATTTGCTTAATAAAAAAATTGTATAGTCAACTAAAAATCTAAAATAAAAATACATGCTACTATTCACATTACTTAAGCATGTTATACTATTATGACCTCTACTCTTATAAAATGCAACATATTCTTCTTGCTGTTGGTCTCATGTCAGTTATTGTTGTCTATCTTTATTATGTAGTAAAAAGAATTATGATTATTTCATTTGAGCAATCCTAAACATATATAGTTGTAATAATGTCAATAAGTTCTTTCTAAGTTTTTAAAGTTTATATGACTTTGATGGTTCATATATGTTACCATGTTTCATTAATACTTGTTTTGGCATGTGATCATCTACTAGAACTGCTATGCTTGTGCCCTCAACCATCTCTATGTGACAAAGAACCAAAAGATATTATTAATCAATAATGTGTTTATTTTTAAGATTGATATAAGCATATTAACATACCACATATTATTTTCTGCACTATTAAGGCATGTAGCATGATTATGACCAATATTTTTGCAAATGCTGCATATTCTGCTAGACATAGTTCTGGCCTCATCCATTGTATTTATAATCCTAATAGTCTGTGGCCTTCTACATTTTCTCCTAAAAGTAGAAGGCAACAAAGCAATAATTCATTTGTTATTATCATATAGTGGCCAAAATTATTTTTCAAGTATCACATGAAATAGGGCATTATATGTCTACTTGTAAAAATCTAATCTAAAGTACTCTAATACAAAAGATGTATGGTTTAAACATCTAGCTCCCATAGCTGTGATCACATGAACACATTTGATATATTTGTGACTTATTACAAAGGCAGACACATGTGTTGGCTGAGATTATGTTGACATGAAAATCCTTATAGGACATATCGAACACTTGATACTCACAACTATTAATACAAGTGAGCTTAGGATATTGACTGGCTTCACACTTAATCCTTTGTAATGTTGTTCTTGTATGTGGTACAAATGGTGATCTTGCATTAATAGCCATTATCTAACATCATTAGAATGCTTCAAAAATAAGATAACTAGATTATAATAAATGACACAAATTAAACCCTGAAATGGTGATCCTTCAAAACCCCATTAAAACATTCAGATGCACTAGTTGTCATCGTACCATACATATATCCAACATCCTGTATTAATGACCACTTAGCGATGTCACACTTTATAAGCAAATTAAAAGCTTCGTACTTAAAATTTTTTATGCTAGTTGAAAATACGTGCATCATCGGTATTACTTGCCCAATACATTTTATCATAAATGGTATTAACATCAGTTACAACAAGCCTCCTTAATGCTTTCTTATAGTTCTCTCATATATGTCATAGATAATATCTGTGTGTAGCCCATGGAAAGATTTCACTACACATATGGACTAATCTAGAGTATCTGTAAGAAATTATGCATGGATCTTGATGAGTACGGATTGGTTCCACCAAGTCATGAAGTAATTATATAAATCATAATCATGACTCATTATTTTCACCCTCAACCATATCAAATGCTAGAGGGAAGAGCCCACCATTTCCATCAATGCCAACAGTAGTTAACAAGGTGCCTCTGTATTTTCTAAGAAGAAATGTGCCATCCATGTTAAGTATCAATCAATAGAATCTCTAGCCACTCATGTTTGGGCCAAAACCATAGAAAATGTTCTAAAAATTATTATTATTACTAACTTGTACTCTATATATATTTCTAGGAATAAAGGTACATAACTCCCAAAAATGGATTTGATTGCTTCTCTACATGCATTGTATGATTTAATATAAGTAATTTGAATATTAAACTTGGATTCCATTCATGCAATAATTTCTCTTGGCTTTAGGTCTAATTGTTGACAGATCACTTCACCAATATAATGACATCTAAACTTGAAAGTACAGTTTTTATGGTCTTTAGTTATTATTGGATGTGTGCATGTGAGGGGCCCATAATGGAAGAAACTTTTCATGCATCACCTATGCATTGGCTAGAAAAAGCATGTAAATGCCATTGACATAATCTTGAATCTTTCTCTTATTTTACATAGGTAAAGTAAAGTAGGGGTTTTTTTTATGCCAGGTTTTTTAGTTCCTATGGAGGTAAGCCTCCATTGTTAATTACATCCTAGAAAATGAAAATTTTCTAAGAATACTCTAGATTAAAATAGTCAACTAATATCTTCAATAATTTTAAAGATTGATATCAAAGAATTGACATCTATTAGAAATCAAGTATGAAGAGTTCAAATAGGAAGAGTTCTTAATAGATTTCAAAGGAGGATGAGTAGGAATCATCCAAGATACTAAGAAGTCTAGTGAATGCTTCAATCTATCCTATAATGAGGCTTTATATTTTTGAAATAGAGAACTATTTTTTTGTTTGATTTGAGTTAAGATTTTATTAGAAAGCTAGGACTTAGATTCCAACAACACAAGATTGTGAAAGTGTCTAAGAGGTGAGGACTTACACTCATAGAAAAAAAGAAACAAGCAACTTATGAACCTATATCCATGGTGCTCTAGCATAAGCTAAGAGCTCGACCTAATTCTACTCGAGAAAAGTGGTTTATACTAGTTCAACTTCCACTAGAGAGAGTGAACCGATCCCGACTCTCTAAACTTACAACCATTTGAAGTGACTGTCAGCTAACACCTCCTACGATTTAAAACTATGTAGGCTAGTCTTATATAAATGCAAGATAGTTAGATTATTATTTATTAGGAAAGAATCTACAGGCCTAAACTCACTCGTTAAAAGATTAGATCATGTTTGGTGTGCAATTCATGACTTAGACTAATGCAATAAAATTGATAAAATTTTATTTTATTTTGACTCATCAATTTTGGATTAAAGCTTAAGATAATTTATGCCCAGATGCATGATGAAACTATATTCTAATCTAAATCAGTGAGAAGGGGTGTTCTCCCCATATCATGTAAGAATGGAAACCCCCTATTTGCAAGAGTGAAACAATAATCATGCATGATATTAAAACATGCAACTATTCAGCTAAGAGGTCACTAAATCTTATATTTTTTTTATTTAGATCCTAGGCTTTAAAATGAGGTTATGAGTTTATTAAAATTTGATTAATGTTGTTAGTTGAGGTAGAAAAATTAATTTTTTTTCTAAAGAGCCTATTGCATCCAAGCCACACATCAAGCAATTAATCTTTAAGAAATCTATAAAATGCATGCCATTTCTATTATGCAATCAATGTAAACACAATAATCAGATGACATATAAGAGTAAAATGCTAGTGCAACTGGGTACTGTCATACACCTCAAAAAATAAAAAAGATGAGTAGCATAACTCTACCCTTGTACAACTTAGATTATAATTAAATCAAAAATAAAAAATAAAGCTATGGGGGTCTTTAATTTTTTATCTTCAACTTTCCTTTGTAGGTTTGAATACTCCAGGCATCATAGGAGCCTCCCAAGTCTATGCCTTCTAGTCACTACTCATCCTAACCCCATAGCTCTAATCCTAATCCTATCACATAAATTACATCTTTATGAAAATTAAATATAATTACACCTACAAAACATATGTTAGATTAACATACATTCAAGCCAAGCAATTATATTTCACATATTTAGACTTAAAGCCATATTTTGGGTAACTAAGTCCACCTGTCCTAATAGATTATGTTTAGAGACTTAAGTAGCACCTGCAAGCAAGAGGTTTTTATTATAGTGGTCCCTTAAGCATAATCCCCTACAAAAAATATAATTAGTCTAATATCATCATAACATATAGTCTATGCATAAATAATCCTAACATTAAGTCAAAAATATTACATCATAACACAAAACATCAATCCACAATAAGACATCAACCTAACTTAACACTATCATTGATAACTTAGTATTCAAATGTGTGTGCTAAGCTTAGTGTGGTATGCCTTGATTAAGTCTTAGAGTTATGAATTTTCTAAAGTTGGATATTTAAATTCCTTATTAAAAGTAGTTATACTTTATGTTATTAATGATTTGAAATAAGTATTAAATTCATATTTTTCTATTTTTTTTTTTAACTTTCAGATTTAAGATTATAAAGAGAAGGAGCAAGAGCGAACCTTCCTTGATCCTTATCCTTAGGTTAATTCTAAAAGGTGAATTTCATAACTTTTGATTTTATTAATGAAGAATTAATGAATTTAATTAAGACCTATGTTTGAATTTCACTTAAGAAAATTTTATTTAAATATGAATGATATCTTAGGATTAATAAAGATAAATTATAACCAGATCAATAATATATTCTTAACTTTATTTCACCACCCATTAATACTTATTATTATTTCTTATTTATTTCTAATTTTGCTTTAATTTAATAAATGTATATGCCACATTTTAATTGATACACACTCAGTGCATGAATAGATCTATACACATATCATTTTATTATATGATGCATGAATTTTTATGGAAGAGAACTTAACCTAATTATGCCTTATACACATATATACATACATATGTATATTGAATCTTTACAAGTATGTGCCATTGTTGAACCATGAAAGTGAGGTAATCAAAGACCCCCTTGGGACTACTTAAATTCTCATGCTCCCAAGATGTTCAAACTATATACTTGTTGATTCATATACACACATACACATATAGGTACAAGACTGAAATTAAAAAAAATTAAACTATTATAATTATAAAAGATAAATAATTAACCTTAATATATCACTTACTATAAATCTTATGTACATAAGAGTTAAATTTGGGTTTTATCATACTTTATTTAATAAACATCTAATTTATAGGCATATCATAATTATTTAAGAAAATAATTTGAGATTTATTAGTGATTATAGCCACACTATTTAATCCACAATCATGTAATTAAATGACACATTTTAATTTTTCTTTAAAACAAGATTATATGAGATGAATGCAAATTTATAAATGATTGAAGTAAAGTAATTCAACATTACCAAATGATTTATTTAGCTTCATTAATACCTAAGGATATTCATACTAAATAAATATTTCTTAAGCTAAATCAAGTTAATTAAGATTTAATGTTAGGGTTTGAATTATTTAATTCTAAAGAGGAGATGAAATAATTAAGTTTCAACCTATGCCCATCTTTGTTCATTAAATGGTTTAAAGTTATCTTGGGTGATTTTTATGACTTAATTAAGGTTAATTAGGCTTAATCAAATTATACCCAAAGAGACTTATAAATTTAATTAACTCTTGGATATAAGCCTAAAAAATTGTGACAAAATCACTAAAAGTGCATGAATATAAAATAAACATGTCTTAAAATTTCTAATGCAATTATGCTTTTAATTAAGGGTTAATTAAATAAATAGGACAAAACCCATAATTATTAATTACTCTCAAAATGTCCCAAACTAACTAGGGATTTTGATTTCATTGGGGAACTCTTTGCTTCCTGAGCACAAAGAGGGTTTTATCAAAATTTTTAATGATCTATGTTAATCATTGTGAATTTTTTTAATTTTTAGTTAATTATTGATTTAATTAATTATTTAATTAATGGCTTATTAAGGTGATTTTAGGAAACAATTAGGACTAGAGGTTCTAATTAATTTCTTTGATCACTCTTACTATTCTAATGATTGCCTAACCTTCCATGATTAATTTCATAATTTTCTTAATTTTAAATAATTATTAAATGCATAAAATGGTTAATTAAGATTTAAAAATTTAGATTTCCTAAATCACTTGGCAAATTAACTTGAAAAAAATATTGGAGGCTGAGGTCATCCCAAGGATTGATCACACCAAATCCCAAGCTAATTACCCAAGTAATTAGGGCTTAATTAAAGTAATTAAGAGAAACTTCAGAACCTAATTACTCACTATTCATCGAGAAAATTTTGGGGATTTTAATTTTCCTTAATTCTCCTTCATCTAAGATTTCCAAAATGAGCTTATTTGTTTTTTTTTCAATTTTTTCTTTAATTAGTTATGAGTTTTCAAATTTATGGCTAATTAAGACAATTTAATCCCTAATTAACTCATTTATACAGTCGGCACTGCATGGCTACTCACATGACAATGCTTTTCTCGTGGCTCTGCAGGATTGCTTATTTAAATTGTCTAATGCGGCTGCTAACTCAACAGCGGAGGACGTGCTTTTGTTAAGAAATCTATATGTACAAACTTCATTTAGATTTTTAGCTTTATGTACTCTACTCAATGAACAATTGTTAGGATTTACTATAGCATATGTTTGATCAATATTTTCTTGCATTTAACACGATGACGACTTGCTCTACTTGCACATCTAGACATATCTACACAATAAAAATTTGTATGGTGAACTAGAAATCTAAAATAAACATTCTTGTCACTAATTGGATTACTTGAGCATGTTATACTATTATGACCTCTACTCTTATAAATGCAACATATTCTTCTTGATGTTGGTCTCACGTTAGTTATTATTGTCTATCTTTATTATGTAGTAAAAATAATTATGATTAGTTCATCTAAGCAATCTTAAACTTATATAGTTTAACTAAAGTCAATAAGTTCTTTCTATGTTTTTAAACTTTGTACAACTTTGATGGTTCATATATGTTACCTTTTTTTCATTAATACTTATTTCAGCATGTGATCATCAACCATGGTAACATGCTATGCTTGTGCCCTCAACCATCTCTATGTGACAAAGAACCAAAAGGTATTATTAATCAACAATGTGTTTATTTTTAAGATTGATATAGCGTATTAACATACCACATGTTGTTGCTTGCATTATTAGAGCATGTAGCATGATTATGACCATTGTTTTTGCAAATGCTGCATATTCTACTAAACATAGTTTTAGCCTCATCCATTATATTTCTAATCCTAATAGTCTATGGCATTCTAAATTTTATTTTAAAAGTATCATGTAATAGAGCAATAATGCATTGGTTATTATTATATAGTAGCCAAAATTCTTTTTAAGGTATCACATGGAATAGGGCATCATTACTTGTTAAAATCTAATCTAAAGTACCCTGATACAAAACATGTATGGTTTAAACATCTAGCTCCAAGGGCTATTGCATGAACACATTTGATGTATTTAGGGGCTTATTACAAGGACATGCAAATGTGTTGGTTAAGATTATGTCGACACGAAAATCTTTGCAAGACATATTGAATACTTGATACTCACAACTATTAATACAAGTGGGTTTGGGATATTGATTAGCTTCACACTCAATCCTTTGTAATGTTGTTCTCGTATGTGGTACAAATGGCGTATCTTGCATTGATAACCATTATTTGGCATCATTAGAATGCTTCAAAAATAAGGTAATAGATTAAACCCTGAAATGGTAATCCTTCAAAGTCCCATTAAAACATTCAAATGCATTAGTTGTCATCTTACCATACTTATATCCACCATCATGTATTAATGACTACTTAGCGATGTCATTGTTTATAAGCCACTAAAAAGCCTAACACTTAAAATTTTTTATGTTTGTCATATGTTGGTTGAAAATACATGCATCATCAGTATTACTTGCCCAGGTCATTTTATCATAAATGGTATCAACATCAGTTACAACAAGTCTCCTTAATGTTTTTTTTAAAGTTCACTCGTAGATGTCGCAAACAATATTTGTGTGTAGCTTATGGAAAGATTTCACTTCACCTATAGACCATTCTAGAGTATCTTTCAAAACTTATGCATAGATCTTGACAAGTGTGGATTGGTTCCACCAAGTCATAAAGTAATTATAAAAATCATAATCATGACTCGTTTGTTAACTATACACCTTGTGTATCTTACCATTTAATTTGATGATAATAAACCTTATGTAATATGAACTAATTATTTCTTTGTAGGATAAATTATTCATATTAATCATTATGAATGTCATTCTTAATTTAGATTTATATTGATGATAAACATATTTTTTGATGCTACTAATCAGGTTAAATTCAAGTGTGCATGAAAATTTCTTTAGCTCTTGGTTCTTTTGTTATATTGGAATGCTAAAGCTTTTGGAGATGGACTGGGTGGTAATTTTTCTAGGAGTAACTATATTAAGGCAAATGGAAAGCTCACTAAAATAAAATAAATCATTCATTCATTTCAAAATAATTTATTTGAGAATTATTTATAAATTCTACATTTCATATTTACAATTACTTATCAAATTATTCGTTTCGGATAATGTGAACTAAATGCATAAATTTTGTTACATTTATTATGCTTCCATGCAACTTAAATTAAGTTCAAATTTCATTAAATTATTTTCATGCTTAGGCATGTTCATTATCCATTTATTTGATGAATGAATCTAAATCAACCAAACATTATTCAAGGTATTATTTTTCTCTCTCATATTATCCTAGTCTTCTCTCTCCTATCCTATCTCTCATCCTAAACCTTGTTAGCTGAATTTTTTTTTCATAATTATTTGCTAAATAAATTGTGTGAGAGTTATTCAAATTATTTCCATAATTATCTCATATTTTTCTAAATTAAAAAATTCATTTATTTGAATCTTTAATTTGAATTATTTTGAATTGAAATTAAATATTCCTTTGATTACATATGCAAATTTAAACTCTCCACTTTATGGATTTCCTTGTGGCTGAAAGCTAAATAAGGTGCTTTCATTCTAGTTTGTGATTTTACATGCTATGTGGCCTTATTCTCTTTCTTTCCTTGAGTTTCTTATGCATTTGGTCAATTTATTTTGTACTTACCTTTTTTATTTCTATACCTTCTCAAGTTGGTCGAAAGCTTTGTGGTTGATGAATTAAAGTGTATTATTGCAAGTTATTTTCTCTTCATTATTCCTACATGTTCTAAAGAGATATTATTATCTTTATTATTATTTCATATAAAATTCTTGTGAGTAACAAGTTGTATTACTTCTAAATCATCTCATCTTTGGCATAAATAATAATTTCTTTAAAAAGAGATTTCATTTGAGTTTTTGTGATTTAACATTTCATTTTCATTTGATCTTTTGAAAAACTCTAAGTCTCTTTCTAACAAGTGATTGACTCAAGTTTCAAATTATTATTGTTGTATATTTCAAATCATAAATTAAATCACCTTGATTTCAAGTTATCATATTCACATCAGATATATATATATATATATATATATATATATATATATATATATATATATATATCAAATTTAAATATCAATTGAAGTGTTCTATCTTTCTTTCCTTTGAGTTCACTTGCCTTAATATTATTGTAGTTGGGTTGTGTGAGCAAAATACTTTTGAAATTGAGAGTTAGATTAGATACTTTTTTCTCCTTTTTCTTATTTTCTTGTTGGGTTGTACTTGCCCGTTAAGGAAAGTATGTTGTTAGGTTGTACTTTCTCGTTAAGGAAAGAATGTTCTTAGGGTGTACTTACTGGTTAAAGAAAGTACATTATTGGGTTGTACTTGCCCATTAAGAAAAGGATGGTGTTGGGTTGTACTTTCCTGTGAAAGAGAGTATGAGAGATTTGTTGTAATCTCATTTTGACCTAGTGAATTCTTAGCTTGGGTTGTTAGGCATGGACGTAGACCAGTTTACAGGTTTGGCCGAACCATGTAAAAATCTTTATGTTCTCTTTTTTTATTTTTTTCACTTTACTTTTCTATACTATTGTTAATTGTTGTTTCATTTCTCTAAAGCTTTATCATTAAAGATTTAAGTTTTATACAAAAGTTTAATATTAAATTTTATGAAATTATTTTTTTTAGAACCCAATTCCTCCCCCCGTTAAGTTGTACTTGCCCGTTAAGGAAAGTTCATTCTTGGGTTGTACTTACTGGTTAAAGAAAGTACATTATTGGGTTGTACTTGCCCATTAAGAAAAGTATGGTGTTGGGTTGTACTTTCCTATGAAGGAGAGTACGGGAGATTTATTGTAATCACATTTTGATTTAGTGAATTCCTAGCTTGGGTTGTTAGGCATGGACGTAGGCCGGTTTAGGGGTTTGGCTTAATCACGTAAAAATCTTTATGTTCTCTTATTTTATTTTATTTTTTGCACTTATTTTTCAAAAATGAATGTGCCATCCATGGTAAGTATCAATCAACATAATCTCTAGCCACTAATGTTTGGGCCAAAACCCTAAAAAATGTTCTAAAAATGATTATTATTACTAACTTGTATTCTATATATAGTTCTAGGTATAGAGGTACATATGCTTTCCATAAAGAAAAATATTGATCGATTAGATTCCTCATAACTCCCAAAAATGGATTTGATTGCTTCTCTACATGCATTGTATACTTTAATATAAGTAATTCGAATATTAAACTTGGATTCCTTCCATGCAATACTTTCTCTTGGCTTTAGATCTAATTGTTATCGAATCACACCACCAATATAATGACATATAAACTTGAACATACAATTCTTATGGCCTTTAGACATTATTGGATGTGTGCATGTGAGGGGAATCATAATTGAAGAAACTTTCCATGCATGACCTAAGCATTGGCTATAAGAAGCATGTAAACACCATTGACATAATTTTGATCAATGATTATGATATTTACACTCAATAGTGAGTCTTTTTTTATTTGATGTGATTTTTTGATATTCTACATTATTTAAGATAGATTATTCACTTAATGTACATTGTAGTTGATCTTTGCTTCTAAAAATCATCCCTTTTAATGGTTGGGCTGATATTACATCTTTATCATGTGTCAACTATATCCCTTTCTTTTGTGCTATGAATTATACGTGCAAACTTATTGTCTACAATCATTGAGTTAATTCCATTTGTATTTGACAATGTATGTTGGTGTATTAAATTATGCCCATGAAAGATAGTGTAGAAATTAGTCTCCCCTTCACCCACCATTATTTCATATTCTTATGCAATAGTTGGTAATTGTGCTCTAGGTAAAGGTTATAACACTACAGGCTCTACATTTCTATTAATGTATGGTTGGAATAAGTGTGATAGGTCAAAACAATGATGAGCACTATAAGTTATCATTGAAATATGTGGTCTACTAAAGCAACTAACATCGCACATATAAATTGAAAATGGGGTAGGCCTATGGATTGAGAAGGATTAAACTAAACAACATATGATCAAATTGTAAAGTTGAAAGTAAACAATTTCTAATGAAAGAGAAAAGCAAGAAAGCAACTAAACAAGAAAAGTAAAGCGCATAAAAAGAAAAAATAGGCACAAAGATTTTTACATAGTTCGGCTAAGCCACAAAAGTGACCTACGTTTATGCCTAGTCACCCTGACTAGGAACTCACTAACCAAAATGAGATTACAACCAATCTCCCATACATTTCTACACTAGGCAAGTACAACTCTAAAATAAATTTTAAAAACAAGAAAAAGAAAATTATAATATGAATATCTAACTCTCAAATTTATAAATAATTTTGCACTCAAACTAACTAAATAATGTTAAGATAAATAAGAAAAGAAAGCCCAAGTTTATATTATATGTTTTATGAAATTTTAAGGTAGTGATATGAACTTGAAAAATATTATTTACACAAAATGCAAGATTGTAGAATGACTCTTAAAATTACTTGCACAAAGTGGATGGCTAAAAACTTGAATATAAAAACCAATTTTTATAAAAGCCTCATGATTTTAATTTAATCAAACTAAAAAGAGAACCTCTTAAATAACTTGAAAGAGAATGAAAAGTGACTAGAAACAAAGTTTAACTATAAAGCACATGAATCTTTTCATCCAAATCAAGCCAATAAAACTAATGATTCAAAAGATTAAAAAGAACTAAATATTTTTACTCAAGTATTTATGTATATGAACAATGAAATTAATAACTTGATGTGAACTTTCTAAGGCTTAAAAAAATTAAAGATGATCTCCACTTGGATGTAGTTGAAGTTGAGAAGAGAGGAGATGGTCTTAAGCACTTGATCTTCAAGCAATATTCAAGATGGTTCTCAGCCAAGGGTGGAATCAATCAAGAAGAAGATTTTAGCCCTTTGAATCTATGAAACACTCCAAGAATTCAACTAGCAAGTGGTTAGCCAAGGTGGAGAGAATCAAGAAGAAAGTAAGCTAGGATAGCACCTCTTTAAATAAGCTTTGAATACAAGAGAGTTCGTCCAAGTTAAGAAGAAAAGAAGAGGAAAGCAATAGAAAGAAAACTTATATGTAAAGAGTTTGATTTTGAACAATTAATCACAAGCAAAAAAAATTCAAATTTGAATGAGTAAAATCTACCAAGCAAAGGAGAGGAGAAAGAGATATCAATTAAATTAATTAAGCAATCTCATGAAAAATAAATCCATGTGAAAATCAACCAAGCAAAGGAAATTAAGAGGGAAAATCAACTAAAGTAAGATTTTGTTTTCAAATAATCAATCACATGACAATAACATGATTTCAATTCAAATTAGAATAGATGTGGTCTACCAAGGCAAAAAAGAGGAAAAGAAGATATTGCAATTAACATAAATGAATTAAATCCATTAAGGGAAATAATCAATCAAGGAAAGGATTTGAATTAAATTTAAATAAATTGAACTTGAATTTTTCAAGAGCATGAGATGGCCAAATAAATTTCTAATGGGATTCAATCATGATCCAAGCAAATAATATGAGAGATCAATTAACTAAATTGATTGAACTAATGAAGGCAAGACTTACAAATAAAATTCATTAAAATAAATCAAGGAAAATTTTACCCAAGAGTATTTCCATAATGGAATCAGTCCCTAATCAATGCAATTAATTGATATAAATCAAGGGATATCAATTAAGATGGGCTTTTTTCGAAATATTTACATAATTTAAATTAATCAATTTTAAATAAAAAGGGGCCAAAAATCAAAAATATAATTAATTTAAGATACAATTGAATTTAAATTTGATTCAATCTAAATTAATTTAAATAAATTATACTATAATAAATTAAAAAGCATTAGGGGTTGGCCAGCACATGCCAAAAGTAATTAAAAATGCATTTGGAAATATATCATGGTAGAATACATTTTAAATTTAAAAATTACTCAAATTCAAAATTAAAATAATTTTGAAATTAAAATTTTAATAAATAAAAATAATAATATAAAAATTTAAATAAATCCCATAAAAATTATTTATGCCAAAATAAATCAAAATTTTGGGAAAAATAAAAAATAGAAAGAGACTATTGCTAAGAGAGAATAAATAAATAATAAGAGAGAAAAAAAATGAAAATTTTGAAAATGAAAGAATAATTTAATTCTCAAGCCAAACCAATGGATAAATACTAAAATAAAGCATGAAAATAACATAATGAAGTGCAAAAAATAAATAAATTTAACTTACTTTAAAAAATAATTTATAAGGCTTAATCATATGCAAGTAGTCAAATTATCCAAAAAACAAATTCTAGGAATAATTAAAAATAATGCAATTAAAATATTACGGATTATGCAAACATCCAAATAATGATATGGACATATTTAAGTCATTATTTTTTATTATTGAGCTTTTATTTATTTTATCCTTACAAAGCCTAGGAAGATTCCCAAACTGTCCTAAGCCAGGATGTTCTTGACTTTTCAAATTTGATTGAGTACATTGAGTTTGGTGAGCTTCCTAAAACACTTAAAATAAAATATTAGTTCCATCGAATCATATGTTTGTTATGATCAAAATCAACTTCATAAGCAATGGGGCTCATGGAGTCAACAATCTCTTTTTAAGATGACAATTATGTTGGTGGTATTTATAGATGAAGGTGGAAAGTGACCTTTCATTTACTTTTAAGCAAGGATGCATTTAAGTAATATAGAAAATTAAACAAGCTACAAAAGAATGAAATGAAACATATAACAATGTCAAATCAAATAGTTGAGTAAAACATGTAGTAGTATAAAAATTAACAAACATAATATCAGGCCTACTAACAGCAATGTATAAAAGTACACCAATCATACTCTTATAAAGCTTTTATTCAATAGGTTTACTTGATTCATCTAAGTCTAATTCAGTGGAAGGGCTCATGGAACTTGTCCTAGATTTGAATCTTTTTATGTCAAACCTTTCAATTAAATCATTTATACACTTAGTCTAACAAATGAATGTGTCAATTTCTTATTGTCTCACTTGAAGACCTAAGAAAAAGTTGAGTTCTTACATCTTACTCATTTCAAATTCTTTAGATCTCAAAGATGAAAACTCAAGACATAATGATTTAATTGTACTTCCAAATAAAATATCATCCACATATGTTTACACAATAATTATGTTATCACCTATATTTTTGAGAAATAAGGTCATATATACTCTACGCTTTCTAAATCTATAGTTAATAAATAAACTACTCAAGCTATCATACTAAGCTCAAGAAGCCTATTTTGAATAATAGAAAGCTTTCTTCAATTTAAAAACATGACCAGGAATTCTAGGCTCTCAAAACTTGAGGGTTGCTCTATAAAGATATCATGGTCAATAAACCCATTCAAGAATGCACTTTTTTACATCCATTTGAAAGAGTCTAAAATTTATATAACAAGCATGACCAAGAAGAAACTTAATGGGCTCTAATCATGCTACGGGTTAAAGGATTCCTCAATATCTACACTCTGAACTTGTGTGTACCCTTGTGCAAGTAACCTAACCTTATTTCTAATAATATAGCCTGAGTCATCTAATTATTTTTAAAGACCCATTTAGTTCCAATAATATTTTGATCTTTGGGTCTAGAGACTAACTCCTAAACATCATTCCTAACAAATTAATTCAATTCCACTTCCATAAATACAATCCAATAATAATCTTTCAAGGCTTCATCAATAGACTCAGGTTCAATCTTAGATAAAAAATTAGTCCTTAAAACATTTTTAAGTCTTAACACCTTAGGATGGATCTTCTATAATCAAATCTTTATGATGATTTTTATTAAATCTCCACTCTTTAGGCTTAGAATCATCAACTTTTTCTTTCAATTTAATTTTGTTTAAATCTCCTACCTCTTCATCAACTAAATCATCTCTAACAAAATCAACAAAATTTTCATCAAATATTACATGTATGTGCTCTTCTACAATCATTTTTCTCTTATTAATTACTCTATAAGATCTACCATACAAAGAATAACTCAAAAATATTACATCATCTGATTTGCTATCAAATTTTTTCCATTATTGAAGATAAAACACTTGCAACCAAAAATATGAAAATGACTAATCTTAGATTTCTTTTTTCAAAGAATAACTCATAGGAGGGTGTTATTCAAGATAGGTCTCAAATAAACTCTATTGATCACATAATAATCTGTATTAATAGCTTCAACTCAAAAGTATTTAGGTAATCTAAAGCCATCCAACATGGCTCTACTCAACTCAATCAGAATTTTTATTTTCCTTTCTATAACACTATACTACTAAAGAGTCCTAGAAGAAGAAAAATTTTGTTTAATTCCACATTCATCACATAAATCCTTAAATAGATTTTTTTCAAATTCTCCAAATGATTTATTTGAATTCTACTAATCAAATAGCATCAATCTCGTTGAATATATTTAGTAAGTTTTCTAAAAATAACAAATGCTTCATTTTTATGCCTTAAGAACATAACCCAAGTGAATCAAGAAAAGTTATCAATAATAACAAATCCATAAAATTTACCTCCTAAACTAGTATTGCTAATAAGTCTAAGCAAATCCATATGCAAATGCTCCAAGCTCCAGCCAAAGAGTTTTCACTCAATTTTCATACACCAAATAAGAATTATTCTCCATTAGGTAAGAATAGGCATTTAAATAAGTACAATACTCAAAAAAACGTGTCCCTTGAGGGGGAAAAACTATCAAAAATTTTATAAAAAAATTAGAATTTATCTTTTTACAGTGCCAAGGCACTACATTCCAGTGCTGAGGTGTTACAGTCTAGCTCCAAGGTGCTAGGTTCTCTACCCAAGCACTAAATACAATGGAATGTAGTGCCAAGGCCTCAAAAAGGCGCTGCCAGGGTGCTAGGTTGAAACCTATATAATTTAACACATGAACTCATATATTTTTAACCACAACTCTTATACAACATTTAAGCATAATCAAATGCATCTATTACTACATAATACAACACAACACATGAGAGATAAATACCACAACCCATAAATTCTAATAAAAATCCTTCTAAGTTCAAGTTTTGTTTGGAACCTTGTGTTGACCTCACTTTTGGAGTGATCTCTCGACCTACTCTTCTTAGACTTAGGACTCTTCTAGACACTAAGAGCTCCTTAGTCATAACACACTTCTACTGATTAGGTGAACACTTAACCTAAGCCTAGAGGCTTAGAAGGGTTAATCATAGGATTAGGTCATGCCTTAGGACTTAAGGGAAATCACCTATCCTATAGCCTAAACTCAATCCATATGCACCTTCCCAAATAAAACCTAGATTCAAATCTCAAACCAAACCTCAAATTAAAATTCAAATTTCAAATCTAATTCCAAATTTGACTCCAAATGATTGAAACCAAAAATTCTTCTTAAGCCATTTGAGTTGGTGCCATGAACCTGGCCAAATCTTAACCTAATTCAACCCAAATTTGATTGATTTCATTATAAATCAATCACATATTCAATCAACTTCATAAATATAAATAAAATCTACACTAAAATCATCAAAACTAAATCAAATTAAATCAAACTAAATCAAATCCTTCTAATCCTTATGACCTACCTTCATGAGCTTAGCCAAATCTACTTCCAAGTCATTCCAAATTCAATTGATTTTCTCATGAATCATTTATATATTTATTTATATTCATAAATATAAATAAAATATAAATTCAAATAGTCAAAACTAAATCAAAATCAAATCAAAACCCAAATTTAAGCCCTTTGAGCAAATTCTATGGACTTGGGCAAATGACTTCCAATTCAAACCAAAATCAATGGATTTTCTCTTGAATCAATCATTCCTTCAATTATCTATCCAAATATAAATGAAACATATAATCATCAAACCAAATCCAAGTCAACCTAAGTCAAGCCCAACTTAGCCCTTTTGACTTGAAACTTTCAAATGAACCAAAATTTATTGGACTCCAAATTGATTGCAGTTGAATTTATATTTCAATCTTAAGCTCATAAATAAGTTCAACTAAAATTAAATCAAGTTAAAATCAAGCTAATTGACCCACTTAGGCTTACTTGACCCAAAGTGACCTAAAGGACCCTCTTGAGCCAAGTTCTAATCCAACCTAAATTTGATTTAACCAATCCCATCCAAGCCTCATACCATGGCCATTGATCACCCTAGGATGTCCAATTTTCATGAATTGAGTCAAACCAAGCCAACCTGATCGCCTGACCAAGTCAACCCTTTAGCCCAAATGAACCAAAACTAATCAAAACCTATGCTACATCAAATTAATAGAAACCAATGATTCATATAAACTCAAAATCAATATTTAAACATGACTTGACCACCTACTGAGCCAAACCAAGCCCAATTGGCTATTTGACCCAAGTTGACCCAAATTGGCCTAAAGGACCAAATTGGGTCAAATCAAGGTCTAACCTAAATTGATTGTAATCAATGGCTCGAGTTCATTCCAAATTGATTATTGAACTTGACCAAAGCCATAATTGAACCCAATTTGATCAATTGGGCCCAATTGAGCCATTTAGCTCAAAATTCAAATTAAATCCAAATTGATTCAAACTGAAGACTACATTCATCTTTAATTAGCCAATTGAACATGAATCAACCAATAACCCAAACCAATTTGGCTAAATTTGGTCAAATTGGTCAACTTGACCCATTTGACCCATTTGATTTCAAATGAGCCAAAATTAATCTTGAGCCAAATTAAATCAAATTGATCATACCAAAACACTTTAAATCACATTTAAACCTAACTTAAGCCTTAGTTTGACTCAATTTGACCAATTGGTCAACCTAACTCAACATGACCCAATGTGACCCATGTGACCCAAATTGAGCCAAATCCCTTGAAACCCGGCCATGACCCATTGGGAGCTGATCAAATCTGACCCAAACCCACCTAGGATTAGCTCAAAATCAACCCAAACCTGATTGGAGCCAAACTCAAGGTAATCCCTCTTGTAAATGACATCCCATATGTGATCTTACCCCAAGAGAGCAAAGTTCACTCCTCTCAATCCTTTGTATTCAATGGAGTTGATCCTACAACTGAAGAAGAATACTTTAGAGCTAAATCTAAAGTCCTTAATCAAGCCATCACCATCACAGCCACCTCCCCATCACCCTTAATGGAAAAATTCAATCATCCCCTTGAAAGGAGAGAAAGAGGCCCCATTCCAATAATTCCTGAGCTCACACACATTCCAGGAGCTTCCCCAAGCAAGGAGCAACCTTCCCCCACTTGATTTGAGCCAAAAAAATATCAAACTGAAGCTTTTCCAATGAGAACACGGTGGTCATTGGTGAAGATGACATTCTAAAGGGAGTCAAGAGTTCAAACTTATTCTTAAACTTCCTCTCACACCTAGGTGCTCACTCAGATATTCACTGTCGTCAAAAACCATCCGTGGCGAGGTATTTTCATCAAACTTTAGCTGGGTGTAGGATCTTCTGTTTGCTCAAATGTATGCACAAATTAAGAAAATTTCTTAAGATTTCCCTTCTATTTTTCATTTTACATCACCCTAGTGCAAATCGGGGTGTTTTCTGGTGAGATTCACTGGAAAATTGCTCCCAAAACTCAGTTTGGTGCTCAATTTTGCCATTCGGATGGCCTGGTTTGTTGGTCTTGGGGAAAAAGGATAGCAGTTGTTCAATATCCCCTTAAAAGGGTCGGACGGCTATGATTTCACGTTATATCGATCGAATTCTAGCCATCAAATCATGTGAATAGATCTAGACCATCCGATCTGTGATTAGACAGTCCAATCCAAACCACGCGTGATCCTACATTTTCCCGCTCAAACGCTGCATGGCACCGCGACGCCCAATCGGCATGTGCCACATAGAACCATGCAGGCTAATTGCATGGTGTTGCATGGAACCACGTGGTCCAGTCATCATCGTACGGCGCTGGCTGGGTTAAGTAAGAAATTATGGCTTTTTTAGTTTTAAAACTATTTAAATTACTTAAAACTTTGAAATTTTATAAAATAAAAAAACAATTAATGAAAAATTACAAATAAGGGCTCATTAGATTCATCTTTTCGACAGGAATCCAACAAACTAAAAATCCTGAGATTTCACTAAATGGTTTGAGCTTAATTTGAGTTTTAGTGAAAGTCAAATTTCATCAATTAAACCAAAAATACAAATCCGATTGAGTTGAATTTTTCAAAGATTGAAATTAAAATTAAAATGCAACCACCATAAAAATTTCAAGTAAAAAAGATTTCTGGATTGGAAGATATTGCATTCTAAAGTTCAAATAGTGAAAATAAATTAATGGACTTCACAAAAATCATGGAAAATCACTTAAATCAACTAGAACTTTGAAAAATCATAACAAATCACAAAAAAATTATAAAAATATAAATAAATACTTATTTTAAAGGTATATCGGAGGTTAATTTAAAAATATTTTCAATTGATTTTAAATGATAATTAAGGCTTAATTTAGCTTTAATTAAAAACTTAATTAGCCTAATTACTCTTTAATTACTCAAGTAATTAATTCTAGACTTATTGAGATTGATTAATGGGATGACCCCTACCTCACATAATTTTCTTGGGATTTATTGGTTGATTAATTAGGGAAATTGATTGTCTTAGCCTTAATTACTTTCTCAATTACATGATTAATTAACAAGCTACAGAGTAAGAAAACCATTTATTAGGCTTGCTAATTATTATATAACAGTGAATGAGTATAGGGAATAAGATTGGGACCACTTTCCTAATTTTTTACTATAAGTTCATTTCATTTGAATAGAAATTAATTAATTTGGGATTAATGGTTTAATTCATTAATTAAAATGGATTAATTAATTAAATTAAAATCATAATCATTCTAGAACACATCTAATTAAGTTTCTTGGGTAGATCTTTAGGTGTTTAATAACCTAAAGCTATTTAAGGAACTTATGGCTAACCTACATGAGTGGGGAAGCCATTAGAGTACTTAATCAAGTTCTTTAATCTAATTATCCACTATGTATGAGCCAATTGCATTAAGCCTTTTATTTCTTAGGGTCATTGCTGATTTAAATTCTAATTCATGTGCATATCTTGTTGACTCATAATTAATTGGTTAATTACTTTAAGGTAACATAAGTAAGGGGTAATTAATAGACTTGACTCATATTACAACATAATTAATTCATAAAATCAACTTAACTTCTTTTCATTGAACCAAATTAATTAACAAATATGGAAATGGGTTAGGAGCAAAAAATGATTGAATTTATTTTCTTCTTTAAATCAAATCAAATATCCAAAACTAATTAAATAAAAACTTTGATTTATTTTAAATGATTGTATTTGATATGATTGTCCTTAGGAATTAATTTGGTTGAATGAAGTCATGTATTTTATGTTACTTATTTCTTTCCAATCATATTAAATATTATATATCACTTGTAATCATGCATTTATTTTTTTCAAAAATCAATTAAATCAAATGAGATTTTTTTATGTTGAACTTGCATGTGTTGAACTTAATCTATAATATGTGTGGCTATTATCACTATTAAATCCAAATTTATTTTCAAAAGCTAATAAATAAATTACAATATTTAGAGTGATATTAGTCATAAGTATATGTAAGCTTGCATGTTTTCTAGTTTAAACATATGATGTAGAGTTCTCTTTCTTCAATTCACATATATATTTGCATAAGTTTGAACATCCATAAGTGTATAGTCTATTTAAAAAGACACAACACTTATTTGAATTCATCCTTACACATTTCTATATTAGATTTTAGATATAACTTTAACTCATATGTATAAATAAATTAAATTAAGAAATATATAATTTTTGCATGATTTTCCATTATTGCAGTCATTTGTACATTCATGTGTATTTAAGAATAGTGAGTATATCTAGTCTGGACATTCCAGGGATGCACAGCTTTAAGTAGCCCCAATGAGGTCTTTACCTCACTCTCCTGGTTAACAATGGTGAAGTGCTTGCTTAAAACTTTTACACACTTGAGTGTGCATTTAGCTAATGAGTGAAAATCCCATTTTCTACAAAATACACATATGCATCTTTCATTTAAAGGGTGTTAAAAGAAATATATTGCATGTATTAGTCATACTTAGGATTCAATCATTTGCATGTTACATGTGATGGAAAGGAATAATGTGATGCATGTCATGTGTTAGTAGTTCATTCAAATTATTTTTAAGATGCCTTTCATATTGAATGGAGTCATTTAAAGTGAACCTAAACTTAAATTTAATTTAAAATGTGTAATAAGCCATTCACTAAAGAGAACAAATTAAATTAACATGCTTTCAAAAGTGGCTTAGGGTTGGGATGAAAGAGAGCAATTCTCTTTCCTCTTTTTATAACACTTAGTTGCTAAGTGTAAGGCATATGAAAAAAAAATACTAAGTAAAATTATCAAATCAATTAAACCACTTAAAGTGAAATCAACCTCTTATGACTAAACATCCTTTCAAATTTATAAAATGATAACCTTAATGCCTAGTTAGAACTCACCACACAAGCCTTAACACTCACATTAGAATTAAGACACCACTTTTAGTCTTAGGTTAGGGTGGTGTATGTTTGGTGTATATTTTGTTTTGTGATGTAATATTTTAGACTGGATGTTAGGGTGTATGCTTCGTAGATTGGATGGTAGGCCGTGATTAGCCTAACCTTATTTTTTGTAAAGGATTATGCTTAAAGGGGCGCTTACAAATAAATATAAATGCTCTCTTTACATGTTTCTTATGCCCCTAAGGATAATCCAAGTTAGGACAAGTGGGGTTGGCTAACCATGTGTAGGGTGCTAAGTCTAAATTATGATATAACTGCTTAGGTTGTATGCATATTTAGCTAACACTTAATTTGCAGGTGTAGTTAAATTTACTTTTTCTATTTTTAATATAATTTTACATTAGGAATCAGGATTAGTGCTATGGGGATTTAGGATGAGAATTGACAAGAAAGCTTAGTCTTGGGGTGCCATGTGATGCCTTGAAGCCCACCACATCAAAGGGAGCAAAGATATGAAGAAATGAATGAGACATGAAGAATGGAGACTTGAAGACCCCAATAGCATTTATTATTTATAATTTTAATTATTCTTTTATATACAAGGTTATATAAGTGTAGAGCTTGGCTATCCATTTTCTCTTTTCAGGGTGTAAGGCGAAACTCGACCACACCGACCTTTTATTCTTTTGTGATAGTTTATAAAATTATTTGATGTTGTGTTTAAATTGCGCATTAAAAATAACATGCTTTTCTTAGTTTCTTATATGTTTGATGCTTTAATGTGTGGCCTGGATGCGATTAGGCTCTTAGGGTAAAATTAATCTTTCTACCCTAATCAATAACTCCCAATGAAAATTTAAAATAACTCATAACCTCATCATAAAGCCTAGGTTTTAAATAAGATAATTAAAAGATTTAGCAACCCCTTAGCTTAATGGTTGAATGTCTCACAACATGCATACATATTCTTTCTTTCTTGAACATGAAGAATCTACATCCTTGCATAATAGGGGAATGTTTGGCCTGTGAGGGCATCCCTTGTGGTGGATAACACCTTCTTCTAGCTGATTTGGCCCATAACCTATTTTCATCATTCATATAAGCATCAAAATCCTAAAACTTTTGTCAAAATGAAGTGTCAAAATTGAAATAAAATTTGAAAAGATTTGCATTTGTAGATTAAGTCATTACTTTAGTCACTTTCAAATTAAATAACAGCCAAACTATCTTGCACTTTCATAAGACCGGACTATATGATTTTGAATCGTAGGAGGTGTTAGCTGGCAGCCATTTCAGGCGATTGTAAGTCCAGAAGTCGGACAGTTTATTCTTTCTTGTGGAGGAAAACCATTATGTCCATCTCTTGCTTAGATTTAGGTCATGCTTTAGCTTATGCTAAAGCTCCCTAGATTTACAATCTAAGGTTACTATTTTATGAGGGCTACAAGCAAAAATCATCACCTCTTAGGCATTTTCATAATCTTATGTTGATGAATTATAAGCCCTAGCAATCTATTAAAATTATAACTCAAACAAATAATTCTCTTCAATTTCAAATATATAAAGCCCAACCATAGGATAGATTGGAATGCTCACTAGGTTTTCTAGTATCATGCGTATTTTCTACTTTGGCTTCCAAAAATAAGTTTTCTCTTTGAACAATCCCACTTGATTTTCCAATAACCTCGAAATCTTTGGAGACCCTAATTGTCTACTTTAATCGAGAGTATTATTAAAGAATTCTCATTTTTTAGGATGTAATTAACTATGAGGGGCTTGCCTCCATAGGAAACTTAACGGACCCAGCTTAAAATAAATCTTGCTTTACTTTTCCATGT
This sequence comes from Cymbidium sinense, assembly GCA_021442155.1. Lineage (NCBI taxonomy): Eukaryota > Viridiplantae > Streptophyta > Magnoliopsida > Asparagales > Orchidaceae > Cymbidium > Cymbidium sinense. The sequence goes on from CM038216.1 coordinate 182,760,262, forward strand.
AAAGTAGGAGAAAAATCTCTAGTATATTCGAAGACCCATCATGTCTTAGTAGTCCTTATTAGGTGATTAGGTCCATTGAAGGGTGGTGCCTCTATCTTTCGAGATAGTGCATCATAGCTCAATGTCATACCCGATCACTTCAATAAGTATACCCTTAGATCTGCATGGTGTCCCTCATATACATATCAAAAATAAACACCACACCTTGTGATAAGTCCTTTCCTCCTTTAATGTGCTGCATCAAGATTATTTACCTTATACAGGCAGCTGTAGAAAGGGCGCACCATGAAGAACCAAGGGTTAGAGGAAATGATGGATCCATAAAATTGACCACTTGATAGGCTCGTCGAGCAAGAAGAGAATTGTCAAGGACTCCTAGCATGGAGAAGAAAATGGACAACAAAAGAAATAGTAGCAACCAACTAATGCTTTCTCCACGAATATCGCTAAAGCTCAGCACTAGTTCAAGATCCCACATTTTGAGCCATCAGGTCGATAGATCTAGCAAATCATCAATGGCATTACTGCTAGATCTTGATGATGTAACGAAGTGTCCTCTCTTCTTTAGCACATTCAGGTGGTTTGTGCCTCCCAGTGGAGTCATTACCTTATTTGTTGAGTTCAAGAGGATGTTTTCTACACAATTTGCAAGTGCTCAAAAATCATTGTATAGTACCCAAGCCCTTCCATAAATGAGGTAAGGACTTGACGAGTCTTGAGGAAGTTCATCACACATTTCTAATAAGATATGTTGGAAATTAAAGATTTGGAATCCATAATTGCCCAAGATGCACTTGCTTAATGACTGAAAGAAGGACCCTTTAGATATGTTCTCAGATTCTAACAACTAAAGACACTCGCCAAATAATGGAGCTGGAAAAAAACTATGTAAATATAAAAGAATACAATGAAGTCATTCAACCAACACCATCGGTGTGAGTAAAAGACTTGGCAAAGAAATCTCTTTGAGAACAACTTCTTAGTGGCGGGTATCGAGCTAGAAGAGAAGATAAAAGAAGGCGATATGAGGCACCACCAGCTAGGGGGGTTTAGAAATCTTACAACTTGTTACCATGGAGTTGAATACTCGTAAACCACATTAACAACTCCTCTTAGAGTATTAATGGTCGAGTTAGTTGAGGCTAATTAAAATAAGGATTATTTTAAGAGACCACCACCAATGAAACTCGATATAGTTTGTGATCGATTAAGGAACTATGTTTATCACCATGGGCACAGTCATGAGGCTAAAGAGTGTAGACACCTAAAAATTCTAGTTAACAAATTGATTTCCAACTATCAAGTTAAAAGTATTTTGATCAACATAGGAAGCTCGGTCAACATAATCATTAAGTTGGTATTCAACAAGCTGAGATTAACTAACTGTGGTGTTTATTTTTAAATATATAGGGGGATACCATGCAGATTCGAGGGTGTACATATTAAGGTGATCGAGTATTACATTAAAGAATATCACATTATCTCGAAAGATAGAAATCACTAACCTATACTGGACCTAATCACCTTAATAAGGACTCCTAAGGCATGATGGGTCTTCAAATATACCAGAGATTTTTCCCCTACTTTACATGGATGAATAAAGAAGAGTTTATTTAAATCATATTTTAAAATTCCCTATGGGGGCAATCCCCCATAGTTAATTACATTCTAAGGAAGGTGAGTTCCTTAGAAAAACTCTCGATTAAAGTAGGCAATTATTATCTCCAAAGATTTTAAAGACAGGACTATCAATAAATTGACTATATTTAAAAAAATCAAGTGGGATAGATCAAAAGGAGAGACTTATTATCGAAGCCAAAATGAGGTGGGTAGGGAATACTCATGATACTAAGAAACCTAGTGAGCATTCCAAATTAGCCTATGGTTGGGCTTTATATGTTTGAAGTTGAGGAGAATTATGTATTTGAGTTGAAATTTTATTAAAAGACTAGGACTTATTATCCCATAATATAATACTGTAGAAATGCATAAAAGGTAAGAATTTATGCTTATAGCCCGAAGAAAATAGCTACCTCAAATCCTAAATCTAGAGAGCTTTGGCATATGCTAAATCACAACATAAATCTAAACAAAAATGGGCATAAGATTTAACTCTACAAGAGAGGATAAATCGTCTGACTATTGGACTTATAACTGCCTGGATTGGCCGGCAGCTAACACCTCCTATGATTCAAAACCATGTAGCCTGGTCTTATGAAAATGCAAGATCGTTGGGATGTTATTTTAGCTAAAGGGTTGTTAAATCTTTTAATTATCTTGGTTTAATACCAAGGCTTTATGTGAGGTTGAGTTATTTATGAGTTGTAGTTTGGTAGAAAAATTATTTTTCCATAAGAGCCTAATCGCATCGAGGCCATACAACAAACACCAATCATAAAAAAAACTATGAAAAGGCATGTAATTTCTAATGCAAAAGCTAAATAAAATATCAAATATTTTACAGCTAACGCAAAATAATAAAAGGTCAGTGCGGTCGGGTACCGTCGTACAACCCGAAAAAAAATGGGTAGCCGAACTCTACCCTTATACAACCCAGATTACAATAGAATATTTACAATTAAGGATGAATATATGCCCTGGGGATCTTCATCTTCTTCAAATCTTTAAGTCTTATTTTCTCCTTTTTGCTTCTTTGATTTGACTTAAATTTGCTTGCTTCAAACGCATCATAGGGCCTCCTAGGACAAAGCCTTCTAACCACCGCTCATCCTAATCCCTCATAACACTAATCCTATTTTTTCTAATGCACAGTTACTTTAAAAATAGAAAAAGTAAATCTAACTACACCTGCAAAATAACTGTTAGCTAAACACACCATACAATCCAAATAATTATATGTATAATTTTGACTTAACACCCTACACATGGGTAACTAAGCTCACCTATCCTAATTTAGATTATGCTTAGGGGTTAAGCAACCTGAAAAAGAAAATTTAAATTTATTTTAAGCACCGCTTAAACACAACCTCTTGCAGAGAACATAATTAGGCTAATCATGACCTAACATTCAGTCTACGAATCATATACCCTAACATCCAGTACAATAATAAATCACAAAATAAAATATTCATCAAACCATACATTACCCTAACATGAAGCTAGAAGTGGTGAATTAATTCTAATGTGTGTGTTAAGGCTTGTGTGGTATGTCATAACTAGGCTTTAGAGTTGTAATTTTCTAAGTGTATAAAGATTCAACTTAAAGGGTGATTTCACTTTAAGTGGTTTAATTGATTTATGAATTTTACTTAATATTTTCTTTTGTATCATTCGACCTATAACAAACAACTAAATGTTATAAAGAGAAACAAAGAGAGGCTCACTCTCTTTTATCCCTACCTTAAGTCATTCTAAAAGCCAATTAATCAAACAATTCTCTTTACTGAATGCCTTATTACATATTTTTAATTAGTCCTAGGTTTAGGTTCACTTTAAATAAACTCATTCAATAAAAAAGTCATCTCAAGATTAATTGAAATGAACTACCATCACATGACACATATTTGTTTATTTCTTTTCATCATATATAGCATGATATGGTTAAATCCTAAACATACATATACATGCAATTTATATTTTAGCATACTTGAATGATGAATGTAAGCAAATGCATTTGGAATTGATGTTTCATTCAGTTGAATTATTTTGTTATATTAATTTAAAGCTCTATCTAAATTCTTATACAAAAGCATAAGCAAGAGCTTCAAATCATTTGATTAAGCAATTCCACCATTTGAACAAAATATGAATGCATGTCTTTTAATATGAAAAAAAAGAAGTTTTCATTCATTAGCTAAATACACACTCAAATGTATGAAAGTTTTAAGCAAGTACGCATCATTGTTCTCCACTAGGGGAATGAGGTAGGAACCTCCTTGGAGCTACATAAAGCCATGCATCCCCAGAATGTCCAGATAAATATACCCGCTATTCTTAAATACATATTGATGTATAAATAACTATAAGAATAGAAAACTATGCAAAAGTAGAGTTTGATTTAATTGATTTATTTATGTGAGTGAGGTAGGAACCTCCTTAGGGCTACTTAAAGCTATGTGCCCCTGGGATGTCCAGACTAATATATTTTTAGGGTATTTTATGCCATCCAAATTTTTAACTAATAATCAACTTAGTTCATGCGGCTCCACATTGAATGAGCTATTTGGCCACTCACCAGATTCGTCTATAACCCTCATGTCATGGCTACTAATATGTGCTCTCCTAGCCCATTCATCCTCTAGAAGATTATAATCATCACCCCCTTCTTAAATGATCCAATTATGTAATATATATAATGCAAGAACAATATCAACTTGTGTTTATAATGGAAAATATGAGTCACACTTGATAATTCCAAATCAATTTTTCAATGAACCAAAAGCACGCTCCACTGTAGTACGGAGTGATGAATGACGAAGGTTAAAAAACTCCTGAGCATTGGTTGATTTAATGCTAGTGAATTCCTTAAGATGATATCCTGTGGCACGAAATAGAGATATATCCTAGTAGAGTAGCCACCATCCACTAGGTAGTACTTACTTGTGAATAAATGTAAATCAATCATTTGTATAAGTAAAATAATTATTGTAAGTGATATTTATGACAAAAATATTTTATACCTTCTAGAATAAACAGACCATCAGGTCGTTCTAAGGCATTACGGAGTACTGTAGCATTATGTGTTGAACCTTCCCACCCAACTAAGACATAAGTAAATCTCAAATCAAAGTCTACTACTGCAAGCACATTTTGGATGGGATAAGGTTTTCTCCCTCTAAAAGTAGATTCATGCTCCTTAGGAACCCTAGCTTTAATATGGGTTCCATCAAGAGCACCGATACAATCCTAAAATTAATAAGTTATATTAGTAAGAGAATTAAAATACAAATATAAGATATCATTATCATACCTTGAAGAAAGGCATGAATCTATCGCTCGATTATATTTTATGTGGAGTTTCCAATGTCACAGGCTTTATCATCTCATGTCTTAACTCCCTATAGCATATAATACAACATTAAAGTACCTACCCATAGTTTCTCCAAATCGTTGAAAGTTGAATCGAATGATTTGATTTCGCACATTGTGCCCAAGGGTATGTAATAATATACTAACCTGTTCTTCAATTTTTACATTAAGCGTGTCTACAAGTAAACCTCTTGTGCAAAATAAATTGCATAATTTGAAAAAAGGTTTTTTTTTTCATTCGAACCATATTCACACAATCTGAATCAGATCCATGATATAATCTAGAAAGGTATGTTCAACGTTGAATATTTTGCTCAGGATTAATTCTTTGTTGATCTCTCCTTAGTGTATCCAATAAAATGTATATAATAGTGATTGAGCCAGCAATGCAGGCATGAATGGTTGAAGCAAGTTGATTTCCATTGATCTCAACATCATTTGAAAACTCATCGTAATCAGAGAACCATCCTTCACCCTCTTCAGATGTGTCAATCATTGATTTTTATAGTGATATTCACTAAGCTGAGTCCTCAAAAAATAAGAAAAAATGTTTAGTAGAATAACAAAGCCATCTAATTAGTTGAGAAACAAAGGAATTATAAAAAAAAATAGAAGGTGGAATAAATGATCAAAGAAGAGAATCATCATTTTTGTATCTATGGACATCACAATGTACTACAAATTTTTAAATAAATTTGTAAATATGTATGAAGGGATCGAGAATTCCTAATATTTTTTTCAGCCTCATTAAAAAAATTCTATATTTACATTTTTAAATTTTCTTGTTTGCTTTGGAAGATTTGATACTTCTTTTTTTAATAAGTTTGGGTGAAGCAATCTTTAGGGAATACTATTTTCTTGCATTATTTATTTTATATCATGAAACATTTATGTAAACTTGATGTCTTCCCTAACAATCTATATATTGTATATTAAATAAAAGTACATAGCTAAATAATATTATTATAGAAAATAGCAAGATAATTTTCATGAAAAGTAATACATAATAAGACAAATAAAATTTGATTGATTGCAACATTATCACGATAATCCTACAATGCAAATGTAAATCTTATTTAAAACTAAATCTTAATAACAATGAACCAAACAACTATCAAGAAAAGCACCACCTTGTTAGAGTGAGGCAACGATAGCTTAAGCCTGATAAAAAAATGTAATCAAGTTCAAGAGAATATGTTTGTATAATCATAGAAGTGTAACTAAACTGTAACTAGATCATGTCATTATGTATGACTAGGTTATGAGAATTTTTTTAATCAAATGTGTATGATTGAAAAAAATAAGGTAGCTTAGAAAAGAATACTTAGCAAAAAAAAAAGGAGTAAATAGTGGAAACTTGGTAAGGGGAGTAATACCAATATATAGATTAGATTAAGGAGCTAGAATAATATGCTTGATTATAATTGTATAAAGTACTAACACAATTCATAAGGTAACTAAGATGTTGTGTAAGGTAGTCCTAGAATATGTGTTACCCTTTAAGTTAACTCCCTACTTAGAACAAATTGTTGAGGTGGAAAAATGAACAATATTGCAGACAAAAAGTAAGAAGGGATGATAATAAGAATTTTCACTTTATAACAAAAGATTGTTCTTCTTCATACAAAAAATAAAAAAATATAACTCCAACAAAGAAGAAAATGATGCACAGTCAATGGAAGCTCTCTATTTTATCTTCCTTGCCATCTTTCTAACTTCTCACCCCACCTTTCCATAGTTATTATACTCTTAACAATATACAACCAATCACTAACTTCTAAAAGACTTAAAAATTACAATTAAGAATAATATGGCAAGACAAATTAGAATATAAAAAGAAAAACTACTTAACATAACTTGAAAACAAAATTCTTCACATTATATGCTAAAGGGCTGTCACCTCATGATAAACTCCTTATCTTCCTAGTCTTTGATCAACATCAACAAGGGATTCCCATAAATTGCATGTAAGCAAGCCACATTATCACAAAGAAGCTTAGGAGCATAGACTAATTCCAACACAAATAAGGTCAATTGATATAATCAACCTTATATGAGAAACGGAGGTTGAAATCCAATAAATTAAATTAGAAACAATGTGATAGTCGATAAAAATATTTAGTTTAAATACATAAATAAATATAATAAGTTAGGATATTGTAACAATGAAATGTTTTAATAAGATTTTCTCTACGACTATATCTAAATACTATTGCTAAGCATCAAATGAGTAGAAATTAAACTAACATTTCTTCAATAATCCTAAAATTTTCCATTATTCTCACAAAACAATATATGCATATGATCATCAAATATGTAATCTACATGAAATGAACATAAAAACAAGAATATACACTCTAAATTTCATCAAGATACAAATAAAAATCAAGAAGCAATAAGAGAAAGAAATTGGGGAAAAGTTTTGAAAGTTATCGAAAAAATATCAAGAAGCTCCACACCTTAAAAGGAATCCCCAATGATTGCAGTAGAAATCTCCAGGAAGTGAAGACTTGCAGACACGACTCGCACAATCGCAACTTTTGCTGGCACGGTAGTAGCTCTCACGTTGGCATCTCATGTGGTTGGGCAGTCACCTCTTGCAATCGGCAGCGATCCCTCTCGTTGACACCTATCAAGGTTCTTGCGGCTTAGATCTCGCAAAGTGGCATGCTCTTTTTGTGTGACAATTATCGCAGGAGACGAAAGGCCATACGCGCGCTTCAACACATGATTTCTAATTTCACTCGATTCAGAGGTATTTCATTTACACATAGAATAGCTTAGGGAAGAATTTCAAATAACATAAAACTTTACACGATTTTTAATTTTTCACAACCAAACACCAAAAAAGTTAAATTACATATATTTAAATTGCATTACACTCTTTTTTCGACCAACCAAGTAGCCCTGAAGGAATGATTGATTTATAAAGAAATCAATCAAGTTTGATTTAGTTTAAAGGGGGTTTTGGCTAAGCATATGAAGGTGGCGTATATGGCTTAAGAAGGGATTTTAAAATTTAAATTTGATTATGGGCTTCAATCACTTGGAGTTTGGAATTGATTTATGATTTGGAATTTGATTTAAGATTGAATTGATATTTGATAAAATCAAGTGAATTGAGGTTGATTTGAATTTAGTTAAGGCTAAGTCCATAAGACAAAATCAAAGGGCATAGGAAGGGTTTTGGCATTTGAATTTGATCATGGGTTTCAATCATTTGGTTTGGATTTGATTTATGATTTGGAATTGAATTTGAGGTTTGGTTTGAGGAAGAAAGCATGGGTTGGGTTTGATCCATAGGGTAGGCAAGTTTTTTCTAAGTCCCTAAGGCATGACCTATTCCCATGGCTAATCCTTTTAAGTCTCTAGGCTTGAGTTAAGTGTTCACCTAATCACTAGAAGTATCTTAAGATTAAGGAGCTCTTAGTGTCTACAAGAGTCCTAGATCTATGATGAGGGAGTTGAGAACTCACTCTAAAAGTGAGGTCAACACTAACTCTAAACTCACCCCACTAGGGATTGCTATATGATTTCTTAGGAGAGTGAAGAGAAATTAAAGGGATGATTACCCTTCCCATGACTTAAGGAAATGGGAGTAAACAATTCATGGCTATGACTAACTTTATCATGTAGAGGCTTGACCACCATCATCTACTCAACACTTTTCAAGTAGTGTTATCAACTTTCCACATAACCATCAAATTTTGAACTAGATGTGAGAAAATCACTGTTAAACAAAATCTCAATCAGTATCAAGCCTGCTACTTAAAGGCAATTGGCAGATCTAGTAAGAAAGATGAAGTATTATAGCCAGAGATCGCAAGAACTAGAATTGAAGTTCTCAAGGAGATAGAAGAGATTCCCACAAAGAAGGATTCAGAGTGAGTTCTAAAGATCAGCTCAAACTATAGTGTAAGACCAACACCTTTCTAAGGTCAGCAACTTAACTTTAAAATAAAAAGACTAACACCGATCATAATGCAAGACCGACTCCTCGTGAGGTCAACGATTAAACTTAAAATAAAAAGACCAACTCTCTATGTAGTTGGCGACAATAGTGTAAAATTGACAGACCATGAGCATCAACGAAAATGCAAAAAAAAATTCACCATTAAGCACCTAAGTGTTTTACCCGCTAAGTCAAAATAAAGAATTTATCTGGCTGATAGTAATTATAAGACTACCTAGAGAAATTTAATCAATGTGTCTCTCAAGTCCCGAATAGAATGCTAATAAGGAGTATAACACCAATGACATAAGTCAGTTCTTAATTCTAGCAGGAAGCAGCCTTCATTGTCACTCAAGAGAAAGGAGAGAACATCAAGTAGTTCTTAACATAAAAAATATTTTTCATCACAAAGTAAAATATCATAAAAAGAATGAGTCAAAAGTACATATACACTTTACACTCACCAAAAAAAAGTGAAAGAAGTCAGTTTGTGCTACTCTCAACATCATCATCAGAATCTAATAGGGTGGGTACATTAGAAAAATCCAAGAAATTAGCATCCACCTGACCATGCTTCACTAATTTAGCAATAACAAAGTCATTGCTTATCTTGAGTTTTCACTTAAGAAAATCATGGTACTCATTAGAATCTAAAAATCCAGCAAACTTAGCTTCTTTCTCCTAAAACTCCTCGGTATGATGAGAGAGCTCTTCATGCAACTCTCTATTAGAGTTGGTCAGGAAAGTAAGCTCCAAAGTTGCTTTATCCTTCTCTTCCTCCTACTAAGCCACCTCAGCCTAAAGGTCTTTGTGCTCAGCTTCTAGAGATAAAATATTTTTCTTCAAGGTTGACAACTAGGACTTTATATAGTAAGCCTCCTTTCTCTTAGCAAGAAATTTGTGGCAGATTTTCCATGTCTCCTGCAATACCATTGTCTAAGTAGTCATGATGGAATAGGGAAGTTGCCCCTTAAGAATCTCCTCCAGAAGCTCGTCAAACTCCTTGGAGTAGATTACCTAAGCTCGTATGCTTTATTGGTTAGCACAGTTAATTTTAGAGTATAGTTTTCCTCTACATGCTCGTCTTCCTCCACACCCTTAAGCATGCTACTTTGCTAACAACCCCAAGGAGCAAAGCTCATAGATCTCTTCCTAGACATTTAAGGAGTTGTACTCAGCCTGACCTCATTAGTTGTTAGAACTATACTCAGACACTATTTTTCCTCCTTGATAAACTCACCACGTTGCCAAGCTCGGGCTCCCCAACTTCATGCTCGCCCTCCTCGAAAAACTTAACCATGTCAGCATCAAGCTCAGGGGCGATAAAGTATCCTCTATGACAGCCAAACAGGCAAAAATAATTGATGAGAGTGACTCAAAAAGATAACTATCAAATTGTCAGTAAAGAAAGAAATACTCACTACAAAGTAACATTTCTGAAGTGGAGATAGAAAAAGATGTTTAAGGTTCCGCACTATAGCTATCCACCACTGCATTTTCTTGAGCAGCAAGCTCACTAAGCTTGGTTTCCTTAATCATTAAGTAAGGAAGTGGAAGTGTTAATATCAGACATTTGAGGAGCTCCTAACAAAAAAGTTTTTTTGAGTGCTAGCACCATACCTTGTTCACCAGACCGTGAACCTTCAACAAAGTCGTTGAGAATAGTCTCATCCTGATGGCCTTTTACCATGAATACTCACCTAAAAAGGCTCATGCTCCATGGAATTTCTTCATACAAGCGGAGGATGAAAGTCATAATACTCGCCAATAAGTTAGGAAGGAGCTAAGTCAACACTGATATATAAAAATTGAGAACATCAATCCACTTGCAGGGCAAAGGTAGCCAAAACCCATTTCTAAAGTGATGGAACAGGATGCACAACTTATTGACTTGAGTTGTGTTGAACTGCTTACGCTTATCGGCTACCCACTTAATGATGTTGGTGTTGTAATAATAATAGCCATAAAAGGCAGAGGTTGCAGTAGTTTGTCCTAGATCGAACACCTCCTCAGCCTATGCTTGAAGAAATGATAAATTTGCCTTCTTCAATAGCACAATTTTAAGGAATATTGCTTAAAGTAAGAATGTAAGCAAGCTCTACTCAATGAGAAGGAGACCCAATAGCTTAAAAATGAAAAGTAATAAAGACTTAACCGCCCTAGTAAGAATGAATTTATATATGAAAAAGAAAGGCCTAATAACATGGATGTCACATCAGGCATTTGATGAAGAGAATGATTACTTGATCTTTCAAATGACACATGAAAAATGTTTACTTGCATTATAGTGAAAATTCATCAAAACAAAAAGCGAGTAGAGAAAAGTATTATTTTATTATACAAATATAAAAATACAACATACTTATTATAACCCAATGTTGACCTCACTTTTGGAGTGAACTCTCAATTTCCTTATCATAGACACTAAGAGTTCCATAGTCTTAAGACACTTCTAGTGATTAAGTAAACATGTAACCTAACCTTAGAGACTTAGAAGAGTTAGCCATAAGAATGGGTTATGCCTTAAAGATATAGGAGGACTTGCCTACCCTATAGCCTAAACCCAATCCTTGCTTCCTTCTTTTAAACCAAACCTCAAATTCAAATCAAAATTCCAAGATCAAATCCAACTTCCAATGATTGAAACCCAAGATTAAATTCAAACTCCAAATCCTTTCCTAAGCCCTTTGATTTTATCTTATGGACTTAGCCTTAACCAAATTCAAATCAACCCCAATAAAATTGATTTTCTCAATTATCAAATTCAATCTCAAATCAAATCCCATTCCAAATTCCAAATCAAATCCAACTTCAAATGATTGAAGTCCATAATTAAATCTAAACTCCAAAATCTCCTCTTAAGTCATAAGAACCACCTCCATATGCTTAGCCAAAATTCCTTCAAACCAACCCAAATTTGGTTGATTTTTTTATAAATCAATCATTACTTCATTTATATTTACAAATATAAATGAAATAAAAATTCAAACCATTCAAATCAAACCAAAAATAAATCAAATTAAATCAATTCCCAAGTTAAGCCCTTTTGACATACATCCCTAGATTTGGTCAAATTTGCTTCCAAATCAATCCAAACTCAAGTGATTTTCTCATAACCATTTATATCTTCATTTATATTCACAAATATAAAAGAAATATAAATTCAAATGTTCCAAACAAAATACAAATCAAATCAAATTCCCGATTTTAGCCCTTTTAGCCAAATTCTTGAACTTAGCTAAATGATACCCAAATCAACTTAAAACCCTTGGATTTCTTCATGATTCAATTATTTCTTCAATCAATCATTGATCCAAATATAAATACAAACCAAAATTATCAAATCAAACCCAAATCAACCCAAGTCAAATCCATGTCGACCCTTTTGACTTGAGGTTTGTCATATGAACCAAAACCTAAATGGCTCCAAACCACTTGCAATTGGATTTATATTTTCATTCTAAGTCCATATGTGAGTTCAACTAGACTTGAATCAAGCCTTGATCAAGCCAATTGACCTATATAGGTCCACTTGACCCAAAGTGACCTAAGAGGCCCTTTTGAGCCAAGTTCTAATCCAACCCAAATTGGATTTAACAAAGCCTACCTAAACCTTCAATCATGACCAACAATCATCCTAGTGCGATCAATTGCATTGAATTGGGTCAAACCAAATCAAACCTAGCCTTTGACTAAGTCAACATTTAACCCAAATGAAATCCAAACTAGTCAAAATCCACCAAATTCCAAATTGATTAAAACCATTGACTCAAACTCATTCATAATCAATGATTGAACATGACCAAACCATTAATTGAGTCAAACCAAGTCCAATGGCTATTTGACCTAAGTTGACCCAAAATTGTCCTAAAAGGTTAAAATAGGTCAAATATTGATTTGATCCAAATTGATTGCAACCAATAGCTAAATTTCATTCCAAATCACTTATTGAACTTGACCAAAGCCATAATTGAGCCCAAGTTGACCAATTGGTCAACTTGACCTAACCTAGCCCAAATTGACCTAAAGGGTCAAATTGACCAAAATTTAAATTAAATATAAATTAAACCAAACCAAAGCCTACAATCATTTTCAATTGACTAATTGAACTTGACTCAACACTTAACCCAACTCAATTTGGTCAAATTGGTCAAATTGTTCAAATTGATCGATTTCACCCATTTTGAACCTAAATGAGTCAAATCCAAACCTAGGCCAAACCAACTCAAACCAATTGAACCAAAACATCCCAAATCATCATATGAACCTAACCCAAGCCTTAGTTTGACTCAATTTGACCAATTAGCCAACCCAACCCAATATAGCCCAAATTGAACCCATTTGACCAATCTAAGCCAAACCACTCAAATCCAATTTATGGAACTTTGTGGGCTGATCTAACTCAACTTAAACTTACCCTAGGTCAGCTCAAAACCTCCCCAAAAGCCAAGTAGGCCCCATCTAAGGGGATTATCCATCAAACCATGGGATTTAACCTTCAAAATTGATGGATCCAAGCCAATTCAACTCTCCCATCCCCATGGTAGCCCCTTAGCACTCAATAGAACCTTCTCCTAACCCACCTAGCCTACCTAACCCACTCTAGGTTCGCCATGGACCTTTGAGAGGTGAGTTGACTCACCTCCAACACAAATTGAGCACCTCATGGATCCAAGCTTTGCAACCCTTGCACAATGGATCCATGGTAGCCTCCCATCACTTCTCCCATCCCTAGCATGACACCTGGACTTGATGGAGATAAGTCTGATGGTCGGACAATGGCAAACTAGCACAGATCATGCACACACCATTGTTTATCCTTCTCTATGGATTGAGGGATATACCCCCTCAATTCGAGCATGATTTGGAATGCATTCAAAAGCTTTGAGTCCCTAATTAATGTAAACAGTGGGGATAATATGGGAATTAATTAGGATCCCCTCTTCTAATGGTTTCCAAATGTCTTCTCTTAAAGGGTTTAATTAATATGCTTACTAACTCAAGTGCAATCCATTAATACTTTTATTTGTTTAATAACATAAAGTCATTAAAGGAATTATAATTTTCTTATTGGTGTAGAAAAATCATAAGAGCATTTATCTTAAATCTTATCCTTTTTTAATTTAATTCATTCTTAAGCTTGAGCCTAATTGCATTAGATCTCTTTAGGTGCATTGCAAATTTTATTTTTCCAAAGTATATCATTGAAGGCTCATGTATAGGTGATTAATTAAATTAAGAAAGCTTGGTAAGGGTGATCAAATTGATATAATTAATAGATTGAACTTAATTAATCTATAAAATATATTTAATTTTTTTCCTTTAACATATTAAATAACCATCATGGTATGGGGTGAATTCAAAGTATTATTTCTCCTCTTTAGGTTTCAACAAATTGATATTAAACTTAAACATTAAAGAAACTTTGATTAGATTCAAGGGATGTTTATCTAACTTGATTGTCCTTAGGTTCTAATGAAATCAAGTATGTTGTGTGGTGATATTCAATTACATTCTTTTAATTATCATAAGCATGCATGCATGTGCTTCATGTATTCATGTTTTAAAGTTAAGAGAATATGATTGCATTTAAATTGCATGAGTTAGACAAACATTATTATATGGTGTGTCTATTATCATTAGTAAATCTCAAATAATTTTGAAACTATATGTTAATTATGAATTAAATAATTTGATGCTTAAATCAATTCTTATTCTAAATAATTAATTATGTGAAAAATGAAATGTTCATTTACTTGTAATCAAAAGATGATAATTGATGTTTTATTCATATGTTTATACTTATCTATTCATGTATTTGAATTGGCAAGTATATAGTCGGGACATCCCGACAATAGAAAGCTTTAAGAAGCCCAAGGAGATCTTAAATAAAGGTATTAGATAATCTCAATTCTCTAGTTTAGCAATGGGACATACTTTCTTAAATTCCTTGTACATGTTTGCATTTGTTTAAATTGAGATGAAATCTCTTTTTCTATCAAATTCATGCATTGACATTTATTAAGTGTGCAAAAATATAGGTACATTGCATGTATCAATATGCTAAATCAAACATTAAAGAAACTACAAAAGAATGAATGTGGATGTTATTGATAATGAAAGAAAGTAGTGAAGTATTATTCATGTGATGGTGAGTTAATTTCATTGGTCTTAAGATGCCTTTCATGTTTGAATAAGATTCATTAAGACTAATCTAAACTTAGGCTAAAATAAAATTCATAAATAGTCTATTAAGAAAGTTAAAATAATAATGATCTATCTTTAGAAATCAACTTAGGTTGGGGATGAAAGAGTTAAGTCTCTTTCTTCTCTTCATAATGATTAGATCTTAAGTAAGAAGTGAACAAAAAAATGCATAAGTTAGAACTCAATCAAGCTACTGAAAGACTTAAAGTGAAATTACCCTTAATGGGTAATTTAAACAATACTAAACTTTAGAAAATCCTAATTCTAAAGCCCAATCAAGACATACCATACTAAGCCCTAGCACATACATTAGAATACTTGGTCATCGATCCTAGTATTAGGTTAGGCTAGTGTATGTTGTGGTGATATATTTTATTTTGTGAATTAATATTTTAGATTGAATGTTATTCATTATTATCCTAATGATATTTTATGGAGGGGATTATGCTTGAGGGACCATTGTGATAATAAATAAATATAAAAATGCTTTTTCTTGCAAGTGTTATTTATGTCCCTAAGAATAATCCAATTAGGGCAGGTGAGCTTGGTTATCCAAGTGTGGGATGCTAAGTCTAAATATATAAAATTTAAGTGCTTAGTTTGTATCTTTGTTTAGCTAATATCTATTTTGTATGTGTAGTTAGATTTTATTTTTCATAAAGATGTAATTTTTGTAATAGGATTAGGGTTAGTGCTATGGGGTTTATAATGAGTAGTGGTTAGAAGGCAAAGACCTAGGAGGCCACGGCAAGCAAGCTAATCAAAGATAAGAATTGAAGACCCCATAGCATTTGTTTCATTTGTAAGATTTAATTATAATTCATACTGTATAAGGGTCGAGCTTGGCTACCCAACTCTTTTTTCCTTTTTTGAGGTGTACGACAGTACCCGACAGTACCGACCTTTTTATTATTTTATAAAATCTAAATGTTTGATTGTTATGTTTATATTGTGCAATAGAAATGGCATATTTTTCATAGGTTTCTTAAAGTGTGTATGTTTGATGTGTGGCCTGGATGTGGTAGGCACTTTAGAATAAAATTAAATTTTCTATCCTCATTAAATAACTTATAATTAAATTCTAATACAACTCACAACCTCACTTTAAAGCCAAGGTATATAAACAAGATAATGAAAGATTTAAAAAAACCCCTTAGCTGAATGGTTGTATGCTATAACAACATGCATTTCATATTATTTCATTTATGAATATAGAGGATCTCCACTCTTTCATGATAAAAGATAAGCTTGACCTTCGAGAGCAGTACTTTATAGTGGAGAACACATCTTCTAGTTGATTTAGCCCATAACTAAATTTTATCATGCATGTAGACATAATTGTCCCAAGCCTTGGTCCAAGATAAATGTGTCAAAATGATCCAAAAGCTTGTAAATTTTTAACATTAGTCTAAGTCATGTCTGCATACCAAATATTACCTAGTCTCTTAGGGAGTGAGTTTAGGATTCTAGTTTCCTTCCTAATTAAATAATAGCCTAACTATCTTGCATCTTCATAAGGCAGGTCTACATGGTTTTAAAGCATAGAAGGTGTTAACTAGCAGCCCCTCCAGGCGATTGTAAGTTCAGAAGAGTCGAGATGTATTCATTCTCACTTGTGAAAGCTAACCACTATATCTTATTCTCCGCGATTAGACTTAGGTCATGCTTTTAGTTTGTGCTAAAGAATTTTAGACTTAAGTTCTGAGGCTACTTATTTCTCTCTTACTATGAGCATAAGTCCTCACCTCTTAGGCATTTTCATAATCTTGTGTTGTTGGAATCTAAGTCATAGCATTCTAATAAAATTTCAACTCAAATAAATAATTTTCTCTCTTTAAAAAATGTAAAGTCTCACTATAGAGTAGATTGAAGCACTCACTAGGCTTCTTAATATCATGTGTGCTTACTACTTATTTTCCTTTGAAATTGGTGAAGAAGTCTTTCTATTTGAACAATCTCATTTGATTTCTAATAATAATCAATCCTTTGATAGTCTAGCCTTAAAATCTTTGGAGATATTTATTGACAATTTTAATTGAGTGTTCTTAGGAAACTTCCATTTCCTATGATATAATTAACTATGGGGGCTTGCTTCCATATGGAACTAAAGAAATCTGGCTTAAAATAAACCCTGCTATACTTTATCCATATAAAGTGGGGAAAGGTCTCTAGTATTTATGAAGACTCATCAACTTTGGGAGTCCTTATTGGGTGATTGAGTCCATTATAGGATGATGTCTCTATTTTTGAGGTAGTACATCATACCTTAATGTCACGCTTGACCACTTCAATAAGTACCCCCTAAGATCTGTGTGGTGTCCCAATGACTCAAAATAAAAACACCATAGTATGCTTTCAATTTTCTTTTCTAAAATTGTCTTGATTTGACAATATTCAAATAAGTTATCCATAATGTAGATAATCTTATGCATGAAAGGTTTTTGATTTTGAAATAAATTATGGGTAATAGGAACCCATTTTCAAGATAAAGATTTATCCTAGTTTGAAGATTTAACACATGCAGATTTATCATTTCTTTCTCTTCTTCTTTATCTTTTTTTTAACTCTTCTTGTGATGATGTTAGCCACCCAAGAAGAATGTTTTCTTCTCATGTAAGGCTATCATTGACTAACATTTAATCTAGCAACATCTTGATTTTCTTTTGAAGTTTAATTGTACACATTGAGGGACTTAGTTTATTGAAATGGCTTCAAGTCTGAGCTTATAAATTGCTATATATGAAAACTATTTTATTTCCAAATAAAGTAGTCTTTAAACTCTAGGAATAGTTTGATTAAGTCATCAATATCTGACTCATCAAAAGTTAGATCATTGATATTAGTTGTAGACCAACTTCTATTTTTAAATTTAGTTCTCTTAACTTGTCAATTATGGATTTAAGCTTCTCTTCAAATTTTAGGGGTGCATTATGAACATGAAGGCAATATAGATCTTCAGAAATAGCTAAACATTATTCATTTAATATGTTAAAGTGGCTTTCAAGAGAAAGTTAGGACCCTAACTATTTAATAATTCTCACTTTACAATAGCTCTACAGTACTAAATCTCAAACCAACTGTTAGTTTCAATTTCTAGAATGCTTCATAACTTTTCTTGCTTATGGCTCTTATCTATAGGCCGATTGTAATGAGATCAAATTATACTCAAATGAATCTTTGATAGACAAAGGATTAAGGATTCTTGGAAAAGAAAATTCATTATCTCTTTAGCATTTATATTTTTGAAGTTTACACCTATTCTAAAGATGAAGGTGCAAAAATTGAAGCAAAGGGCAACTTTTGACTTCTAGCACTACCATCTTTTTTTGATATAGAAGTGTTTAGAGTTAAAGTACCCACATACTCCAAAATTTAAGACTTCATCTTTTAGCTCTTGGATTTAGTCCTTCCATCCTTTCTATTTTTCTTTCTCTCTTTCTTTCATCATTCATTCTTTCTTACTTTCTTTTCTCAACATTTCAATAGCATTTCAGGTTTTTGTAAAATGTTACATTTGATATTTTTCATAGATACAACATTTGCTAGGACACTGGATGCATTAAACTCTATGTCTGAATAAAACATTTGATACAACATTTTACATACTTAATTCTTTTCTTATTTTGAGTAATCACATTACATAGTAAGACATTTCCTGATTCTTTGACTAATTACCAAATTTGGTAAGGCACTAAACAAAATTTAAACTTGTTTTTCTTTTTTCCTTCTTTTTTGTAGTGCCTTAATTTTACAAGACTAATAAAAAAGGACATTCTTGAGGACTCTAATTTCATGAATACTAAATGAATATGATTTTTCTTTCACAATGATGATTATTTTCTCCTTCTTTTATTTTCATTATTTCCATTCTTTTTTTATTTAGGCTGGATAGGATCATCCAAGAGCATTAAAGATGTTTCTGAATTCCTAGATTTTTATTTCAATGTTTGAATTATCATCTTCAATCAACAATGTGAATGGGATTTAAGTTTTTCTTGAGTCTTTTCTTTTCTTGAACTTTCATTGAGTCTTTTATTTTCTTGATTGAATCAACATGACACCATTTCTTGATTAAATTAGAAGTGGGCCTGTTTATATTCACTTTCTTGTTTGTTTACTATTAATGTTGACCGATGCACCCAAATCAACAAACATTCAAAATATTTCTTAGTATTTTCCACATTGACTGAGATATTGATTATATTTAGTAGTTCCTAATAGTATATCTTCATTATAGAAGATAACCTTAGGATCTTTTTATAGTGGAATGCCACATCAAAAAATTGCTAATAATTAAGGAAGGCAATTTACAGAATTGCATAATGCCTTGATTAATAATCATTTTCATCTTCATTTTCAATCATTTTATTTCATTTTCATTTTCATTTTTATAGAACATTATGATGCTCAATTTTTCAAGCAACTTCTCCAAGATGGGAAAAAACACCTCAACTAAAATTTTAAGATAAATGGAATTTTGTTCTTCTTTTTGTTTATGAATTGTGTGCATTTTTTTTTTAGTGTCATTAGAGGCAATTTGACTTTATCATTTTGAATTTAATTTCAATAATTTTTCTTTAAAATAAAGGGTGGGAAGTCTAGCTCTATCCTCAATAGGTCAATAGGCCCTATGATGTCGATACCCCTAACTCTCAAAGGGTCAAGAGACAATTGTCGGGTGTAGCACACTAGGAGGTTGATATAACACTACACCATGTATTTGGCCCTAATGACAATGGCGTGCAATTTCCATGTAGTCATTTAACATTGAAGGCCAATAATATCCATGTCTTTTAATTTGTAATTTCATTTTAGCATTGAATTGGTGAGCACCACACAATCCAGAATGAACTTCAATCACGATCTTATGGGCTTCTTATTTTTCTAAACAATGTAGTCACATTTGATCGAATGACCTATAGTACAACACAATATTAATCAAGGCATAAGACAAGGGTACATTTCTTAATTTAATTTGCTAATGATGTATCTTCAGGAAGCCTCCCCTTACTTAAATAGTCAATGAATGGTCGCCTCTAGTCACACTCTTCTTAAACTTCAACAAGGGTGGCTATCCTTTGCATATTTATTTTTTCTATCATGTAATCTAAATCTATAGGAGATAGAATCTGTTGATTTGGACTTCTATAGAAAAACATTCTTTTTCAACATGTAATTTCTTTGGCAAGCTTAACCAAAGCATCTACTTTGAATTATCTCAACAAGACATCCTATATAAGGTAACATATATGATTTTCTCATGTAGTTTTATTATATAGTAATAATAATTAAAGAGTTTTGGATGCAAAATATGATAAATTTTGCTCACTTGATTGATAATTAATCCCCAGAGATTTTTATATTTTTAATATCCATAAGGATTGCTAGTTCTAAATCATTTATAAAAGCCTCATATTCAACTTTGTTATTTGTGCAAGGCTCAAACAAATGATAAGAGTACCTCATCATTCTTTTGTCCAGGGTTATGAAAATCAATCCAATCCCTACCTTCCCTGTGATAGAAAAATTTAATTTTTTATTTTTCTTTGATGATGCAGTATCATCAAAATATAATTCCCAAGTGGCATTAGGTTCACATTCTGATGTGATGATCTATTCATCTATAAGATCATTATTTAAAGGTGAACTACTAGAAAAATAAGTCTACTACAACTTGACCTTTTACAACGCGAAGAGGAATAAAAGTGACTCAAACTACAATAAAATTATTGACCAATATGCTAGACATCCAGACAACGTCGAACAGGTCATAAGATATTGCAATGGAATCACCCCTAAAATTTACTTTATGAGAAAACATGTAATGCCTTAGTTTCTAAGCAATGAAAACTATAAAATTTTTCATTAATTTGGGCTTATAAAGCCCCAAGTGATTCAGCTATCAATTAATCAGAGATAAATTTTTCATATTTTCACACTGAGATATAGAAATATCACCATTAGAACCTAATCTTAAGTTCGTGTTTTTTAGAATTATTTTAGAAGGATTAAATTTTTTATTAATTTTTATTTATAGGATTTATCCTTAAAATTAATTAAGGATATCTATGAAATAACAATTATTTAATGGGAGAAAATTCCCATTAAAAAATTGATTTAAATTTATAAAGTTTAAATTTTTATTATTTCAACTTTATATGGAGAATCAAAATTTTCTTTGTTGCCCTCTCTTTTCTTTTATTGATTAGAACCAAAATTAAGATTTTATCATGTCACCTTTATTCACAATATATGTTCATCTTCCTCTTTTGCTTCTCTCCTAAACTCTTAATGATTCAAGATTTTTAGAGGGTCTAAAAGAGGATTATCTCCAAGTCACTCCCTAGAATTGGCTAATCAACGCAAACAATTGATTTTAAAAAATTATAGTGGAAGTATGGAGATGAATCATAAAATAATTAAGATTGAAGCTAAATTACCTTTATATATATGAAAATTGCCTTCTATAATGGTAGAAGGCTTCACATTTAATATCTTCAATTGACCACTACCTAAGGTCAATAAGGCATTCTTTTGGGATCATTTCTCATACTTATCCCTCTTTTATAATTATCTTTTAAGTTGACTCTTCCCTTTTTTTAAATTGTAACTCAAGCTTTAATTTTGGTGGTAAGAGGCAATAGTTAAAACTATGCCCACTTCCTTTGATTTCATGAATTTTCTCAAGATTCAAAAAAAGACTCCTTCATTTCAATATACACTCTCTGATGTTTATTATCTTCGAATGTATAAGAACAAAAGGGTATGGATTTAAGGACTCTGCCCTGATTCTCTTTAGCTTTTGTATAAAACCAAAATAAAATCAAGGACATATATAACTTTGAAATTTATTTATTTTAATATAGAAATGATTTTTAAAATTTTTAATATAATATTTCTTTTCCATTGTGGAATGATATCGAATCTGTTTTGACTAGAATTAGGTCTAATAGAAATGACTTTATTTTCATTTTGTTTTTAGTTTTAAAGGGATTAGTTCTAAAACCTAGTCATTTAACTATGATAAACGAAGAGTTCTAAATCCTAAGTTAAGGATGTTGTATGAGCTCTACCAAGGATGAAATGCAGAGGCATCCAATGAAAAGAAATGCAATCTTGACACAAGTACACTATTGATGTATAGAAATAAAAGCATATTTCTAAAGATGGAGAGAGGAACCATTCCCCAGCAAAGTCACCATAAAATATCTCTATGGGAAAAAATTGTCACACCACAAAAAATTTGAGAATTTCTTATTTGGATGATCAAAGTCGTCATTAAGAAATAAACATATTATCCCAAAAGATAAACATGTTATCTTAGAATGAATTTGATCATTTAATAAAAAAAAATCTTAAGGCTAATGGGTCTTTAATGTACTAGAGTTTTTCCCTTGAATTACATGAGGAGGTAGTGCAGGGTTTATTTTAAACTAGGTTCATGGTTCCCTATAAGGGAAAGCCCTTATAGTTAATTACTTCTTAGGAATGAGGAACTCTACCAAAGAATACTCTCGATTGAAGAAATAGACATTTATTCTTATAGATTTCTAAGCTAATTTCAAAGAAAAATTATAATTTAGAATTTCAAAAGGGAACACTACAAAGTGGAAAAATTCTTTTGGAAGCCAAAAGGTATAGAGTAGGAAATGTCCATATATATTGGGATGCCTAGTAGACATTTCAACTATCCTATTAATGGGATTTAGATTTTGGAATTTAAATTAAATTTTAAGTTAAAATTGTATTAGAAATCTATGACTTATATTCTAATAGCACATGACTATAGAAATGCCTATGGTTGAAGACTTATCCCAGTAAGATGCTTCAGCTATAATTACTTTTAACACAAGTTAGATGCTCGACCTAGTTTCACTTTTGGAAATTATTAGCTCCTTCTCTCACTTGAGAAAGGAAACATATCCCTGACTCTTCTGAACTCATAACCTGCCTAGAATGGTTGTTAGCTAACACTACCTAAGAAAATTTTAAATCCATGATGTCAAGTCTAATGTATGCAAGATGGCTAGGTTATTGCATTTTTAGAAAATAATTTAAGAACCTAGACCTACTCCCTAGTCCCTAAGATCATGTTTGGGTATGAAATGATCCAAACAAATGCAAAATTTTTTTAGCTTTTAGATATTTTGACTCATGATTCATTAAGGCTTTAGGGTATAAATTTTATGCCTAAATGACATGCAATTAGAAGTAGTCATTGGCCAAATCAAGAAGAGAAGCCAGACTTCCCCAGGAAGGCGGTCATGCTCAAAGGTTAGATGCCCCTCATGTGAAATGGGTGAAGCACCCAATTCAAGAATTTAGAATAATATGCTAGCATGGTTCACAAAAGCTAATTATTTTTAGTTGATTTTAAGTTATTCTTAGGACTTTAATTAACATGAGAAGTTTTGAAATTTTTTATTTTTATTTTGGCTGTTTAGATTTAGGTTGGGTAGAAAATTTAATTTTTCTAAGAGCCTAACATCCAAGCAATCATCACAGGTAACCTAGAAAAGTAGGTTGATTCTATTACAAACCCAAAGTAAGTCAAGTTAATTTAATTTAAAATAAAGGACAACGCAGGCGTGTACCGTTATATACTCTGAAAGAAAGAGAAAAATGTGCTGCCGAGTTCTGCCCTTATATAACCTAAGCTAGAACTACAAGTTTAAATATATGGGTCTTATTTCAATATTGTCTCTTTCTTAAGGGACCTCCATTGGGCTCACAGGGGACCACCATCTAGAAGAGTCAGCTCCTACTATTTCTAGATCCCATAAATCCTAGCCTAATTCTAAGCTCAAGTTACATTTTAAATTTCAAAAATAAAACTTATGCCCTACAAAACAAACATCAGGAAAATAAAAATAGCACACTAGTAGTTATATTTATAAACACAGGAGTTTAGCATTATTTACTTGCCAATCTCACCTGTCCTATTGGGCTATGCCAAGGGATTTATTTAGCACCTACAAGCAAATGATAATTTTTTAACTTATTACAGCAGACATTTTAGCACAGTCCTTTATGAAAGATAACATTAGTTCTAAAAGAACATCCTACCATGCAGTCTAATGGACAAATAATCCTAGATATCCAGTCTAAAATAATACGCCATAAAACAAAAAAAAAACATCACAGATCGACCTAACTTAAGTCTAAGGTCCATGACCTAATAATCTAGTATGTGAAGGAAATGGGTTTATGAGATAAGACTTTACTAGGCCCTTTAGATTCAAGTTTCAATTTAAGTTTTGAGTTTTTATAATTTTACCTTTGGATGGTTTCAATTCAAGTGATGTAATGATTTGTGATTATTGTTTTTTTTTAGTTCTTTTTTTTTTTGTTAAAATGAAGTTTAAGCTTTTAAGAATGAAGAATAAAATAGATTCCAATTGGGTGGAACCCATTCTATTAAACATCTTAAATCCTATAGAATGAAGCCTTCACCTAAGATGAAGATTCATTTTAAAGGTCTAATCTTAAGTATCTTAATTAATCTCTTTTGATTCATTTAAATGATTTATGTTTTGAGTTTAATTTTGATCAATGTTTTAATTTTGTCTTGGAATTTAATTCTTCTTTTCTTTTTCTTTTGATTTGATTATATATTTTTTGAGTTTGATTTAATTTCAATTTGATTTGACTTATTAGATTTGAATTGGTTTAATGTTAATTTTATTAATGTTTATGCTCGTTTAATTTGTATACATTTAGTTTGAATTATGTTAACCTAATACATTTAGGTTAATCTTTTGATTCATTCTTAGCTTGCATTGATTATGGATTAGGATCTCATTGATTGGTTGATCATGAATTTAATGGATTATTAAATTGTTTAATTATTATTATTATTTGCATTATTAAAATTTCATTAAATCCTAAGTTTGTAATTGATCAAATTCTTTGATTTAGAATATTAGAAAATTGTTCTTAGGTGTTCTCATATTGATGAAGATGTTTCAAGTAAATTTACAAATTTTTGTAATTTGTTGCAATTTTCTGATTTATTATTTCAAGCAAATATACCTAGAGATTAGAAATTCAATAACTTCCAATCTAGAGGTCAATTGATCTTAAAATTTTTATGGCAAGTGGGGTTCCTTGACAATTTGAGTTTCTTAAAGTTTCATTTTGATCAAATGTGTAATTTAAGATTAAATACTTTATTAAAACCTAAATTAAGCTTAATATAGAAGGAATTATTTATAATTTTTATATTTCTTAGATTCCTCTCTAAGAGATGCATCTAGGGAGGGTTAATTTAAATTTTTTTAAAATTTTGGTTGATTTGTTCTGATTTCCTAACTTCATTAAGTAATTGGATTAATTAATTCAATTAAATGTCAAATTAGATCATTTAATGATTGATTAGGTTTTAGTGAGTTTTAGTAGTGTTTTTTGGTTTATTATAGTTTTTTTATGATAATTTAAGGCGACTTTATCATTTTCCATAATTTTTTAATTTAATATTAATTTATTTCATTAAAATTAGGATTTGAGATTGGAAATTCAATATCTTTTGATTTACTTTGCAATAAATTATAAAAAATTTTCAGAGTTGTATTTTAACCTTAATTTCAATTCCCCAAAGTTTCATATTGATTGGATAAATGGTTTGTGCTTAAGTTGAGTTTGATTATTTTTATTTAAACCCAAAAATTATCTAATAAAAATTGGAATTTTGGGTTTAATAGATTCTTCTCACTAAGAGTTCATAGAGCCCTTAATTGTATTTTTTTTAGTTGAGTATTTTATTTTTCGTGATTATTTTGAATTTTCTATTAATTTTATTTAATTTTTAAAATAAAAAATTGGATTTTTTATTTTAAACAAACAACACCACGTTGCGCTCGATTTACACATGATAGCATCCAATTTGTCTAGTTGGATTCACGCGGATCTAGCTCAGATTATGGTGGGGGATGCGAGATTCATCCCAGCCATCCCATCTTTGATTGGATGGTCATAATCTCACGCACATTTTCCTTAAGGTGTTTAATCAAACTGTGTGACTAAATCAGGATCAACCATTCTTAACAAAAGAAATAGACAACTCAGATCGCTCTCCTATTCTCATTGACGAGAAGCAGACACTATCCATTGAATTTGGCTGATTTCCAGCAATTCAATGGAAATTTCAATGCAATTCTGATTGCAAAATGATCAAGGATCTATTTAGAATTGATCTATATGGTTTGATCTCCTTTGAGATCAAATTTCTTCACAAAGGACCAAATAAAATTACTTAAGGGGTTGGTTTAGGTCCATAATTCATCGACAATGATCCCCCACGGTTATCATGCTTTGATCACCTGCACTTCACTGAGTCAATGCCATGGTGAGGATTTCTTGGTTTGTCTCCCTTCCAAACACCGTGGAGACTAACTCTTGGTTATTTTCCATCGGATTTGATGGTTTTCTAGCTCGTTGATTGCGACATACTTCGGGAAGGGTTTGTTTGAGGTCGCCTTCATCCATGCAATGTGTAAGGAAGGCCAATTGGGCATGAGAAATCCCCTATCTTCTTTGCCATAGATGGCGGAGAGCTTCCTTCATCTATGCTACCAACTTTGGCCAATCTCCAGCCTGCAGGTGGTGAGAGGCTTGGGTAAGGTTCAACTTGGTTTCCTTTCATCCTGTGAATGTTTTGGAGTAAAATATTAGAAAAATGATGCCTTTGTCCCCTTCTTCCATGCATGGTGAGCCATGTATGTAAGACTTTAGTGGAATCCATCCATGGCAAGGATCTCCAAAGGGTTGGTTGGGTTCCTATTGACCTTAGGAGTGTATTGGAATAAAATCCTTAAGGAGAGGAAGCCTCCTCCTCTCTTTTCTCACTTTGGTTGTGAGCCTCTCTTTTTTTCTATGGAGAATCTATGGCTTTCTTTTTTCATGGAAGAAGCCAAGTCCTTCTTCTCTATGGTGATGGCTCCTTGATTTAAAACCTTAGAAACATCTTCCTAGAGGTGGTCAAGTAATTGGAGAAAATTGAAGGCAATTAGAATGATGAGAACTAAAGAACTCAGCTTAAAATAAACCCCTACTTTACTTTATTCAAGTGAAGTACGGAAAAAATCTTTGGTATATTTTGACTCATCTACCTTAAGAATACTTATTAAGTGATTGAGTCTATCATGTGGTGATGTTTCTGTCTTTCAAGATAGTACATCATTTCTTAATATCGTACTCAATCATTTTATTATGTATCTCCTGAGATCTGCATGATATTCTTACTATTGATCTCATTTTTGGATAAGATTAATATTATCTCTAATTTTAGTAATTAGGACACCTAATCTTAGAATAAGAGTTTCTTAATTAGGCACTTAGGATACTACACTTAATGACTAGGTGTATAAATAAATTAGAATCAAAGAACACTTTGAATAAACTACAAATTTAAAATAAACAAAAAATTAAATTTGAAATTAAAACTAAATTGAAAAGTAAATCAAACTCAATATCTTAATCTTTGGGTTATCCTAGTGAACCACTCTAAGATCTAACCTAACCAAATTGAACTAGGTGAGCCTAAAGTACACAAATTTAATAAAATTTAACACAAACATGAATCAAATAATTGAAATCTAAATCCAATTGAGTTTAAACTAAGGTAATGCAGGTGGTTAACCTAATTAACCTATTTAAAGCTCAAAATCACCTAAACATAAAAAAATTCAAATAAAATCAAAATAAATTAAAATTAAATCAAACAAAAAGTATAGAATCAATCCATAAACATAAATGAACCCAAAAAATCTAAACAATATTCTAGATGATCAATCATGTCACTTCACCTAAGGTTGACCTATATGGGCCCCACCAAGTTAAGGTTAATTCACCAAAATTTGGCCAAATTAAATCATTCTAAGGACTTATAATCATCAAATGAGCATGTTTAAATATTAATCTAAAGAAATTTAAATCCAATAAGGTTTCAAATGGGTTAATTAGATCATTTGATCTAAATAAATCAAAATGAATCTTATTGAACTTAAATTGAAATTAATTCAAATTAAATATCCAAAACTACTTGAAAATCTTAATTAAACATAATTCAATTAATCATTAGTTTTAATTTGACCAATTTGATCATTTGACCCAAAGTAAAATATTTCTGACCCATTAAGCCAAATTTGGGTTAATTGAGTCAAAATCAAAATCAAAATCAACTTTAAACTTAATCATATTAATCACTTAATAAAATATGATTGGAGTCTAAACACACTTTGATTAAGTCAAATTGGTCATTTGACTCAATTGAACCCCAAATTAACTCACTTTGATCCAAATGGGCCAATTTGGGTTAAAATTAAAAAAAAAATCTAACTTAAATTAAATGAAATCAATTATCCAAAATCATCATAAATGACCAATTAAATATGATTAAATTTAAATTAAAACCTTAAGATGGCCTAATAGGCTAGGAGATCCAACTTGACCCATTTAAGTCAAATGAGTTAAACTAGCTTAAATCACACCAAACTTCCATATGAGATGGATCAATTGATCTATAAATCATTTAAAAAATAAATAATAATAATTATAACCCAAGGCTAAAGCCAATCAGTAGTAAAACTAACTCAAATCAATTGAATCAAAATTAAACCCAAATGGCATGAATTTAAACACTTAAACCAAATCCAATCCAAATAGACTTAACCTAACTCTTAGTCCACATTAGATGGCTTGACTTGGACAATCAATTATCCATTTAAAGAAGGGGATGTGAGGTAGAATCATAAGAGGTGAGGTGGAGCCATGGGAGAATAAATTTGAAAACCTATACACATGAATCCAAACACTTTCATCTCCTTCACCTTCAATGACCCATTTGGCATATAACTTAAATAAGGGATAGCAATAATCAAATGCCCATAGGGTGATGAGGTGGCCATGGGAGGAGCAAGGTGGAACCCATGGAAACCAAGCATGGCCAACCCACCTTATCCCTCCAAATCTCACCATGCTTGATGCCTCACTCCTTAAGGGATTTGAACTTTTGCTTTAACCATCTCATCAACTTCTCTGCCATCATTGTACTATAATTATAATGGCCAGTTGTCCTTTGCCATATTCAAAATCAGCAAACCTCACGAACAACTATAAAAACACTATAGAAAGCTGAAGTATGGACTTTGGCTGACTCCATCACCTTCCTTAAGTGAAATCGTGCAAGAACGAACCTTCCCCCCTCCTCCCAAGCCTCTATGATCATCCCAACACCAACTCCAATGAGTGGCAGCAGATGTTCATCTCTACACCAATTCAGAGGGAGACAAAGAACGATTCCTTCTCCAAAAGTTTGCCCAACCTCCTTGAGTGTTTTCGAAACCCAATGCACCGCTGAGACCCAACACTAGCAAGGTATGGCCGAAACCAACTCAACTTTAAAATCATATTAGTTATTTGTGAAGCAAATTTAGTTTTAGGAATGATCAAGCCATATAGATCTTTTTGAAATCACCCATTGATCATTTTGTAATCAAAATCTCATTATTTCACCATGTAGATCACCAGCGATTAGCCCTAAAAAATCCAACGACGATCAATCACCGATGAGGATGAAGGAGATGGAATCATAGCCATAAATTCCTTCTATTTGGAATGAATGGCTATGATTTAGTTGAACTGATTGATTGAATCCCTGAAGAAAACCATAGGTTGATCCTAGGGTGTCTGATCTTTGATCAAACGGTCCAAAAAAATTTGTATCCCCACCACCAATTTAACATGGGATCCAAGTGGATTCTGTGTGGCCCAATTACATAGCGCCACATATAAAATGGCGTCGCATCAATGCCACGTGGTGCTGACTAGGTTTAAGTGATAAAATCCGATTTCATAATTTAAATAATGCAAAAAATATCAAAAAATTAAAAAATTCATAGAAAATAAAATATACAACCAAAAAAATGCAAATAAGGACTCTATGGATTCATATTAGTAAGAGGAATCCTTTAAGCCTAAAATCCCTAATTTTTGTTGCTTAATTTTAGATTAATTTGGGTTTAATTAAAATTAATTAAACTTTAATTAAGCCTAAATTATCTATCCAATTAACCTAAGATTTTAGGGAAGTAAATTGAAGTTAAAACACACATTAGGTAAAATTCTTATGATTTATTGATGATAGAATCAAAAGATACAAAATTTTTAATCTCAGAATTTCAATTTAATGAAATAAATTAATAACAAATTAAAAAATTAAGAAAAATCATGGAATAAACTTGAAATATCATAATACACATCACTGAACTTAAGAAAAGTATTAAACCTCACTAAAACTCATTAATCCTCAAAATGACTTAATTAGATAATTAAATTAATTAATTAATTCATTTAATTGATCTAATCTTTAAAAATTCATAACAAATCCACCAAGAATCTAAAAATTTCAAATAAACCCTCTCTAGATTCATTTACCATAGAGGAATTAAGAAAAATTAAAAGTCTAAAATAAATCCCAACAATATAGGCTTAATTTAAGTTTTATTTAAATTATTAAAATTATTAAAATCTTAATTAGTCTTAAAATACATATCTGATCAAGGTGAAACTTTACGAAAATGAAATTGGCAAAGAACCCCAATTACCAAAAAAAATCAAAACTAAATGATTTCTGAATTTGAAGTTATTAAAATTTCAAGCTCTAGGTTAATTTAAATCAAAAAAATAAATAAACAAATTGTATAAATTATGAAAATTAATGGAATTAGCTCAAAATATTTTAAATGACATTAGAGAACCTTATGAAAAATTCTTAACCCTTTAAAGTTAAATAATATAATTAATTATACATTTAGAGTTTATGGAATAACTAAGTGAAATTAATCAAACCCTAGATTATAATGAGTTAAATAATTAATTAAAAATTAAAAATCAAAATTCATCAATCTCTGAATTCCATGTTTATAAAAAAATCTATTAAAATTGAAATCATCTTAAATTCATTTAATATTAAGTGAAAGATATTAATTATAAATAAATATAAATAATTAATTAAATCATCTAATTTAAATAACCTAGAGGCTTAAGATGGCCTCGGTTAGGTTTGGGACCTAAGTAGTTTATTCCTTTAGGTTTCTTAGGCTAAAGTAAATAAATAAGTATTAAGAAAAAAAATTCCATCAAAAGAAATTTAATTAAATAATAAACCTTCATAATAACTTTACTAATTAATTAAACAACATAAATCACATAAACTTTAATTAAAATTAATAAGATAAAACTTAAAAGAAGAAATTAAACACTAATTAAATTATAAAAATCAATTTAAATTAAATTGAAACCTAATTAACTTAAAGAAAACAATCAAGATACATAATATGAAATAAATTCAACAAATTTCATAAGCATAAAATCTTAATTAAATCAAAAGAACATCAATTAAATTAAATTAAATTCAACTCAAATGAAGCCTTCAAATAAATTCAAAAGGGTTAATTAAGATCTTCATCTTAGGAAGAAAACTCCCTTCTACTAGGATTAGGATGTTGAGTGGAATGGGTTCTACCCTAAGCAGAATTTATTTTATTATTCATTCTTTAAAACTTAAATTTAACATTAGCACAAAAATAAATCCCCAATTAAAATGAAATCTAAAATCAATTAATTTGTTTGAATTTAAACTATCCAAGGGTAAAATTGAACAAACCATAAACTTAAATTAAAATTTAAACTTAAACGACCTAGTACAATCATACCACATAAAGCTTTTCTTTCAAACACTAGATTGTTAGGTCACTGACCCTAGATATAGGTTAGGCCGATGAAATGTAATGTTTTGTGATGTGAAATAATATTTTTCTTATTTTATGGTGTAATATTATTGACTAGATGGTTAAGAATTATTTGCTCAGTAGTCTAGATATTATGACGATCTTTTTAGGCTAACATTGTCTTTTGTAGGAGCTATGCTTAAAGAGATTGTTGTAATAAAATAAATATTAGTTGCTTGTAGGTTGTACTTAAATCCCTAAGCATAGCCCAATAGGATATGTGGACTTGGCAACCATTAGTGCTAAGCTCGTATGTTTGAAATATAAACTATTATTGTGTTGTATCTATTTCCTAACATCTATTTTATAGAACTTAAGAATTCATTTTAAATTTCAAAATATAACTTGAGCATAGAATTAGGTTAGGATCTATGGGGTCTAGGAATAGCATGAGCTGACTTTACCGGCTGGTGGTCCTCTGTGATGCCAATTGAAGTCTTTGAAGAAGGTGACGATCCTAATGAAAATCCCCCATAGATCAAGCCTTTTTAGTTCTAGGCTAGCCTATATAAAGACAGGGCTCGGTTGTATGCTTTTCTTTTCTTCTACGGTGTATAGCGATACCCGATTACATTGTCCTATTTAATTAATCTAATTTAGCTTTATTTATTTTTCGGTGCTCAATAAAATTACATACTTTTTTTAGGTTTCTTTATGTGATGAAAAGCTTGTAAATGTTAGACTCTTAAAAAAACTAAATTTTCTACCCCATTAAAATAAAATAACTTAAATATAAAAGAAATTCATAACCTCGTAATAAAAAAAGATCTATGCATAACTTAAAAGCAACTAAAAATAATTAGATTTTGTAAACCATGTGAGCATATTGTTCATCATTCTTGAATATAGCGCTTCACCCATTACACATAATGGGCATATGACCTGTGAAGTTGACCACTCTTCTTTGAGAAGTGTGTCTTCTTGTATTGATTTGTCACATGATCATTTTCTAACTGTATCTCATTATAGGCGTGAAATTGCATAACTAAACTATACCAATAAAATTGTGAGTCAAAATATATAAAATATGAAATTAATACATTAGTTAGGTTCATAACATACCAATCATGATCCTATGATTTAGATATTGAGTTTAGGTTTTTAGCCTTTTTTGTAAAATATAATAGCCTAGCCACCTTGCATCCAAAAGACTAGAATCATAGATTTAAAATTGCTTAGGTGGTTTTAGTTTGGAACTCTTCCAAATAGGTAGTAAGCTTAGGAAAGACAGAGATAGGTTCATTTTCTCAAATTAGAAAAAACCCAATAATTTTATTAAGATAAGCTTTGAAATCCATAGAGATAAAGGTCAATTTTTTTAATTGAGAGTATTCTTAGGAGGAATTCTCTTTCTTTTAAGATGTAATTAACTATAGGGTCTTGCCCTTATAGGGAACTATGAACCCTATAATAAATAAACCTTGTTCCACTTTTTCATGTAGTTCAAGAGAAAAAATTTGGAATATCGAAGACTCATTAGCATTAGGAGTCCTTATTAAGTAATTGAATTCATTATAGGGTGATATATTTTTTTCAAGAAAATATATTTATCCCTTAATGACATATTTGATTACCTAAGTAAGTACCCCAAATCTATGTGGTGTCATAAATTTTTTCTACTCCTACGACCCTAAATACAAACACCGCAAATTTTTTCAGGGACACTAATTGAAAAAGTTCTTCTTTCCATATTCAGTAGTTACTTATTGTCTCTGAACATTAGTAGTATACTTATGTTTTTCATAGGTCTAAGACAACCTTTATTTTCATTGGATTTTTTGCCCATTCATCCTTGGACAAGTGTTTCCAACATCTCTTTGGTTCTAGAACCTCTCTCAAGTAGGTTCTAGAACCCCTATTGGATCCCCAATAGATGGAGTAAAACCAAATTCAATTATACAACTCTCCAAATAAAATTCTCAAGTCATTGAACCTATTGTCACACCTAAATTTGAAAAATTAGGTTCATTGATCTCTCCAAAAGTTATTGAGCCCACTTCATATTGAGTTTCAAGTTTAAAGCCTCTCCCTCCCAAATCAAAATCTCTCCAAATTATGAACACTATATAGCATAGCTAAATTTATTGGATGGAGGTTTACACTCAAAATTCAAAATGAATTAAAGTTCCAACAATCAATTAACCCTTTTCCCTTCTTCAAATAAAAACAAAGGCACCAAGCTCCCCATCAACAAGCAACAACAATAATAGCAAGCATGTCATCTGGAAAGCTCATATTTTTTTATTTATTTTTTATTTTATTTTTATTTTTTTGCTTCTGGTGTGGATTTGGCTACTCACATCTACCCTTATCATTAAGTTTGGTTTGGGTTTTGAGAATTTTAAGATCACCTATGACAGTCTAGCCCTTAGCACCATCACCAAGGAGGAGGTGGCTAACACAAAGGCACTTCTTCAATTTGACCTGTAGTCTAACATTGGGTTTCTATCTTTGAAGAGGAAAGCTAAAGGTTCCCTTATCATGAATTTCAGGTGTATCCACCACTAAGGAAAATAAGACTAGCGCCAACGATAGCCCCGACCTCCCAAGGGAAGGCAGTACTTCCATCAAAGGTTGTCATATCTACATTCGAGTCGATTCTAGCTCTCGTTGCGTCCCTTTGACTAAGATTCAATGTCACAATAAGAATCGCAAGCTAAAGAGATACTACGAAAAGATGTTTAGGGAGGTTGAGTCTGCATCCCATGTGGCTGAGGATGATTCCCCCCATGAGACCTCTCACCTCTTTAGTGGTGGTAGGTTTTACCCACTTTCAGTTGTAAAGAGAGAGGATGATGTCAGGAAGATAGCTGCATCACCCCCACGATCTATGAAGTATGAGACACCGACTAGAGAGACAGGAAAATCTTATGCTGGTTTGAGGTCTGTGCTTAGGAGAGTAGAGAGAGCCAACGAATGCTAATAGTCTGCCTTAAAACATGATATGAGACAAGTCATCCTTAGGAGTGTTAGGGACTAGAGCCATCGAGAGAGGGCCACAAAGGTCAAAGTGGCAGCCCAAGTGGGCAAGAGAAATATGAGGAGGTTTTCCAGACAATTGTGGCCATCAACATTAGTAGATCACTATCCCAATCAATGAGTTAACAAAGATGATCATTTAGCCAGCATAATTTTCATCAGTTTTAATTAGAGGAGGATATCCTTGGTAGGTGCCACCACCACCGCATCGCTCAACTCACCGTCCACCATCACCCATCCATCTCTCACAACCAAGTCCCCACCAAATACCACAAGTCTATATTAAAAGGGAAATCCTCACCCTTGGTGATCCATCTACAACCCAAGGTCATACTTTATCTTCTCACACTAATGGTGTGAGGTTGTGCTCCCCTATTTGGCCTCCAATATCATAAGTGGAAAGAAGGAGTGGTAGCCCAAGAGTGTTGCCATTGCTTCACCAACCCAGCAGGGTGAGGAGAAGGAGGAGAAAAAGAAGGATGAGGGAGAGGCCCACATGTTAGTGGAGCTCGTTATGGTTAGTACATCATCAACCTAGGATGTCTAGTGCATTCCTTTTATAGAAGTTTACATAATAAAGGATCGTCACCTTAGATATGTCCCTATTTATGATAAGAACATAGATGGTTGTTATTTTAAGGAGATCCTAGTAGAGTATAAGGTAACGATCAAGGACATGGAAAGGGAAGGGTGTAATGAGAAGAGGGTCAGCTTTGACATGGAAGCTGGATAATTTTCTGTATGATGTGGTAGGGGTCCACATGGTAGAGATTAGGAGCTTTCCCATAAAGAGTAACATCACAGCACTGATGTTCAAGAAATAGTAGTTGAGGAAGGTGAGACACTGAACTCAATTTCATGCCTTTTGCATTAGCTTAAACTAAAGGATGGTCAGATCAATCAAATAGAGAGGAAAATGAAGAAGTTAATGTCAATAGTATTAGCTCTTCAAGGTCATATACCAGAACCTCAGAATACCCATATGGAGATAGTACTCTGAGTTGGTGCATACCTTAGATCGTTAGAAGAACATCACTCCATTAGAAGAGGATATCGCACTATATAAGAAGGTTACAAATAATATAGTTGTCCAAGAAAGGGACATAAAATAGATGGTGGAACAACAAGTGAAGAAAGCAATCAATCAAAAAGGTCTCATTAGTTCTAAGGGCTACTCTTGAATAATTCAATGTTATATAATATCTTAAGGATTTTGTGCTACCATCCTTCAAGGTATTTGATAACAGTGGAAACCCTAAGTAGCACATTGCATACTTTAGGGATAGTTGTTGGAATGTTGGTGGCAACAATGCCCTACTCTTTTGATAGTTCATCAATATCCTTTTGGAGTTGATTTTGATTAGTACACCTAATTGCCCAATAGTTCGGTGAAGTCCTTTGCAGAGCTAAAGGAGTTATTCATCAAGAGATTTGTAGGAGCTCAATAAAGGGTGACTATAGGGGACCTCATTGTAGAGAAATAAAAATCTAGTCCTTTGTTGATTATAATCTCAGGTGGTGTAACCTGAATATGAAATGTGAATTACAACTCCAAGAGCAGCACACCATTAAAATTATTCTCGAGAATATTCATGGCTTGTTTACTTTCATGCTTTAAGGCTTCACGATTAAAATATTTAAAAAATTAATTAACAAGCTGACTAACATACAAGAGAAATCCAAACAGTTATCCTTTTCAAACTAGTCATGCAAGCCTAAAGCTCAAAAGATGTTTAAGAAGAAGCTTGGGGGATATAATTCTACCTATATATTTTCTTTCTAACTTATTAATCTTCATACTTAGGCAGGTTCTTTGTGTAATTCCATATGCTAATAAAACTCTAACTATACTTTTTTTCTGTTACATTTTCATTTTTTTTCACAATGCTTTTAATATGTAGGTAGATATGCTTTTTGTTAGCATATGAGATTATATTATTTTCATGCCTTACAAATTAGAAGTTAATCATACCCTATACTTGTTATTAATAAAATGATTAGGTCCTTCCCACCTTGGCATGCCTTCATAATCATATTAATTGAAATCAGTGTGATGGTTTTTCATTGAACATAGTTAAGATGTTAAAAAATGTTATTTTTAATTTTTCATTAAACAAAACTTAATATGTTCCAGAAAGCTACCTCTAGATATTGTTAAGATGTGTTAGTTTTGTTGTGAATTAAGTAGATCAGTAATTGAATTTAGATCATCTAATGATGTTTAGAAAATACAATTAATCTCATTCTAGAATTTCACTATGATTTATTCGTTTCATTTTTGACTAATTAAGATCTACATATCATGCTATAGCAAACAAATCTTGATCTTTTTATGCAACTAAGTAATTTAGGGGTTGTTTGGTTGGCTGTATTTTCAGTGTAGAGTAATTAAACTTCAGGGTTTTGAATTTTTTGTCGTTTGGGTTGCTGTATTTAAAATGTAGTGTTTTTTTAGTGTATTTGGTATACACTCTAGTTCAAATCTAATGTATTTGAAATTCATTGAATTTGGTCAAATTCAAAATACACGGTTAGGTGTAAAGTGAAACCAACTAACTCAGTTGTCACTTGTGTATATTATTCTTAGATCACTTCGCCACAACCGCTAATCATTGGCCCCCACCACTACTAATGACAGTTATTGCTAGCCCTATTATTCACTTACTGTCCGACTCGTCAACCGCCATTTGACATTGCACCACCGCCATCGTTGACAATTTCCACTACTTGCACATGGCCACTCCGCTACCATTCCACTATTTCTTCCGACAATTATATTTTACTTTGCATTAATTTAAGTTTACAATAACAATAACAAGCCTTTTCCCACTAAGTGGGGTCGGCTACGTAAATCCATCGTCTTCATTGTGTCCTATTATGTGTCAAATTTGCACTTAATTCAAGTATACTAAGATCATTTTTTATACATCTTAACCAAATTTTTTTAGGTCTATCTTTACCTTTCTTAACATAATTAATGTATCTATTATAATTAGGTCATCGGACGGACGCTTTATGTAAACATCTAAGACGACTCTCTCTTAATCTTATTCGCTGAGCTACTCAACTTTTTTCGACATACTCATTTTATATTTTATCTCTAAGAGTAAAGCCACTCATCCACCTAAGCATTCTATCTCTGCAATACTTAACTTAGTCTTATGCTTCTTTTATTGGTCTGCATAAATCATTATAGGTCTTACCACCATCTTATAAAATTTCCCAAGTTTAAGCGATACTTTTCTATC
Source organism: Cymbidium sinense (assembly GCA_021442155.1). NCBI lineage: Eukaryota > Viridiplantae > Streptophyta > Magnoliopsida > Asparagales > Orchidaceae > Cymbidium > Cymbidium sinense. The sequence goes on from CM038216.1 coordinate 182,798,424, forward strand.
ACACAGTGATGCATTCCCCACTTCAACTTGAATTCTACTAGTAACATCTCCACCTATTTCACCATCATTTTGAAAAATAAATATAAATCTCTCTTCACTCGACTTTTAATGTCACAACACTACCTAGAACTTCTACAACTAAAATTACACTCCATATATTCAGTTTTAGATTTACTTAAATGAAAACCTTTAGACTCTAAGATTGATCTCCATAATTCAAGTTTCTCTTGGACTCCCTCTCTAGTCTTATCAACAAGAAGAATGTCATCAGCAAAAAGCATACACCAAGGTACATCTTCCTGTAAATGCTTAGTAATTAACAAGAAGAATGCATTAATTTAAGTTTAACCAAATAAAAAAATAAACTTCTACATTTATAGTGTTTTTAACCAACAAATTCTAAAATATTTCAAATATATTATTTTCTTTTACATTACATTCCTTTTTAACTGTATCTCTTTTTCTGCCAGCCAAATTGCCCCATAGTGCTTTTTAAGAATTTTGGCCAGCTTAGAAATAAATCAATTCTTTATCCATTTTTAATTTAATTTATTGTTGAAATGTTTTCCTTGTGCCATGGACAATTTAAGATGACAATGAGACTTGAATCTATTACGTTTCTCAAAATGTATATTATTAAGTTAAATGCATTTTGTTCACATTTATATACTAGGATGCAAAACTTCATGAGCATGCATATTGTTGTGTTCTTGCACACATGTTAATGTACTGACACTTACAAAAATTACATTCACTCTCTTAGTTTTTTTTTTTTTGCATGTGTATGCTTGTTTTGTTATGGTGCAAAAGTTATGTTAGGAATGTGCTGTTATTTTTTGGCTTTTAGTAGTTATAAGCAATTGTTTGAGCATGATTTGAGTTAGTTCTTATGATGATATGCATTTTATATTTTCTCTCATAGAATATTTAAGCACTTTTTCACTTACCCTTCAAGCGTACCAAAAACAAAATTGAAAAATTAGGTCATTAAATAAAAATTCACATTAATTTAAGGAATGGCTTTTTGTGCTTGTATTTTTGACTTTACATTGATTTGATGCATTTGTAAACTTGTTTTGTAGGAGGGAAAACTTTGCATCATGGATGTCCATATATATTTTGAGTTATGTTGGGTTTCTAGTATAATTTGTGAATCTTATAGTGTTGTTAATTTGCTTCATAACAAGGGGAAGTTTTGGGAAATCATAGTTCTAATACTTTGAAGGGAAATACTAAAAGGTTTCTATCATGTCAATTTCTGCTCAGACATCAAGTGACTCTGGAGGATTTTACTTTTCTCTCCAATTCTACTCCTTTTGTTTAGGATAAATTCCCTTTCTATTTTAAGCATCAGATATCAAGTTTTTTCATTGGGGCGTATACTAAAAATTAACTTGCTATAGTGAAAAGAAAAAAAAAACATGGAGGGGCCACCTTCTTATTGTCTTTTGTTTGTATTGCCTTGCATACCTATCATCAGAAAAAAATCTTTCTTTTAAGAAAAAGGAAAAAAAAAGTGGGGAACTAATGTAAGATGTCTTAGAATTCAAAATTTACTAATATAAAAATTAGATGAGATGGGTAAAAAAACACACAAAAATCTACAAGTCATAGCATTCAAACATTCAATTTTAAGTAAAAGTTGGTCAGTTTTGATACAAAATAATAATAAAAAAAAAACTATTTATTTCAAATGATACGTTGAAAGTTGCCAAATCTAAAATTCTTTAAGAATTTGAGAAAAAGGTATGAAATTCTTCAATGAACAAGATTCACATCCCAAAATAAAAACCAACATGTATAAAATTTAATAAACTTTCGGTCATACACATACCAATCACTAAAACACTTCATTAGACATAATAATGATAAAAACATGAAGTTGGTGATCCAAGCCTCCCATCGATACAATGATACTCATATCCTAGAAGTAGTCACCAAGATTTGTGGAATGCTTGAAAAATCCACATCTAGCAATACACACTAAAATTTATTTTAGTATTTGATGTTTAATTCTATGCTTTTGATGAGTATACAGTGCTATATTTTCATCATATTTGCTCAACTGAAAATTTCAACTATGTTTAATCGAGCATTTTATATTGGTGAATTAAGTTTGGTTGTAACTACTATGTTTTCTACAAATTAATCCATGAATCATCACAGATGGGTTTTCATGTTAATATATAAGGTACTTTTGATATCCATCATCAATATTGGGCATAATCTTATTGTTGTAATAGCATCAGGGAGAAGATGAATAGATTTTTTGATAAGGTCATTGGGTGTGAATTCCAAAGGATAGGATGGAAAGGGAAAGGAATAGGTAGTACTGGTAATGATTCATGAAATAGAGTCAAATCACATATTTAAGATATGGTTAAAACTATGTTTCCATGATTTTCAATTTTAGGCATTCTTTCTAATGCTCAGCAATCCCTTCCTTTCTTATAGTTAATTTGACAAAGGCCCTTTTGTAGCAAATCTTTCACAATTTAGACATATCATTATCTTATACCACATCTATTTTGTTCACATTAGTAATAAACTTATTTGTCTTTATTAACAATTAATTAACTGTTAATATTTTTATGCAGATCATGCATATTCTATATAAATGATTGTGCAAATTCACTTGTATGGACTAAATAAGAAGTTTAATGATATCAACAAGGTTTCTAGGTTGGTATCCTTTGAAAATTTCAATGAACTCATGCTTATAGATTTATTAACAAATGAATTATATGGAAACTCAATCATAATTTGTATCAAATTCTAACTAGATGCATGCTTTTCAATCAGGCAAACATAATATATCATTCAATCTTTTGTTAACTACATTAGTTTGTCTTTGTCTTGTATTTTATGGGTGATTGAAATATAAAATTTTAATTGGATTCCCATTTTCTTCCACAAAGTTTTCAAAAGTAACCCGTGACTCTCACATTTCTATAACATATAGTAGTTTTGGGGAATCCATTCAGTTTAATTTGATTCTCATTCCCTCATTTCAATATTTATCCATATAAACATCATGATATTATGATTCTAATAGACGAGAATAACACATTGAATTATAGCTGTCTAAAATTATATTATACTGTTATCATATTACATAGATGCCTAATTGAAGGTACTTCATATTGGTTGTAGAAAAAATTTCTTTTATGACTCATTTATTCTACAAAAGGCCTTCCTAACATATAACCATTAATTAATTGGGTGAGTTACACATGTATGCACACATGCATATGATGATATATTATAAGTTAAACAATAAATACAATAGATAAGGAAGTAATATGCCAATATACATAGAATCATAATTTGGAAAGTTAATATCATTTAACATAGCTTTGCAATTTATATTCATAATCCGTGTTGTAGTCATTGCATTTAAATATCATAAACATTAGGATCATAACATTGGGTGTTTTAGCTTTTTCATTTCAAGATAAATAAATAATACATTCTATACCAAATGCCCTATATCATATCTGTACTATTGATATATCCTTTGTTGGCATGAGGAGTGAAAAAATTTACATATGCCATTCGCATATTTGTATTCATATGGCCAATATATCTCCAGGCGGTTTTGTAGGGTACAACTCTTACATTTTGCTATTATTTAAATGTCAAACAAATACTAGTATATTGTTATTTCTAAATACTACCATAAGAGGGGATCTTCTAGTGAAAATGCATATACAAACATTCATTTGTGTGTTTCCTTTGTATGCACATTACATGCAATAGATTTATCTATAGGAGCAATTGCATAAGATTGAATTTTACAATCATAACAACAGTATGACATAAGAATCATAATTATTATAATAGCATGGTATATTAAATTGTAATCATTATGATAGTATTACATATTGAATCATAATAATAAAAATATCATATGCATGAATTGTAGAATAAATTATATTTCATGAGTAGTATAACATATTGAATCATAATAATAAAAAAATCATATGCATGGATTGTAGAATAACTTTTATTTTATGAGGATAATTTCATCATGTTTCATAATGATAATAATAATACCATGATATTGGGATCATAGATATAAATATTAAACTATTGCATGATCATATCATTTATAAACATTTTTTAGTATATTATTGTATATATGATTTATAAAAAAATCATAAATAATAATAACATTTATGATCATTTTTTAGTATATTATGGAAATAACTAAAATGTTTATAAATGTTAGATTTCCCATGATCTTTTTAATGTTCTCATATGACCCAATATACATATGCAATAAGTCTAGAGAAAGGCAATACTGTTCTTAAAGAGAACTATAATATTCCTTCTTATAGTAATTCGGATCTTAAGGCATTGTATCCCTTCATCAATTCATCCTTGCTCAATCCTTATAAATTAAATATTGGGTCATACATAATATCCTAAATATAAAACTAAATTGCTAATTTCCTTGCTGAACTTTAGTTATACCTTATGGATTACACAAACCCTTAACTTATTCATATTATGACTGATGTGTATATGTTTAGTGATGAGGAGTTAGCCGCCTTATATGTAAGCTCACAATTGGTCTAAAGGTTTGGAGTTTATTAACACAAATTTAAGATAAGATGGGGAAAAAAAAGGATGCTAATTCTCTCGTGATCCAACTTTTTAATTTAAGCAAAAATTAGTCACTTTTATTCAAAATAAAAAATGCATTTTGTTTATTCTGAACAATAACATAAAAAATTTTAAAATCTAAACTTCCACAAAAAAATTGAAATAAATATAAAATTCTACACTGATCATGGTTCATACAAAATAAATAATAATAATAATCAACATATATCAATTTTGACAAAACTTCAATCAAGACAAGCACCAATTATGACATGATTCAATAAAATAATAAGTATAATTTCTACCGAGTGGGAGATCTAGGCCTCATGCCGATATAAGTAGATTCATCTTCTAGAAATAGCCATCAAGACCCTGTGAAGCATTCGAATAATCCATATACAACAACATAGATGAATTGAGAGGAAACCTAAACTTTATTTCATTATTCGATGTTCAAATTATATGCTTTGGATAAGTATGCACTTTTAGATTTCCATCAAGAACTCATTGTCCAATGCAGAAATGAATTAAACACTATGCAACATATCCTAATGTGCCTAAAATCATTGCAATAGTCAATGAAATTTAATAATTTTTTGTTCAACGTCTTATTTGGTATTGTGGGATATTTTAAATATTTGGGTGATTTATGCACATACTTCTATTTTTTATTTTTTTTAGAATTAACACAAAGATTTTTAAAATGAATTATTGAACTTGTGCATTTGTGTGTGCTACAATCAAACCATTAATAACTCAATGAAAGCTAAAAAAATATGAGTTAGGATTTTATTTTCTCTTCGAACTTTGGGTGATCTTATTGTAAACAGAGATAATTTGTTGTTAGTTTAGTAATTAAGCAATCTTATATGCATTACTAGATTGTAATTTAAAATATTTACCAAAGCTAATATTATATTAAAATCTCAATAAACTCATGTCTCATGATAAAAAATATATTGTAACTACCTTGTATAAATTTAGGTTATTTTTTACAATTATTTATTGTTTGTAATAAAAGTTTCCCTGTTACCAGTAAAAGATATTTCACCATAAAAGAAGGATATTTTCAGCCAAAGATGAAATATTATTTGTGTTTGATTTGACAGCTGATAGGTAAAAAGAGAGTTTAAAAGCTTCTTGATTGTCCGAGCCTTATTGGATTTGTTGTACTACTAATCCTTTAGGTTTAAAGACATTTTTTTATTTTGCACAAATATTTAAGCAGATCCAATAGCTATGAATATATTGCTTGAAATTTTCAAAACATTTCGTTGACACTGCTTATTCATGTATGATGTTGCATCTGCCAAACATCTTCACTTATTTTTTAACACCATTTAGTTTTTAATTCTATCCTTTATAATATTTATTGCTCCAGTTTATTTGTTAACTTGGATATTCATCCGATTTGCATCTTACGTTATTAGAGCCACCAAGAACGTTAAAGGATCTTTTATTTAGTTAAAAATTTAAATGGAATCAACTTTGAAGAGTTATTTTGATTGTTACCATCTCTTAATCTATACATATAATAATTTTAAGCATTACTTAAAAAGCTATTGAAATCATCTTAATAGTTAGATTATCATTCTAATCTTGATGAAATATATTATATTTGAGATAAATAAAAATAAAAGAATTGAGAGCAATTTTAAGATTTGCTAAAATAATTCTGGGAGTCAATGAAAAGTTCTTTTTTTCTGGTATTTGGTAATTTTAATAATATATATTAGTTGGTTGGATTATCAAGCAAATTGATCAAACAAAATTAGTTGATTATATGAAGGAAATCAATGGAGCAGATCGTGATTTTATATAAGCTGAAAATTTAGTAGAAATAGTATTTTTAATGACCACAATTAGGAATTTCAAATCATTTAAAAGGAAACAAATGCCTTTGAAGTTTAGTTGAGCAAAATAAGTAGTAAGCACTTTAAATATATTGAGTTGAGAAATTTTTTTTGAGTGCATACAAAATAGGCTTTTTGTTTCTCTATTTAGGTGTATAACATGTTTAATGAATTCTTTTACTTTTTTTTTAATAAATTGTAAAGGTGTATAGCTAGTAATGCTAGAATTGAGGAGTCCAAATAAAGTGGTACCAAGGAAAATGAATAAACAAATTTACATAGTTGTAAGTTGTGCCAAAAAGTTGTGCACATTAGAATTAACACCTTATGCTTGCTCTCAATTGGAATAAATGGAGAACAAACTATTCATAAAGTCAACCCCAAATAGTTAGGATATGACTAATGATAATGTTGATTTAGATTGTATTAGGAAATTATGCTTTGGAATAACATATTTTATTTCATTAGTGTCATTTATTTATGAAATAATTTTCTTTGAAGGAAGAAAAACTCTACAAATAAACTTAATTTTTTATTAAGCTTGTACAAGTGCTTGTATAAAATTATGCATCTATATAATTATTCATAGTTTAGAATAAATCATCTTATCAGAACTTAACAATATTAATTTTTTTTATATGAGAAAATATGACTAATATGTAATTTTATTTTATTGTTTATTTTGTATTAATACTTTCATGTCTCCCATGTGCATTGCACGAGACAAAATGCTACAACAAAGTGTTATTATAGTGGAGGCTTTGTCTTCTATTTATTAGTAGAGGATGGAAGGAGGTATGAAGGATGAGGAACCGTAATTTTTGCTGCTTCAATACCTACAACTAACGCATTGTGCATTTATGCAAGGCATGACATTTTCATTCTTCTCTCACTTTTCTGAACTACAATAAACATGGATGGTAGTAATTTATTTGGTTGACTTGGAGGAAATTTGACAACATTCCATCCCTTTTGATTTATTAGGTGCATTGACAGCAATGGTTATGCATAAGGACCAATACATGGATGAAGGACACTAAGTCCTACTTGAACTACTCAATGGTTGATTTGAGTTCTTGTGTAATGGCTACTAAAGGAATGCAGATAACAAGAAATGAAAATGATTCTCATGTTCCATGGAGTTTGCTTTTCCACATTCCAGCCCAGCCACACATTTCCCTTCCTTTGAGTTCCATTTGTTTCTAGCCAGTGGAATCTCGTCCCTATCTCTTATTCCTTTGTCGATGAATAACATCTTCTCCTTCATTTGTTCTTGCTATTTTGTGTCATGTCTGATGTCTCGATTATCTTTTTGCTTTAGATTATTCCTATTCATACGCCTTTGATTTCTTGCCTTGTTCTTTTCCTGCTATTGCTACTAAACTAATAATCTTACTCATTCCCCCAATGTCTTTTTTCCTTGTACTTGGAAAGTAACTTGGGAATTACTTTACATTTACCTAATTTTTCACATGCACGTGAGTTGTGTATGTGTAGCATCATATATGAGTGATAATATCACGATGTCGGTGAAGATCATTGTTTGTTTATACCGGTGTTTAGCTAAAATGGATGTTGATCAACGATTTGATAGCCTGAAAAAGGAGTGTTGTAAATTGAATGTAGTGTATTTGGATTATTTTAGATTATTTGGTTGAAAAATCTACAAATACATGGGTTTGTTTTTTCTTGTTTGATAGAATGAATGTAAATTAAAATATTGTTTGGGGTTAAAGATGACAGTGGTGGCAATCCGGCAATAAGGGTTGCCGAGTAGCTGACGGTTGGTGGCGGTGGAGCCATCGACCAGTGGTGGCTAGCTATGGCGGTGGTGCCCAGAAGCGGGCAATAGTCGGAGGAGGTAGTGACGGGTAGTCATTCTCACTTTATCCTGATCAGTGTATTTGGAAGTTGCCCAATTTGAGCAAATTCCAAATACACCGCAAATCACATGTCCAATGCATTTCAAATACACTAGAAATACTTTGAAATTTAACTTTGCTCTATACCAAACACTCAAAAAATTAAAATACTTGCATTTAGTTTACTCTATACTCATAATGCATCCAACCAAACAACCCTTTAGTTATTATTTTGTTCCTTTTGATGGTTCACAATGCTCATGCAACCAATCCGCTCAATGTGCATATATTGATGCAACACAAATTTATTTTACAATTTTTTTAATTTTCTTTTATTTTGTAATAATAGCTCTCAATTAAAATTTTAAAATCTCATCCCGAAAGGAATTAAAATTCTTTATACAGGAAAAGATTGAGTAGTACATCAATGAAAAGAAAGGAATGATCTTTTCCAGAATCATAGGGCCAACCTCCTTGAAGATTGGAATAGATCACTGGAGATATAGGCCTCCATGAGATGGTTTAGTTCTCTGATAACCCTCCCTTCTATAAACAACATAAAAAGCGTGGTCGGCCATCCCTATTTGTTGTCACTGGCATTCAGCATTTACAGTTCCTAGCACTTCCTCCTATGCATTGCGACCTCCTACTTGACTGATTCACATTCAACCCCTTCAACAACTGCTTCACCATGTGGACCATGTAGCATCCTCACTGCTCCATCGCTACCACCGCCATCATCACCCCTCACACCAACATGGCTGGTACTTGCATACCACCCAAAGAAGATGGCTAAGATGGTTCTATATTCTTTTCATGTGAATTGGAGACAAATAAGAAAATGCAGTATGAGTGATTTTAACTCGTATACAACAATTGAATCTGGAATAAAAAGGGATCATTTTTAGGATTAGGAGTGTGGATGGTGTGCAAAACTAGTGTGTTTATAGTTGGTGTGAAACTGGATAACTGATTAGTAAGCTGCTGTCTGTCTTTATTATCAATTAGATGTTTTGTGCCATGTAGTCAGAACTTGGAAACTTTTAGCTATGCCGTGGTCTTTCTACTGATAGAACAGAAACCAGTGGGAACTGATCTTGTCCTCTTCTAACTTGTATTTTCAGTACCTCTTGTTTTCAATGCAAAAAATGAAATTTCACCTGCTCCTCTTTTAATTGCTTATCCAAATGACTAATCTCTACTTTTGTACCTTTCATCGCATGATTTCATCATCCTAAATCTTTTTTAAACCACTTTTATGGATTAAATTTATTGTATTGTTGACAGGGTGAACATGAATCAGAAGAGTTGATGAAAAACCCTGCTGATATGACAGCCTTTGTGAGTTATTCATGCTCATTTTTAATGTTTGAAATGACTGCAGAACTTGTGATAATTATTTTTTTTTAAGTTTATGAATATAAAATAGCATTTCCAAGCAGGGAGTTCATTTGTATAAAAGCACATGTGAATGAAGTCGATATTTTATGTGTCCTCTTGTTCTACGAAATTTTATACTTCCACTTCCTTTTTTTCATCTTCATCATCTATTTTGTAGTGCAATTTAGGGAGTGTTTCCATTTTAACGATTTTTCTAATCCAATATTTTTCAGGTACAAAATCTCCTTGTTCAGATGGTGAGTCTCTATTTCTTGTTTAAAGATCTTACTTAACAAATGAAAACATATATGCTATATATACTGACTGAAAGGCTATTCACAGCAAACCAGGTTCCAGACAATGTCTGAAAGCATTATCGGGAAGAATATCCTTTCTGACTACTTCAAATCTTGGTCCACATTGGCCTATATTTAATATTTCACTTTCTTGTCTTTGATAAGTGAGAATAACTTGTGTTATTTTTGCACCATCAAGTTTAAGTAAATTCTTTTTTTTAAAATTTTTTTGAAACATCTGCTTACATCAGTGATGATTGCAATTATCTTAGCAGATGTCGTAACTCTTTCTCTAAACATTCAGTTCATAGGAAATCTGGCGTTAACTTAAAATGTTTAATTCGTTCCGCAGTCTAGATCGCCTGTTAGACTTTAAGGATTCTTTGTAACATCATTTCCTCTGTTCTACTCTATAGAATAGTGTTATTGTATAGATGTGTTTAAGTGCTATTTAGAATGAACAATTATAATTATGCATGAAATTTGGGAGATTAGAAAATGATTGCCACTGCTACGATTGCTGTCCGCCATATTATTAACACCTCTACTGTTAAACTCTTTCTTGTGAGATATTTAGCAAAATAATTTGTGTTACATTCTATATGGTTTTCTTCTTTTCTTAATGTTTTTTTCCACCATTGAATAATACTACTTCAGTCTGCCATTCTTCTTCTAGCTTTGTGTTTGCTTTAACACTACACACTAGATGAAATGGGAAATAGGATTGACGAACTGGAGCAGAGCATCAACGACTTGAAAACTGAGTTGGGAGGAGAAGTTCCAGTCAAAAAGCCGGAGGAATCAAAAACATCTGATGGTTCTTCTTGAGATTTCTATATTTGCAGTCAAACTGAAGTGAAAAGCTGCGAACAGGTTTTTATTAGGTAATGTTTTATTCACTTGTTTTCTTATTGGTATGCATCTGTACGGGTTCTCTAAGTGACTGCAGCACTGTTAGTATGTTCTTGAGTGCTTGATAACTTAACACCGTTTTATTCTGTTGAACTTTTGGTTTTGAGTGCAGTGCTTGCCTCTGATTTGCTTGTTTTTATCTTTTAACATTTGTTAGATGTTGACTATTGTATGAGCTTGGAAAAATTTTCACAATTATGTAATATCCCTGTTTTTGTTGCTTATAATTTCATTTGAATCATTGAAAGTCTTTTTTTTTTTTTTACAACAGTGGGTTGGTTTTTCTTTTAATATCTTTATTTTCTTTCCGTTAATATCAACTGAGAATTTAAGTGAATACAATAAAAACAATTATACAATAATCATTATTGCTTGATCTAGAGGAAATTAAATAATTGTTTTAAAGTAAAAATATATATAATTACTCATTTTTAATGAGGCTCAATTTTTATTTTTGTTGAACAAAATCCCTCCTATAATAAAATCCTATAATTGCATACATATGCCAATTAATTTAATATTTTAAACATTATTTTTATCATCATTCTAGTCATCATTATTGTTTTCCCCATCATCATTATGATGGTCATTATTATTATAATATTTTTATTATAATCATAACATTATTACTATTATTATTTTATTGTTATGCATTTATATAATTATTTATATTAATATTAATTGATAATTATTATTACTATTATTATTAGGAGGGATTTATATACATATCACATAGTTCTTATGTATTTATATATTTAACACTTTAATTTTAATTTTTATTTATAAATAGTACTTCAATCTTTAATATCACATCAAAATTATCATTATCACTCATTTTTGTAAAATGAAATGTATATTTTTAAGCATACGAAAATATTTGATAAATAAATATCTAACTTTTTTATGTTAGATATGTAAATACATAGAAAGAGTGAGTTGTGTGATATGTATTTAATTAATATTTAATTTATTATTATTTTTTTATAATAAATATTGTTCTATTATTCTTTATTATTTACCATTATTACTACAAATATATAATAATAATAATATTGTTGTTAATATTATATTTTGATTATTATAATAATAATTATTATTATTATTATTATTATACTATATATATAATATGCATAAAAAAATCCTTGCCTCTCTGTTTTGGCACAGCTAGAACCTACTCTTGCACGTGTGTCGTCTTTGCATGCATACACAAGAGAGCTGCTCGGTTTGCTTTCTCACGTAACCTGGCTTCCACGCGTGCATTCTCGTGATCCGCTTAGCGAGCTAATTCGGCAGCTTCACCGCCCACAACATGCACATGAGGTCACTTGCATGCTCAAGTTTAGTCGACTCTGTTATCCCTCTCGCTCTCTATCTTCTTTCTTCCTTCTATATTTCCTAGTTTCTCCCAATCCTAACTCTCGCCTAAATGCTACAAGTGAGGCAATGAGAGCTAGTGGGTTATGCGACACGTATTGCGACTTGTGTCAGTTTCTATAGGCCGGTTGTAACCATCATCCGATTAATTAGCGATTATTAATATTATAATCACCATTTCTTAGAAATTTCATCATCGAAATTTAAAATATGATAAATAATAATTCATATTTTAATTAAAAAGTTATAGAAAATTTTCCATCATTTTTTTTATTCTTTTTCTCATGTAGTATCTTGTGTTGAAAAATTTTAAATGTGGATTCACATATGAATTTAATTTTACATAATACTTATCTTATTTTTAAGCTTATTAATTTTGTGATAAAATAAATATTAATAATATTTAAGTTTTTGAGGCATCTTATTAATTTTGTATATATTTATCATATATAGAGATCAGATATTTTATTTTATTTTAATGATGAACTGAAATAAAATAAAATTCACTCAAGTATAAATAAGGTCATAGTCTCTATTATAAAGAGTTGGTTTTTATTTTATCTCATATCATATCTTGAGTGAAAAAAAGGCTCTCTCTCTCTCTCTCTCTGGAACACAATTTTAGAAGTGAAAGGCCAAGATTTTCGCATTAGCTCTTCCATCCAGAAGACTCTCTCTCTCTCTCTCTCTCTCTCTCTCTCTCTCTCTCTCTCTCTCTCTCTCTCTCAAGAACACTGCTTTAGAAGTGGAAGGCTAATATTCCCGCATTAGCTCTTTCATGGATTGAGGTATACTTCCGATTAAATCTCTTCAATGATTTGACATAAGATTCGGGTATGATAAATGTATTTTTTATTTTAATATGTTTTCAACAAGTGGTATCAGAGCCACAATCATGTTGAATCATTGAAAAATCATATTTCTCTTAATTTTTCGTATTGATTATTTGAGAATTTTAGATTAACGTATGTGATTCAAACAAAAAAATTTTACGCAATTTATTTTATCTTAGCCTATAGAATCGATACATTTGGGATAACTTTCATTCTTGATGTTGAATAAAAGGATATAGCAAAATTTTTATTTTTATTTTTACTTCAATCGCAATTGAAACTTTCATATAATCCATATATTTAGTCTTGCAATTGTGATTCTTATTTTAATGATAATTTTCTCATATTCATCTTCAAACAATATTATATATATTCTCATATATTAATTATGTTGATTTATTTTAAAATGTTGATTTATTTTACCTGAAGTTAATTAAATTAAATTAATTAAGGTTGAATTAATCATTTTATCATTTTCATTTCAGTAATTAATTTCAATATACTATTGTGATTATATATCATAGACTCCAATTAATTAACTCATTAATATTGGCATAGTAATTAATTTCAATAGACGTTTCAATTTACTCCAATTTAAAATCTTAAATGCTTTTTGTAGCATCATATAAAGGAATGAGTCACTTATTTAATTAATTCATTCGTTTTCGTATAGTTGCTTCATCTTAAAGCTCTTATATATATATATTTATAAACATGTTATATTATAATTATATAATAAATGTTTTATGAATATTTTTAATTATCCAATTGAATGTAACATTCCTGTTATTGAATTCAATACTTATGTTTGGAATTTGCATTTGATAAAGTTTATAAGTAACTATTTTAATTTAATTATTCATTAAAGTTTGTATTATGATATTAAATGGATTCAATTAATATTTATTATTTCAAAATAATTTAAATTGAAATATTATGTAACCAAAGTGACCTTTATTATATTAATTTATTTATTTTTGAAATATATAAATATTACTTCAGAATTATATTTAAATCTATGCAAAAAATAATCGGCCCAATAAAAGATTATTTTTTAACCGGATTTTGTATAGTTACAAATATGTAATAAATTTATATTAATCATGCATACAATATATTGATCCAAAGATAGACATATCGTTGGCAGAATTTGTAATCAATATTTGTTGAATGTAATTTTAAGAGTATCATTTACAAATTATTATTTATGTCCAAAGATTAAATTGCAATATTGTGTTAGGTATCTTATATGTGCCCATTTTATTAAACATTTCATTTCAAGCAAATATTTTGTTGATATTTTGTTTACATTATATATTATGAAATGATGTTATTAATTATGAGTATTATTTTTTGTTCTTTTAGTTAATGTTTTTTATGTTGTCAATTTGAATAACATTCCTTCATGCACTAACTTTAAAAAATGGAAAGAGCATATCACCATTTGTTCTTGGGTGTATGGATCTTGACTATGCGATCCGGACTGAACGTCCTCACGCCCTTACTGTAGAAAACATTATTGAATAAATGGCTAACTTTGAAAAGTGGGAGTGTTCAGACCGCATGAGTCTTATGATCATGAAGCATTCCATTCTAGAAATCATAAGAGGTGTAATGCCTGAAGAGGAATGTGCTAAAAAATTTATAAGCTAAATAGTTGACAGTTTCATTAGTTCTGAAAAGGTTGAAGTGAGTACTATTCTTAATAAACTCGTTTCAATGTGGTATAAAAGCAATGAAAATGTACTTCATTTTGATCTCTCTTTCTGCATAATTTAATCTTTTTAAGATAAGTTATAATATTCAAAAGAAAAAATTGACTCTTAATGAGCTCATTGCTCAATGTGTGTAAGAGGAAGAAAGATTGAAGCATGACAAAATAGAAAATGCTCACTTGACTGCTTCCTCTCATGGAATTATTATTAAAAGAAAAAGGATTTATAAAGTCAAAGGAGCTGTAGACAAAGGGACTTCATAGCATAAGGTACAATAAAAATAAGATAATGTTATTACTTGTTTCTTTTGCAAGAAGGTTGGTCATGTGAAGAAGGATTGTCCCAAATATACAACTTGGCTCATGAAGAAGAGTAAACTTCTCAACTTTGTTTATTCTGAAGTTAATTTATCCTTAGTTCCAAATCACACTTGGTGGATAGATACAGGTGCAACTACTCACATAAGTGTGATTATGCAGGGTTGTCTAAGGAGACGAATGCCAACTAATGTTGAAAAATTCATCTATGTGAGAAATGATAATAAATCTCCTATTAAAGAAATATGTTTATATATATTACATCTAGAATCTGGTTATATTTTAAATTTACATGAGACTTTTTATGTACCATCATTTAGACGAAATTTAATTTATATTTCATGTTTAGACAAATCGATTATTCTTGTTCATTTGGAAATGAAAATTTTGTCTCTTCGATTCAAATATTATTGGTATTGGTTCTTTGGTTGATAATCTATATAAATTAGACATTTCTACTTCACAAATTAATGAAATCTTGCATGCAAGTAATTTTGGTATACAATAAAAATTAATAAATGAGAATTCATATATGTTATGGCACAAGCATTTAGAACGTATTTCTAAATAAAGAATTGAAAGACTTGTGTCAAAAGGAATTCGTGATTCCCTTGATTTTTCAGATAATAAACTCTATACAGAATGCATCAAGGGAAAATAAATAAATATTAAGAAAATTGGTGCTAACAGAAGTTTAAGGGCCTTGGAACTAATTCATACTGATATTTATGGTCCATTCCTCACAACTACTTGGAATGACCAATAATATTTTATTACTTTCATAGACGATTATTCTCATTATGAGTATTTATACTTGATTTATGAGAAGTCATATCCGGATGTATTCAAAATTTTAAGACCGAATTTGAAATTCAACTTGGAAAGAAAATAAAAGCTATCAAATGATCGTGATGGTGAATCGAATACTATGACAGATATGATGGATCAGGTGAACAACGTCCAGGCCCTTTTGCCAAATATTTAACAGAATGTGACATCGTTTCTCAATATATCATGTCATCGACTCCAAGTCAAAATGGTGTAGCTGACAGACAAAATCCGACCCTTATGGATATGATTAGAAGTCTGATAAATCATTCTTCCTTACTAGAATCACGTTGGGGAGAAGTCTTAAAGAATGCAGTTTAAATCCTTAATAGAGTTCCAAGTAAAGTAGTAGATAAAACCCCATATGAATTATGGATTGAAGAAGCCTATTATTAGGCATCTTCATGCGATGTCACCATTTTAGGTCATATAAGCCTAATGAAAGAAAGTTGGACTCAAGAACTATTAGTTACTATTTTGTTGGATACTCAGAAAAGTCGAAGGGTTTTAAGTTTTATGACTATTCAAATAAATAATTTTTCGAGACGGGTAATGCTAAATTTATTTAGGAAGTTGAATATGATGGGAATAATAAACTTATGAATTTTATATTTTAAGAGCAATTTATTACTCTTTCTATAATTATAACATATAATTATCAGATAATTTTACCTGATCTTATTCTAGTTATAAATATAGATAATCAAAATATTCTTGAGTTAACTCTCACTCATATTGAGAAATCACAACAATCTTAAATTGAAGTGTCATTAAGAAAGTCCACTAGGGAAGGAGATCAACAATTTCAGATGATTATGTTGTGTATCTCCAAGAACATGAGTTTGACATTAGATTGGAAAGTGATCCAATCTCTTTTAGTCAAGTCAAATAAAGTGTCAACTCTTATAAATGGATATAAGCTATTAAGGATAAGATGAATCAATGAAAGACAATGATATTTGGGATCTTATAAAATTGTACTCAAGAAACCCATTGTTGTAAATAGATTTTAAAACCAAATGGGATTCAAAAGGCAATGTTGATAGATATAAAGCACGTCTAGTCGCTAAAGGTTTATCTCAAAAGGAAGATATTGATTATAAAGAGACTTTCTCTCCAGTTTTCTCGAAAGACTCTTTTAAAATCATTATGGTACTAGTAGCTCATTATGATTTAGAGTTACATTAGATGGATGTAAAGACTGCATTTCTCAATGGTGATATTGAAGAAATTATATATATGGTGCAACCAAAAAATTTTCAATTTTTGATTCAAAATATCTAGTATGCAAATTAAAGAAATTCATGTATGATTTAAAGCAAGCTTCCCATCAATAGTATAAGAAATTTGATCAAGTGATTACTTTTGGTTTTAAAGAAAACATTATTGATTAATGTATTTATCACAAAATCAGTGGGAGTAAATTTATCATCCTAGTGCTATATGTTGATGATATTCTACTAACAAACAACGATATAGGCCTTTTGCATGAAACCAAAAAATTTCTTTCAAATAAATTTGAAATGAAAGATCTTGGGAATACATCTTTTGTGTTGGGTATACAAATTCTTTGAGATCGTTCTTGTGGTATACTTGATTTATCACAAAAGGCATATATCGATAAAGTGCTTAGTAGATTTGGCATGAAAGATTGTGCACTAGGAGATACACCTATTGTTAAAGGTGATAAATTCAGTTTGCTTCAATGTCCAAGAAATGAACTTGAAAAGAAAGAGATAGAAAAGATCTCTTATGCATCTGCAGTAGGGAGTCTTATGTATGCTCAAGTTTGTATGTCACGGATATTATACATTGTTAGAATGCTTAGTAGATATTTAAGTAACCTAGGAATGGACCATTGGAAAGCAGTAAAATGGGTTATGTGGTATCTGAAGAGAACAAAATACTTTATGCTCTCATATCGGAGATCAGATCATTTAGAGATCATGGGGTATTCTGATTCTGATTTTGCTGGTTGCCTCGATAGTAGAAGATCCACTTCAGGTTATATTTTCTTATTAGCGGAGGGTATATCTTGGAAAAGTGTTAAATAGTCACTCATAGCTTTTCTATTATGGAAGTAGAATTTATAGCTTGTTATGAGGCATCAAATCAAGGAATATTGCTACAAAATTTTATCACTAAGCTAAATATTTTTGATGGAATAGAGAGACAATTAAAAATAAATTGTGATAATAAAGTCGATGAGTTATATTCAAAGAACAACAAGAGTTTATCAAAATCAAAGCATATTGACATAAAGTTTTTTGTTGTAAAAGATAGAGTTTAGAGTTCTCAAGTGTCTATTGAACATATTAGTATAAATTTTATAATTACAGATCTACTTACAAAAGGTTTACCACCTAAAGTATTTCATGAGCACGTGGCTCGTATGAGAGTAGTTTACTTTGATGATATGCTAGCATAGTGGGAGTTTTCTTATGATGTTCAATGATTGTAAATATATTTTTTTTGATCGAATAAAGTATTATTATTATCTCATAGTTGAAAACTCTGAAATAAAGTTATGTAATTTCAATTACAGTTTAGCATAAATAAATGAAACTATATTTATAACTCTTTTGAGTTATAATATAGGACCAGTTAAAAATAGGCATGATATATGATCACATTATATGAAATTTTCATGCAACACATCCATGCTTGATCTATGTCATTAATCATATTGATTTAGTGATTGCTGATGGGTCTTGTTATAGAAAAATTAAAATAAAGATCACTTTGATTCTATGTCAATATTATTAATCAACCAGATTGTCTAAAGATATTCCTCTTTGAAGATAGCAAATATTGAGCTCTTAAAGTATTTAATAATATATAATTATTAAGCAATATATATGTGGCCCAATGGGAGATTATTGAGAATTTTGAATGTGGACTCACATATGAATTTAATTATACATTATGTGTTATCTTATTTTTAATCCTATTAATTTTACGAGCAAATAAAGATTAATTAATTTTAGGCTTTAAGATATCTTATTAATTTTGTATGGAATTATTATGTGGAGATCGATATTTTATTTTATTTTAATGATGGGTGAAATAAAATGAAATGTACTCAAGTATAAATAGGGTCATGGTCCCCATTCTAAAGGGTTGGTTCTTATTTTTCTTCATATCCCATCTTGAGTGAACAGAAGGCTCTCTCTCTCTCTCTCTCTCTCAAGAGCACTGCTTTAGAAGTGAAAGGTCAAAATTCTCACATTAGCTCTTCCATGGATCTAGGTACGATAAATTTATTTTTTTTATCTTCATATGTTTCCAATATCTTGTTCTATATTGTACTTCCATGAAACTCATGCAAAAGGAATTTCTCAATTTCAAAGTTATTTTACATCTCAACAATCCCTGGTTCTTCTACATATGACACTATATGTTGAACTTCTATGTATGACAATATATGTTGAACTTCTATGTGATTTAGAATAATTTTGGTTGGTTCATTAGCTATATCTTTTGTAGTAAAAAAAAATGTTAAGTATATTATGTACTTTGTGCATTTTTTTTTTGGCAAAACTATAGTTTATAAGCCAATTTCTAAGATTTCATAAAGGTCAATGTATTTTAGACGTGGGTTGCATTTAGAATGTGGCAAAATAGTGTCATTTGGGAATTGTATTTTTGTAGCGTTTTAAAGAATCTACAATAAAAAGCTGTATTTTTTCAACCTAACCTGATAAAATGTAGTGATTGTCAGAAGCTGTAGTTTGACTTTTTAAAAATAACAAATTTGTAATACGCATGGCAGTTATTTAGACAACTTCTTTATAGCTCCACTTCGCTTTTAGACATTTGCAACCGCCAAACGTAATCTTAGACTTTTAATTTTACGAAGATATTTTATACCTTCAATAGGACTAATTTTGAAATATACAAAAATTCCCATTTTAAACTCAATTGATTAGTGCTTTGCATCAAAATATTTTTTTTTTGTTTCTACCTTACATATACTTCAATCTTCTCAGATTAATCTAATTTTAGTAATACCATCATCTACTAGATCAACATCAATTATTTTTTCTCCCCGCCTTCATAAAAGAGTCTTGCCTTTCATTCTATAAACTTTATATGAAGCCATTTTGAGGCTTACATGAAATTATTATCATAGAAATTTTTTTGAACAACACATGTGACCCTCATCCTCCCCCAAGATCAAGTATACACATTTTGAGTAAATCTACTAAAATTGGATAATTATTTTTGGATGTATCTATTTAGTGGATGAAATGTAGTTTTAAAATTTAATTTTGTACTCAATGCTTCTTCCATTTTCATCAATAATTTGGATGTAAGTTTATTTTCTCTATCTATAATTTTCTTTCTTATACATATTTGACCTTTATATCTCAATAATTTATCACCATTAATCTTGTGCTCTTGAATTTGTCATGTTCTCATCATACTTAAGATTTTCTATAACTCTACATCTTATATTAGTGTATCAAGTGTCTTATCTTTTAGGGTGAATTGTATCACCATTTAATTTAATAATATAATTTTTAAAATAGATTTAACTACTAATAATTCCACTGATTCATTTTTTTTTAATGAACTCTTCTAGTTGAGTGGTTAACCAGTTTACATAAGTTTTTGATTAAAGTATTTACAACTATATTTGCTTTTTTGGGATGATATTGTAAATTTAGATTGTAATTCTTGGTGAGTTTTAGTTATTGTCTTGGACATAAATTTAATTCCTTTGTATAAAAAATGAACTTCAAACTTTGGTGACCAGTAAATACTTCATACTTAACACCATATAAATAATTTCTCAATATCTTTAAAGCGAACAACAATTGCTAATTCCAAGTCATATATAAGTAAATTTGTTCATGATTTTTAGTTTTCTAGAGATATAAGCAACTACTCTTTCATGTTTCATTATAACACATCCTAATTCTTTTAGTGATTCATCATTCAAAATCTTTTTGTGCTTGATGGAATTATTAATATAGGTGCATCTATTAAACAAATTTCAATTTATGAGAAAGTTCTTCACATCAGCTACTATGCTCAAACTTGATTACTTTTTTGTGCCAACTTTGACATGGTAAATTTTAAAAGATTTTTTTGACAAATATTCTATAATATCTAGTAGACACATATACCTCCTTACTTCTATTGCAAAAATGAGCTTGGCCAATCTATTATAACTTGAATTTTATTTGGTTTATTGTAATACCTTCACTACTAATTATAAGCTCTATAAATGCCACACTTTTAAACTAAAACTCAATATATATATATATATATATATATATATATATATATATATATATATATATATATATATATATATATATATATATATATATATATATATATATATATATATATATATATATATATATATATATATATATATTTTTTATATAAGACTAATTCTATTTTTAGAATAGATATGGATGTCATCAATGAATACTAGCATACAAAATTGATCATTAAATTCGTGAATATTGTTGGGCATTTGTCAATTTGAATAGTATCACCATAAATTCATAATGTCGTATCTCATACTAGGTGTTGTTTTAATATATATTATTATGTTGTTTTCATTAGATGATATCCTTATCTTTAGCTAATTTTTGAAAATATTGAAACTCCTAATCGATCAAATATATCATCAATTTTAGGCAACATATACTTATACTTAACTATAAGCTTTCATTTTTCTTCTTGAAAAATAATATTGGACCTCCCCATGATGGCATATTTGGTCTACTGAATTCTTTATCTAATAAATTTTGCAACTGACTTTTTAATTCTTAAAATTCTATCAACATTCGTTGCGATGTCTTCGTAATTGGTTCCACACAATATATTAGGGTGTAGAAAATTTATTTCTCGGATTGGAGGAAAACTAGGTAAATCATCTAAGAAGGCCTATGGATACGCTCTCACAACTAGTATATCTTTTAATTCTTTCACTTTATGACAACTTTCATGATTGGAAGAAACCCATTTTAATAATTTGAATATCTTTAGAACCAATATTATCATGTATGATATTCCACTATCATCAACTAAGTAAAATTCTTCTTCTCTAGGGAAATTAATTTTGACTATTTTCTTGCAACAATCTATCACGATGAAATGGCTAAACAATTAATCCATCTCTAAGATCATGCCAAACTTTAGTAGTGGCAATAAAAGTAAATGTTTTTGAAACCTTTTTGACAAATCTTTATGGTCACTTGAAATATTTTTTTGATAATGTCTATGTGCATTCTATTTAGTAAAATTATCAATAACGATGAGTATGTGATTGTTGTATTTAACCCAAGAGTCATATTAAATTCATCATAAATCAATGAATGTGATGCACTACTATCAAATAGAATTCCAACAAGTTTTTTTTGAATAATAATCATTCTTGGTTTAACGTTAAATGATTGCCTCTATTGAGATAAAGCATAAACTCAATGATAAATGTTCTAGTGAGTCAAATTTTAGCTTGGAGCTGATTATCGATGTAGCCACCCATTGGCTTCTTGATACTTTTGGAGGTGGTATAATCTTACCTGAAAATTGTTGTCCAAGTGTAGGACAATACTTAGCCATATGTCCAAGCTGGTGGTAATAAAATTAAGTGTTTGTTCCCAACAAATGTTTTTCCTAGTGAGCTTTTCCACATCTTTCATAATATTTAATTCTAATATTGCTTTCACCACTAGTCCACTACTGGATTTTAGTTTCTTATAGTTTGAGTTTTCGGATTAAGAAGTTTGAATATTTCAAAACCTTTCAATACTCCTTTGCTTTTGGATGTCTATGTGTCTCTAAGTGACTTGCATCAATTTTTAATCTCCCTTATCTCCATCATAATCAAATAATCATCAATTTTCAATGGAATTTAAGGTTATTTGATCATATCCTTTATCTTGATAGAAATCATGACACTTTTATTCAATAATAGGGATTAACTACGATGCATATTTTGAGAGTTTAGTGAATTTAGCTTGATTAGTCTTCCTACATTAATTTGATAAATTTATCTTGCATTTGCCTCCTTGTAGAAAGAGGTGTATACCACTCTAAAAAGTTTTGTACAAATTCTTCCCATCTAATCTTGTTGATGGATCGACCATAAACTTATCTCACAATTATCATGGATACCATTACTCTATTTTACTTTCAAAATTGAAAAAGTGTCACTCTTCTATCTAGAGGGCAAAACATATTATTAATAATCTTTTCAACTCGCATCAACTAATTCTCAACTTCAATCGATCCTCTCGCTCTGACAAATAGAGATTGCTTCATATCTTGAAATCACTTCAGATTCTTATCTATTGAAGTTCCTTCACTTCCATTGGCTTGAGTTTGTAAGTTTAGGATTAAATGTGTCATTACAGTCATCATATTAGTAAAAACATTCATGCTAGAACTCGTATTATTGAATGATCTATATTTCTTCTTCAACTCTTATAGCCAGAGGTTCATTAATCCTAACTCCCTTGTTATACTGCAAGGATGATTAGTGTCCATAAGCTTAAGGTAATATGACAAAATTAACACTAAAGTATGAGATAACTAATGCTCTATTGATTATTCATTAATCATTCTTAATGGCTTTATTCATGCAATACTTATCTGTTAGTCTAACTAGGATATATCTTTGATACCACCCTTATTATGACTTTGCTTGAAAGTTCAGAGTATTGAGTCAGAAATAGATGGTCAATCGAATGTTTTAAAGCATTATGACATTACTATTAATAGAAAAGAGCCATTTACACTTTAATTCATAAACAACTCATGTTATAGTACATTACATGCATTACTTTTAATTCATAAATTAGTACCATCGCCATCCATCTATTTACATTATTGGAGATTTTTTTTAAAAATAATCAAGTAAGAGCGAGTTAAATAATTTAGTGGATAATTATTTCCTTAACTTATAGTAATTCATGAATTAAGAAGTTGTATGTATGCAAATTTCTATCAAAAAATCAGTATCATATCATTGTCATGAAATAATAAGAACAATGCATATATTATCAAGAAGGATGTACCTTCTCTTTTCATTTTCATTTATAATAAAGTCATCATATGAGTCATTATCTAAATGTGTACCTAAAAGGTATATCATTTCATAACATTTTTTAAATCGACCTAGAGGGAAGGTAACTTTTTCCAGCTAACCATGAGAGGCAGACGACCTTTTTCATTTCTATTTATGGGTTGCCTTTTTCATTTCTATCTATTTATGGCATGTATGTATGCCACAAATATCATAAGAGTGAGAACTCCATTAATCAATATGCAAAAGAAATTATTTTATAATATATTCATTTTTATGCCTTTCATCGTGTATTTTAATAGTATTTTTACTTATCATTAAGAAGATTATCAAAGATTTTATTATAAAAATCATTTTAATATAAGGAGTTCATAAGTTGAGAAATAGAAAATCATTT